>CM031242.1:986111123-986496948 GCA_018340775.1 Taxus wallichiana var. yunnanensis
CTCCACTCCACATCACCCAAGTCAAACCCATACTCCAAGGAAACCAGTGCATGGAAACAGTGCACAATATTCATCAACACATGGAACATTTGTTTACCAGCATGAAACTAATCCACTCACAGAGCCCAATGAGAATGTTGATCACACGTCTACAAAAGGAGTTTCACAAAAAAATTAACTAATAGTGAACCCATACATCCCGACCATTCGAGCACGGAGGACAACACCAATACCACTAATCGTACATCAACCGAAAGAATCTTTGAATTCAACTTGGTTCCATTCGACACCGTGGCGAATTGAAAAATCATAGCATAGAGAATGGAAAAAGGGGATACACTAGGGAATGCATTTGAATATTCACTCTCATCATAATTTACATTGTAGTGGAAATTTTTTACAATCTGGGCGTCGTTAAATTGAGATTTAAAGATATTCAAAAAATGGACTTGTAATTACTCAATGAAATAATAATCAAATTGATTTACAACTAAAAAAATTAGCATTTGAGTTCTATTTGTGAGAGATAAGTTGGTGTGCAAGGGGTGTTTGAGGGGCTCAATAAGATGAGGGTGTAATACCCTTATTTTCAAACCATATTATAAAATTGAAGAAAAAAGAAAAAGAAATCGGATCCTCATAATAAGGAAAGAAAGGTGGATTCTTTCATGTCCTTGAGGCATGCTACGAGACATGGGTCTTTTCACGGGACCTAGGTGAGTTTTTTTATAGTATAGTAGGTAGGAATCGATGGAATTTATGTTTGAATGTAAAACGAGTGGTTTTGGAAACCATACTGTAAGCACTTTAGTTGATTTGGTCATTTTCACACACTCACAACTTAAGATAGAAAATATTTCTTAGGATCCCATCGGTTCTATAAATTACTTGTGAACCCCTTTTTATAGTGTTACAGTGTGTGTAGAGTATTATTTAATCAATTACTTTGTATGAAAGGATTTTGCAATTTAAAGTGTTCTTTCTCTCCTCCCTCTCTCTCTATCTCTTAATATAAATATGAAATTGTGGTTGGTCTTGGAAACATGAATGGATTAAAATGCAGATGAGTTTTAAATAATATGAAAATGGGTATGAATTGAGAAATGGTCAAAATATTGTGAATAGAAAAGAATTTTTTTATAGTTTCTCTCTCTTCCCTACTCTCTCTCTCTCTCTCTCTCGTGAAAACAAGAAAAGTAAATGAATGTGTGAGGAAATTATCTCTACCTCTCTTTGTAATTGTTTTTAAATTACATCAAATGATGAATGTCTTGTTTGTGCATGAGTGTAATGGTTTTCCATACTCAGTCCTAGGACTAACACAATGTTGGTTGCAGGTACCTGAGAAAAAGGAGTAGTAAAAATGACACTTGTGTCTTTTATTAGCATGTTATTTGAAGGCAATGTAATTGTTTAGAATATTTCAGTGATATTTTTATGAATAGGATGTATTATTTTCATTATTTCCATGATGAAAATGATAGTGTTGCATATTGGGAAAATGTACTATGTCGTACATAGTTGTACTTTTGCCTATTTAACGAATGTTACTCTTGGTGGTAATGGTGTATATTCTATTAAGTAAATGAAGTTGATTGTATCATGTTGATTTGGAAAATGATGTCAAAGAACCCTTATTTTAGTGTCAAAATAAATATAGGAGGATGAAACTGGAACCTTGTCATTTAAAATGTTTAGTGTCGTCGTAATTGTGATATGATTGTGCTAGTAAAATTGTTAGCAAGTAATTTAAATGACGTGGTTTTACCTATTTGCTAGTGTTGCAATGACCTAGAAAATCACTTAATATTCAAATAAAAATATCAACTTACATTTGTGTGTGTTTTTCATATTGAGTGGAAAGCAACCAAACAAACATATCGCACAAAATATTTACCCATGTTGAATGTAATGACCCTCTCTAGTAAGCTCCAAACATCTTTCATAGTCTTAGAGACTTAGAGGTATTGTATGTGTTTGTGTATTCCTCCCTAGAAACCTAGTTGAGATCATTCACATAGGTATGAAAGTGTGTAAGATTCCTTAGTGTGAGACATAACATCATTTTAATGGCATACAAGACAACATGTTGAGCTTGAAATCTCATGGTTGTTTTTAGAGACTAAATAACGTTAAAATTGGAATGTAATGAATAGTGGGTGGGACCACAAAGATAGTTAGGTTGTGCATTAATTCCTATTAATTTTTTAATTGTAAAGGAAAATTTGTAACTTTCCCTCGTTTGGGAACATACCCTTGGGATGTCGATCTAATCATTTCAAGGGTCATGGAGATTTCTTGCAACATATTAAATATTTCTTATGATGTGAAGGTGGACATGAATTGATCCACACGAGAACAAGTGAATAAGAAAACATAGTTTCCCATTTAAGAATCAAACCTAAAATGTGTATATGATAGGATATTTGAAATTAACTATCGAGTGATATATTTTATTTGCAGTCAAATAAATGAACCAAAGCTAATGGAACCCTTTATAAGATAAATGTTAAACAAAAGTGAGAAAATGTATTCTTGGGATACCTCGAGTGGCATGAATTCCTTGCAAGACATGGACACTTGATTACTCTTAATTTGACTTGTGGTAGGGTGTAGAAACCCTTGATTATAAATGAATTCAATACATCGAGTGGCCTCTTATGATGTGAATGAACAAAGGAAATATGATGTGATGCTACCAATGATTATAAATATTACCTTAGAAGGATTTTGAAATGCATAAAATTTTATAACTTTTGTATTTGAACTCCCTTTGTCCCTCTAGATAATTGTGACCCTTAGTAGTAGATTACCATGTGCTCTCTCGTAGGGTGTAGTTCCCCCATCAATGATTGTTGCTAAAGTTAATAGATCATGGAGCCTCTCTTAAGGGTATTGGTGAAATAAATATTGATGCATTTTACTAAATAATTTAAATAGTTCCTTGGAAGAAATTTGAAAAGCATATAGTTGTTGGTTTGTCATGTAATATGCATTTAATACTTGATGGTCTAAGAGAAATGAAATGAGTAGTTAGGTGCATGGTCACCACTCCTTGTAGTCACGAACCCCTTAGTGTAAATTATGAGTCATTTGAATTACAATTGTTCTAAAAACAATGCCAATCATGAGGCCAAAGTATGATGTAAGTGTAAAGAGTACAAGAGTTAACAAGATTTTGGGGTTAGGAATAATGTCATGCTCGAAGTCCTTAAAACTCAACTAGACACTTTCATGTGGTTAAAAATAAATATGAATTTCCCTTGGTGAGATCAAACTTTTGAGAAAACAAAAGATATATATAAATCTAAATAAAATTTCTTGATGTGAAAGAGTTGAATGGATTCAAACAAGTTATTGAACTATATCAGTTGTAACAGAAAAATAGGGTACTATGATGGAAGGATGTTTATGGGAAGAGATATATTGAATCTAAATCACCCTTTAAACTCTAATATATCTTCCTTGACCTCACAATAGTTCTCCTTGTCTAGCAAAGGTAAAATTTAAACATCGAATATATTTCCCGAAAAACAGAACCTTAACACCTTTTTAGTTCCTTTTCATAACGAGGATAAAATTTAAAATAAATTTAACATATTTTGTGAAACAAAATTTTAACGTAAGAATGAATATTAGGAGGCTCGTAGGTGTTTAAAATGAATTTCATTAACAAATGAGTTGTGGATAGTTAATGGAAATTGAGAAAGGAATCAATAGTGCATTCTCTTTTAAAGGCTAATGCTATACAAAAATAAAGTATTTGAAGTTTTAGAAAAAGGAAATTTTTACACCCTTTCAAGTTTAATTCACTAGAAACCTATAAGGTTATATAATGGAAAACTAAATGTAATAAATATGTAAACCATAAGAAAAAGGGCCATGTTATGGAGCATGCCTATCCTGTGTGCCTTACCATAGTTGGGTCATTGTCTTGGTTTACGCCATTTGAGTAAGACATTGATGTGTACCCTAAGTTATCAAGTTGTCTATGTGGGTCCATGATTTTGTAAGTGTCTTATGTGATGTTGAATTTTTATATTTGAGCCCATATGGTGTCTTGTCATGAGCATTTAAAGTGAGAAAAAAATAGTCTCATAATTTTGTTGTATTTTGTATGTCAAATATGTGCATGCTACAGAGAGATTTTAGTTTCGCTAAAATCGAGATGGAATCTACAGTCAAACTTCTTGCCTTGACAAAAGCCATGGCCACTAGCAGTTGGGCGCTAGAGATGATTTTCTACGTTCTAGACCTGTGTGAAGCTGTCAGTGATCTCTTTTCTAACAGACAAGCTACAAATTATCATGACCTTTCTGAAGCATGCAGAAAAAAGCTAATGGATCGAGATCTAGTTGAGTGAAGTGGCCAGGGAATTCTAACAAAATTTGACAAGGATCTTAAGAAGGAGAAATCCAAGGTTCCCATTACTGGTGGAACAGTTCATCCTCTCACCAGATATGTAACAAATTATCTCACATTTCTCTTGGATTACAAGGAAAGATAAAAAATTCTCATCACAGATATAGTCAAAGATCTACGCAACAGTTTAGCCTAGGACGATTCCTGGGACATTCCCTTTGCCCAAATTTTGATGTATTCCGGATGGATCATCTTCTTTCTCGTGTGTAAAATCGAGGAAAAATCTCATTTATATGAAGACATGGAACTGTCGCATCTATTTCCTGATGAATAACCTTCACTATCTAGTGCAAATAGTTAATGGCTCCAAACTCAAATTTGTGCTGGGAGAGGAGTGGCTGAAAACACAATGGAACATGGTGAGGTAGTAATTCAAAAATTATGAAAAGGCCGCATGGAAGAAAGTGTTTTCGATTCTAAGAGACGATGGGGTTCATGAGAGTAAAAGAAGTGTTTCGTCCACGAAGGTTTTGAAGGATAAAATGAAGGGTTTCAATCTGGCTATGGAAGAGGTGATGAGGAAACATGGTGGATGGGTGGTGCATGTCGCCACTCTATGAGAGAAGTTGGATAAGTCATTTGGGGAGAAATTTATACCAGACTACAACACCTTTTAACCAGAATTAAGAACCGTTTCAAAAGCAGATGTATATCACATACATGCCCAAAAACCTATTTGAATTTTTGGGAAACATGTTTAAAGAGAACCCTTCATCCCTAATCTCTATTAGGTCCCCATAAAATTTTCATTCTTTTATAAATATTACATGTATATTACAAAAACAATAAACCATTTAAAAATTATGCCCTCTCTATATTGGATTCAGAGGTTACTTAAAATATCATAGCTATAGGAATCATGTAATTTAGGTAGCGTATTGCTACTAAAAATATTATAGGTGAAGTAATATGGTAATAGTATTAAGCGAATATTATACAAGTAGTTACTCTAAAAATGTAAAGAGTATTAAATAATGAATCCTAAGATTAAAGTCTCATTTACCTTGACCATATAATTTAGTTCAAATATAAATCAACTCCTATCATAAACATTGTCAAAATTTAATTTAATCAATTCCTAAAGTCAAGGCATTTATAAAAATTTACTAAATTAAAGAATAAAGGTCACAAATTAATCTTACCTCCTAACACCGCTTTAGTGGCCCCATTCACAAATCACACATACATTTTATTTAAAATCAAATATCCACCAAAATCCTCACCTATATTTTGTAGGTTTGAATCACAACCATTAGATGGATTCATTTAGAGCCCTTAGATCAAAGTATTCAAGTAACCCTAAATATCCTTATGAAAAAATCTTATTAATTTCTTTTCGAGTTATTTTTCATTTTCATTTTGTAGGTTTGGGAGGAGAAGAAGAAGGAAGCCATGGAATTTTTCCAAGCTTGTGGAGGAATACACATTTATTTCTCATTCCAATTTTAATCCTCTCCTAGGGTTTGTTCTTTTTCTTTTATTTACTATAATACACTTCATTTGTATTTGTCCTAGTTGGGTATTGGCATTTTTGCCCCTTTTTTAAAATATGGTTTGAATAATGGATATACACAAATTATTTGGGTGTATATATGTATATACATATAGATTTATGTTTAATTATTTTAAATAACCCAAAAATTTCCAAAAAAGTTATTGTGTGTGTATATATATATATATATGAAAAATGATGTGATCTCAATTAAAAGAAGGCCACAGTTTAAAATATTTTATAGGATGAAATGTATAAAGTTGACCGCAATAAATTGTATTGCATGTTGTTTTTGATTAACGGTTTTGTTGACAATTTTTGCACTCATGCAAAAATGGGCAACTCAAACTTTGTTACGATGGATGGCATTGGTGAAGTGAACCTAACTAGGGGAATACATTTTTTCAGTTGCAACAATTGATGGTTACATGTAATTTATAGCTATGTGTGTTGTTACAAAATGTAACAAACCACATAGTCTATAATTCCATGTTGATCTTCAACAAAAGAATACAAAATCCCTAAGGACAGATGTATTAGTTTGATGAAGACCGAAATATAGAATAGGTGGAGTGTTAACTTTTGGAAAAGTAGACAGAGTTATAGATTACAGTAATTGGGAGTTCATTATTAAAGTTGCAGATATTTTAAATTTCTTTCCTTCATGATTAAATACATCCAATTATGTTATTGATTTGTTTAGTTCGTTATACAATCCATACATAAAAATGAAATGCAGAAAGAAGTACACAAATCAGTTCCAAAATTTAATGTTTTATTCATAAGGAATTTATATGTTTCCCACACAATTCGTGGGATGTAACTCAAAAGAAATGCATAACTACATAAGTACAAGGTACATATGCATGAAAATAAAAGTAAATGAGTATGAAAAAACCCATCATTGCCTTAACTTTATTTTATTGTCGTTTGTCCCACTTCTAGCTCTAATTTTACTTCATGTTCATCCTCGCTATCTACAATAAATTATACCTTAGAAATAGAAAAGGGAAAGACTATTAGTCATGAGCTCAAGGTTAATCTATATTCATGTACTATCTAATTTCATCCAAATGGATCTCCTGACATCAGGAGGTATGAGCTACAAGTATAAGATACATTAGAGACAGATACAAAGTTTATAAGAGCAAAGATTATACATCAAAACATATGATTCCTAGGATCATTTCAGATAAATAAAGATAAAAGAAGAAATCTATGGGACCTAAGAGATCCCAAAAATCTTAATGTTTTATAACTAGTTTATCTAAATGTGCAGTACATGTAGGAAGAAGGAAATAAAAACTAACTATTGTGTTTTCATATCAAAAGTATTACATTCTACAAGTTGAATCAAAGAAGTGCATTTATTTCAGTTTAGACTGAAGGATGAATGTATAAATATATAGTTGTACTAATCCATAAAAGAAATATAAGTTTAGTACTATAGATTCTAACAAATGGAATGCATATAGAAAGTGTAGATAATGATGGTGATCTAGCTACAAAGCTTCAGTAGAATACCAAACTAAATCATACATTATAATAACTTGGAGAAAAGGAAGATTGTACATTGCATAAGTCAAGGATATAGATCCAAGATACCATCAAAGGTATGATACATAAACAAAGTACAGGTGCTCAAGATAGAAGAATTCATTCATGTCTTTCACAATGATTAAAGTACAAATTATAAGGACACATTATTTTGAACAAAACCATCAAGTATAGTTTTTAAGATGAAATAAGTACATTTATGTAGTGCGAAAAGAGAGTTTTAGCAGTCTCATACTATCTCGAGAGCTACATGTCTATGGATAATATCTTCATCTCGGTTAACATTTAACACAAATGTAGTATTTTTAGGAAAAAGTAAGGACAATGCATAAGGGGTGAGTTCAGTTGATTCGGAAGAAGAATCCAAGATTTTCCAAAGAGTTAAACATCAAAGAATACATCCTATGTTGATCAACTACAATTATATCACATTGATCAAGATACAAAAGGTACATGTCAAGAATGCTTTGGAAGTACAAATATCAAAATGAATTTTTCAAGCAAATATCTTTAAATACAGAGTGTGAAGTCACTATCATGTACATTAAAATTATCAAGAGCTTGAATATATAAGTGGAAACCATGCAAGAAAAAGAGATCAGTTTTCATCACATTATAAGTCAGGTATAAAGTACAAATTGCAAATATATGTAACAAAGACACAGTCTGACTAATGAAAGAACTTTCTTGTCAATACAACAAGCCTTAACCAAGAATAATGAGGCTGTAATCTTGATGTGATTTTTATTACTTTTCAAGAAATAACAAGTATGAATAAAATATCAGATACATCAAACCCATTTTTAAACAGTAATCATTCAGGTTCTTTTCATAGTTACAAAATATCTGAAGGAAGATAGAGCTTAGGTTCTACAAATAAGAGATTTTAAAGAAATTATAACAATGTGAAGCAAGGTACACAATCATCCTTAAATGCATCATGTACATTACATCAAAAACAAGATGAAGAATAGGTGACATGATTCTATCTGAAAATAAATATTGTATTCGATGCTTACAATAAAGCAAAGAAATGAAAGTGAACATGTATAGTTTTCAATCCTAGAAGAATGTAATTTACACTATTCCCATAATGGAGTTTTAGATTTGAAAAGAAAAGAGAAAAATATAGTTATAAAATGGGAAAATTAAATTATTCATTTGCAAAGGAACAAAGTAAAAGTATGCTACAGGAAGAATGATCATTATCCACAGGAATGGAATCAAGCTACATCGGTGAGTTACAATGAGTTTCCATTTTGAAAGTACATTGCAGTATTAAAACTCCATATTTTACATACCTTATGAAGCATTGAAATAAAGAAAAATTCCAATCATGGGTACTACTTGAAGGAGGAACAATAAGCCTTGATCTAATTGCATCAAAAGCATGAAATCAAATAGTCTTGAATGTTTCAGTACCAATTATAGATTGGTGTTACTCTACAACATGAAATAATCAACTATAGAAGGAGTTACTTTAACATTGTCATCAGAACACAAATTCTATCAAAATCAGGTTATCATCCAAAGCATATGAAACTCAAAAGCACATGGAAAACAATAAGCCCAGATCCAAGGTAGAGGGAAATTAGAGAAAAGTTAAAAATAATATCAACTGAGAAATCATGAGTAGATGTACAGAATGGAAAAAGGTACAATGTTTAAATACATTGAGTTATACAAAGGAAATAAAACAACTATATTCCTATTACAAATTAACCTTCAAGGAAGCTGAGAATGTAAATAAATAGTTACATATTCCTTGATTGGATATTCAAACATTTTGCCAGATAATACAAAGGAATGAAATGAGGGAGTAATGCCATCAGAAGTAGAAAAGAAAGTTATCAAAAGGTTCAAAGGTTCAAAAAAATTCATAGTTCGAGGAATTTTATGATAAGTTTAGAAACAAATTAAAATTCGCCCTTATTTATTCTATAGATAGAGTTACAATGGCCCTCGAAGCCCCTCTTCTTTTCAAAAATATCTATAGTGCTCGAAATATGATGGCCTTTATCAAAAAATGAGTGACATATTCATGTTTAAAACTACATTTAGGATTGAATTTAGGAAAAAATGGTCAAACTATAGATTTTCTAAACAAGAGAAAAGGTCATCTACAACCTCAAAAGGAATACCAGAGAAACAAACATGAATACCTAGATGGAGTCTTACTGCATTGATATCTTTTAGCAAAATACAAGAACCAAAATAGTGATATCCGAAGAGTAGATGAAACAGTATCCAAATGGCAATAAAAATATTCACACAAATATGTAGAGTCTAACTTAGATGGAAATCAAAGTCGACACCAAATATAGATAGAACAATCATAACCCAAATTTGGTTATTATAAAAATACCTCAGAAAACTAATAGTTTCCATAGCCATAAAGAATCTCAAAATATTTTACAAAATAATAAAACTAGACTCAAGAACTTACCGAGTTTCTAGTTAAATCAATTGAAATCCTAGGAGAGCAAGTGTCAAGGATCGAATACCGATAAGTGTTTTCAAGCTCTCAAAGTTTCACAAAGGAAAAAAAAACCCACAAAGGGTATTTGTTTTATCAAAAAATGCAAAGTTAAAGACTCAAGGAAAAAAATTTACAAATGAAAGAACCAAAAAACTAACCTATTCAACAAAGGTGGCCACCTTGGGGAAAATATAATAGAAAATACATACTTATGAACACCATTTGGTTCATAGAATATCATCAACATGGTGACCATTTCTTCTAAGGGAATCCATAGTGAAGCTCCAAATAGAGCCACC
This sequence comes from Taxus wallichiana var. yunnanensis, assembly GCA_018340775.1. Lineage (NCBI taxonomy): Eukaryota > Viridiplantae > Streptophyta > Pinopsida > Cupressales > Taxaceae > Taxus > Taxus wallichiana. The sequence continues at coordinate 986,121,373 of CM031242.1, forward strand.
AAAAACAAAAGAAATGGTATATATGAGAGGAAGCACGATCAAAAGCAGAGGGTTCGAAGATTCTAAACAATGGAAGCTTCATAATATTTCAAAACTCGAAATAGAGAAAAAACCATTAAATGTATGTATTGATAGCTGCAAAAAGATTTCAAAGTGATATCGTAATGAACAAACAATAACAACCACTTCAAAAAGATCACAGTGAAACTCAAAACATCAGCAATGTCCAAGAGAATCGAAACACATGAATGCACAGAACTTCACATAGCTTCCCATAGAGATTAAAATGGAGAACCTTCATGCTCATATTAGAATGCAAAGATATCGAAATGATAAAACCATAACCACCTCTATAAAATCATGCTCTGATCTCGAATAGTTAAGAACCGAAGAAAATTTTCACATTCATAGCTTAATCAAAACTGATTTACAAAGGAACTAGATCGAGATGATCACTAATTGCAGTCTGGAGAAAATTCTCCAAGGATTTTCCCTCCAAGATGGGCATGCAAATTAAATAATCAAGTTTAGGTTACAAATAAACTTTCTCGACAACCCACAGTAACCAATCTTAAACAGGGTTAATGATCAATGATGTAAAATCAACCGTGTAAAAATCAAAATGCAAATGATAACCCAAGCCAACCACTATATTCAAATTGGATTTCAAGATCAATAAACTAGACCATCAAAGTACCATGATCGAATGTCCACAAATCAGTTTCATGATCAATTAAGCCCACAATCAACAAATTCGGATGCTCGGAGAATCGGCGGTTCGGAACCTACAAGTATTTTAATCAATGGTTGATATAAATATGAGAGATTCAACGTAAACTCTACTACAATGTCCGATAGCCCAACCAGGGGTTAAGTGATCATGCACGTGTCCCGCCATAAGAAAACCTAGCTAACTCAAGGTTAATAACTTCACCGAAAAAAGAGGAAATTCATCGTTAAAGGGGGCCATCCCCATGATTAATAAAATCATTGCATTTGACCTTGGTTTAAGGTCTTAAAATATATGCCAAGAATAATCAAGCACCGACGATGACCAATAACAATGTAATGATATTTCAAAAAGGAGGGTCGTAAAATATTATTACCATGATCAAATCAAAAGGGCCCTTTTCAAAACATATGATTTTTGATCAAGTATATGCCAACCAAATCAAACTAAGACCATATTACCTTATACTTTCCAAAAACATCCTTAATTTCTTGAAAAGGTGGCTAATGCAAGAATAATATTAGAAAAGTGTAGCATCAGAGTGGTCCCCACAATGAGGAGGAGAGGAAGCTATAACATGCATGATGAACAAAAATATCTCACAAGTGGCCTCTACTATGGGTGAATTAAAGTTGAGTAGTTTTACTAAGGTATAAAAAAACAAAGGTATTATTTTTTCTTGTAGAGGTTGAAATTTTGCATGTTACCACAAGAAGAAAAATAGGTGCCATCATCAGAACTTGCAGGTGGTCCCCACAGAGGATGAATGCATGGGTGAATTATTTTTGCAAATTATTGCAAATAAATAAATTATTTTTCTCACACAGGGATTTATTTTTGCATGTGCATCCAAGGGGCAGGATTAAAAAGTGCTAATATTATCACTACAAGTGGATCAAGTTACAAATGTCACATCATCACTAGAAGACAAAGATTGCATGCATTGGAGAATACTTTCTCATCAAGAAAATCTTATTATTAGCCAAATTATTCATCCAACTTTATTAAAATTAGAACAATCAACTGCAGTTTGACTAAGTTGTATTTTGTAAACATGGCTATTAATGCCTCATTGTATTAGCATGTTTATTTTTATTCCTTTATTTATTCTTGATAAAGGATAAAAATAGGATACATGGGCGAGTATAATTTTTCATCTATTTTTAAGAAGGGTGGGATGAATAAACTTGTTATATATTATGTGTAATGGAAAGCACAAAAGGAAGACTTTCTTGACATAGGAGTCTTGAAGAAGATTGTGCTAGTTTTTCCCTTTAAATGAGAATTGATTTCTACCTTTCTAAGTTTTTGCACTATTTTTATACTTCATTATTTCTTGTGAATGTCAAATTCCCTTATTAATCATCTCACCTTGCTGCAAATTTAGTAATTTCTGCATAATATTAGTGTGCATGTCTTATCTTAATATTATTGTTGTGAATCATCCCCTCAATACATAAAGTGTTTTTCTTTAATGTTCTACTAAAAATATTGGTTTGTGCATCCAAAATCCATTCCTGGATATATGTGCATGTGATCGGTAAAACCCTCAACAAGTTTGGTGTATCATTCCAGTTTTCAAATCATTTAGAGTCATCTATTTACCCTCAAAACCCTTAAAAATTAGCTTAAGATACATCAAGAAGGAACCGGCTTTGATACTAGAGACTCACCTTAACAATAGGTATACCCACAAACTTCGGTGTTTTTATTGATGCGTAATCACAACACCCCTAAATTTATGTAACTCAATAGGTTGAGACTCTCAGTGTGATTTCATAACATGGAGCTTTTACCAAATGTGGGACCTTGCAATCGAGAAAACTCTCTCGAATGAAGGCCAGTTCTTATTCCTCTTTCGATGATGCACACATTCAAATTTTAGAGGATCTACCCTAAAATATACTCTAACTTTCCAATGATACATGGTTAAGAAGATGCAAGAAAATAAAACTAAAGTAACAAAGGTGATGCACCAAAGGAATGTTGAATACCTACTTTGACATTAAACAAAACCATAAAACATTTAATGCAACCACCTTGCATGCTTAACCAAAATTACATTGAGAGATCGGGAGAATCTAATGAACACAACCGAGGGTTGAAATCATCCACAAACTTATCTTATTGCTCCAAATATTCGATCCAAGTTGCATTATAATGGCTAAGAGACAAAAATTTCATTACAATTTCAATGGGAGGTTTGAAATCCAAAAGATCACTTACAGACAAGATAAGAAGTTTAGGGTGCAACAAAAATTATCCAACCTTTATAAAAAAATCCCTCCTTACAATATATAGAAAGAAAGAGAGAGAAAGTGGGAATAGAAGAATTCAAATTATTTCTTCAACCACCCAACAATGAATTGAATTCTCCTACAACAATGATGGGTTCCACTACAAAACCCATGCCTCCATGTATCTTGCTCCTTGTTCGTAAAGAAAGGAATCCCATACCTTCATTATTAGGGTAGGTGGGAATCCTAAAACCTTAGAAAATGATGAAGTGTAGAGGAGTCTGTAAGATTTCCGAAAATTCCTTTCTTGTGCAAATTTGAGCTCCCACTCAAAAGTTATGGCCATCTGAAGCTCGAGGTGTCATTCTTTGGAGTCTAAAATGCATGCAACCTCTAAAACCCAAAATTCAAATTTCAGACATTTCATTTAGAGATTGAAACATTTTTCATACAAAAACCCTTCTTGAGAGTTCTGAAAGTACGAAACCCAAACCTCTGAAACCTCGAAACCTAAAAATCCAAAAATTTTTACTTTCAGACATTTTTAATTTTTAGACCCTTTTCTTTACTGTTCATCATCAAAATGCCTTAAGAGTTCCCAAACTCCAAAACCCAAAGTTCCTAAACTCAAAACCCAAAAATACCACCTGTGTTGACCCCAACACCTACGATGACCTATGAAAATTCAAACCCTTTTAGGATTCGGACCTTTGGGATTTTGGTCACTTTTCCTATTTTTTTCACCGAAGACCTCCAAACCCCAAATTCAACACCTCCAAACTTTGAAACCTGAAAGTAGGAAAATGTAAGACTTTCGAGTTTCAAATTTTGAGATTTTTTTCACTCTTTTCTCTCTTTGAGACTTTCAGAGTTTTAGGTTTCAGAACTTTTATGCTCCCTTTCCCGACTTTGCGCTTGACAACTCCAAAACCCTAAAACTTGAAAGTCCGAAATTTTGGACTTTCAAAGTTTCGAGTTTCTAATCCTTTTTCCTTTTGAGTCCCCCGAAATTTTCCTCCGAAAATATCCTCCTCCGAAACCCAATTTTTGGATTTCGGACTTCTTATTTTCCTGAAATCTCTACAACTTTCTTGGTCTGCTTCAACCTTTTCGACACACTTTGAAATGCATGCTCTTTTGATGGATCAACTCCTCTATTTTCTCTGCGTGCAAGTTCTTTTTTTCCAATTTTACTCGAGTGGAAAAATTTGATAACAATTTCCATTGTATCTACGAAAGAGAGAGATCCGAGAAATCTTAGAACCCTCGATCATCTCTCTCTAGTTGCACTTTAGAGAGATAACAAGTTTTAAATTGTTTGGGGTCTCGCCCCTCCACGTTATACTTTTTTTTAATTCATGAATGGGGGAACCCCCGCCCCCCATACTTTATTATTTGATCAATATTTAGGGGAGCGTGGGGAGGGAGGGTGAGCTCCCCAACCCACACCCCCCCCCCTCAACCCAAACTTAAAGAATATATAAGGTGGGAGGGTGTGATTGGCCTCCCCATCCACCATTTATATATATATATATATATATATAATATAGTTTTGTAGTTTTTACTTTATAATTTTTCCTATTAAGCCATTCGACTTTATATGCTTTTTTTAATAAGATTATTTCTTTTTTAATTTATTTTTACTAATAATAATAATATTATGTATATATATATAAATTAAATTAATATAATTAATTTAATGTTAATATTAATATTATTTAGTGTAATTTATTTTGTCTAACTTCAATAAATATATTATTATATTATATTTAATATTATATTTAATATATATGAAGTAATCAAATTGGGTTAAATGACAGTGAAATACAAGACAATGTAACCAAAATTTTCTACCTATATATATATATATATATATATGTGTGTGTGTGTGTGTGTGTGTGTGTGGAAATTAAAATTAAGAAACAAATAAAATTTCACACAATACAATTTTTTGAAGAGGATCTTCTTATTGTTAAAAACTAACTTGCTATTCTCTTTCTATTCTTATAGCTTGTATGATATTTAACTAAAAATTTAACATTTGAAGTGCTAACTTTTACAATAAAACAAGAGGATATTTCCTTTCTTTCACAATAGAATAAATGGCATGCATTTCAAGCAACAAGTGTATTTTCATACAAGAACACCAATCTTTTAAAATGAAACATATTACACTTTGAGGCAATATTAAGTTGAATATAAGCTTAGATTGAGAGAGCTTCATTTTCATTTCCAAAACCATTTCAAGGTTCTTATTTCATCTAAATAATACAAGACTTGATAGTTTCCTTTTACAAGAACTAAACTATTTAAAATACAAGTTTTCATTCAAAAACTCTTGGTAGAGTTTACAATTTGAAGGGATTATCACAAAGAATAAATACAATTTTTCCTTTCCTTACTCTCCAAATATACATACATTTTTAAAACATAATACAAATCAATCTTTCTCAACAAATTTACAAGTTGAAAATATTTAAAATACAAGTTACAAGCCCTCCACTCTAGTGGAGACAACATGAAATCTTTTTATATTATGAGGGATCTCTGTTCATTTTCCTCAAGTGCAACTATGACCAAATATTCACTTGAGATCCACCATCTTCCTCAAAATCCAACACAACAACCAAAATAAGGAGTAGGAAACACTCTCCACCCAACCAATAATCCAATGAGGAAGAGAATACTTCTTCCTCATTGCCCCCCGAGCCCCAACAATGAAACAATAAGGGGTATAAGACAACCATTGAAAACTTTACATGGCTTCCACAACAACATTCAAACAAATTCCAACACAATGAGAACAATAAAAAAATCACATCAACACACAAGTTTCCCAACACAAAGGCTCTAAACTCAAGCCAAGAAAGAGAAAGGAACATGGGGATCTACTTATGCCTCCCAAGGGTTTGGGTGCCCACCTTAAAGCCTCCAAGAAATCAATCACATACCCACAAAAATAATATGCCTCCCTCCAAGAAAAATAAGTATTATGCCTCCCTCATCTCTTATACCTCCATGAATAACATAAAAAGATAAGCACAAATTTTAATTATCAACATGGTGGGACACCCCAACCCAACTCCCTCCTAAATTACCCAATCATTCTATTTTTCCTCCCTCCAAAATATCCCCATTTTGACTTTCTCCTACACAACCTAAAGGCCATTCTATTTCCAAAATCACAACATGCAACAATTATCCATTCACAAACACATGTACAACAAAATGGCTAAAGAAAAATGGGTGAAGTATCTACCTTTCAATCATAAGAGTATCCAATCCATAAGCACAAGATCCAAGCATTTCCAAGTCCAAATAAAACAAAATCCAACTCAAAGATCCAAAATAAACACTCCAAAATCAATCCCTTCTAAAATGATAGATTCTAAAAATAAAACAAGCAACCCCCAAATCCTCAAACAAATTAGAATAAATAGAAAAAAGAGGAGAGAGAGATGATGTGGATCCATGTAGGATGCCACATAATTTCTCCTCCATTCGAAAACACAAGGTCAAACAAAATCCCCAAAGCACAATAAATTGGTGGTTGAGGGAATGACAACCCTCTTACACACTCAAGCTCAAACCCACACCCCTAAAGAAAAAATTAAAAACTTGTGTAAGAAAGTGCAATAAATAACACCTTTTTTCTTACAATCACATAATGGGGTTTATTTTTGACCCCTTAACCCATATGGGTAGTTGGTAGGTCAAATTAAGAGATGTGGGATAAGTGTAACTTGACCCACAAGCCTCCAAAAATGTCCATTAAGCCCAAATCCGAATTTGACATGCAAGGTTGAGTACACACCACATAAAATCAATAAAATTCTTTCAAATCCAACACAAACAAGAACCACCTAATCACATTAATTTATCTCTCTAGTCACATCCTAAATAACACTAGTTAATCAAGTTTAATTAACTTAAATGGAGTACTAAAAAACAATAATAAAGGTGACTCAAAATACTAAAATAATACAAATACTCACAAATAAATAAAACCAAAAAGGAAAACCACAAAGTTACTCAAGGTCACATTTGAGGCCACCCCCAATGGGGACAACCTAACCATCTAACAACAATAAACAACATATATAGACAAAAGTTTCCAAGGTGACTGTTCCCAATAACCCAAATTCCTTCACCGGTTGTCTCCTATCCCGCTTTTTTGTTGTGTTAAAAATTCCTTAAAAATCAAAACAATAACTCTCTAGACTCATGGCCATATTAACGACATCAAGCCAATAAAACAAACATATACATATCATTTCACATCATCAATTAACTTAACTAAATCATCACTAAAATCAAGTAATTTCATCCATCATTTACAATTCAAATATATCTCATTTATTCCATTTTATGGATAACAATAAGATCATAATATTCCATGTTATTGACAAAAATAATATCACAAGGTTAGTTAGGTCATTTACAAATTCTATGTATGAAAATCCAATGTGTCAAGATATCTTATACAAAGTGGTAACTTTAGATCATAAATACTTGAAAGGTCAATGCATGCATGTAATCCATCATATAACTCACATTATGTCAAAATTCAAAAACATCGATGTAGTATATTAAACTATTAAGTGACTATAATAATGTCCATCTACCAATGTCTTGTTGGTTCTCAAATTAGTCTCGCCCCTTTTGTCATAGAAATTCTTCGAGTTTTGGCCTCTGCCATGTTTTCTATCTCCCATGTTGGTGCTTGAAGACTCTATCCTCCATTTGGTTGTCATGATCAATCCCTTCCTTGGTCGAGGATCACTAAAAGGTATAAAATTTGTTTTTGTTCCTTTGTGCATTTGAAAGAGTCTCAGAATTTGGGCGTAAAACTCAGGTTTTTTCCTTTCCTTCCATTTTCCACAAATCACGTTTTGTTGTCCCTATCATTTTTCCCAAGTACTTGTGGAAATGTGATTTGATGTAACTTGGTGGATCATATTTGGGCCTTATAAAGCATCTCTAGTTTTTTTGTCCTTGAAGATAGATTCATTTCCAGTGCTCAAATGGTGATTTTCTTGCATTTTATGGTTTGACGGGTGTATTTTCCTAGTCAAATTTACATCTCAACATCAAGTGGAAACTTTTTCCTTTTTGGTTAGATGCGCTCATAGGGGCACCTTAAAGACTCTAAGGCTCACTTTAACCCAAAACTTGTCCACGTGGAGGAACGGTGCTCATTTGAAATTCACATTTTGGTTTGGCCTTGAGTTGCATCGGGGGACACGTGGAGGTTTCCGCTACTTTTCTAAACTTAGATAAATTTTTCATGCAACCAAGATAGTTTTGGTGGGCCATGGACACGTGGAGGGTTGATTCTCATTTGAGGATCCACCTCGGGTCCCACCTTAACAATTTCAACAGGGAGACATTTGGAGGATTTCGCCGGCTCTGCTTTGTACTTAAAATTTTCAAAGCAATTTTCCAAGGCCTATGACATATGGTGAGCCCACTCTTTTTAGGGTCTCCACTCTTGGCAACCATATAAAATTTCGTAGAAAGACATGGAGGCTTCTACCGGTCTTCCCATTCTTAGAATTTTTAAGAAACTTTCTAAAGGGCCTAGGACATGTGGAGGGACAACGCCTTTTTGGGGACCGGTCCCTAAGTTTAATTTTGAATAAGCGCCAAGAGGACACATGTTGGCTTCCACTAACTCCACCCTTTTTCTTGGACTTTTCAATGGCCAAAGAAAAATGTATCAGACCCTAGACAAAAGACGCCTTTCATTGAACCTTCAATTTTTAAACAAATTCTATCAAAATGAGGCACATGTTTATCCCACACTTGTTTGGGGTCTCTGCTTTTGGGGACCATCTCAAAATGTGCCATTAAGACACGTGGAGGCTTCCACTGGCTCCTTTTTACAATGAGACTTTTCAAAGGCCAAAAGGTGTTTTTCTTAGGCCCGTGGCACGTGGAATGCCCCTGCTTGTTTGGGACTTGCTCTTTTCTTCTCCTTTGCAACAGTGACAAGGAAACACATGGAAGACTATGATATAAGGTGGAAAATGGGTAGAATCAACAGTTGTTGTGTATCACATCTGTTTTTCTACCATTTTTGCTTGGCCTTTTGGAGATGTAAATACACGTTGTTTTTCATCATTTTTTAATGAAATTTCTTGTTTTCTTTATTTGCGCAATGTGCCATTAAATGGATTTCGAGATTCCTAAATCAGAGTCCAAGAATTGTTATGATTGATATTTTGAAGTGGGAATTGCTCAGGCGCTCGCAAAAATGGGAATTACTAGAGGAAATGGATGTGGGGAAGAATTGTAAAGGAAAGAGGGGGAAAAGGGATGAAATGATGAAAGTGCAAGCACAAAAGATGAAAAATTGTTACCACGAGAGCAAAAAGGGACTACCAATGTCGAAATATCTATGTAGAGCCTCTTGAAAATGATTAAAAGAGGATTTATCATGACAGAACTAGAATGATTAGAAGAACTCGCTAAAAGTTGTGGCATGGCATCCTATTCATTAGTCGAGGGCCCAAGAAACGATCAGTTCACAATTGGTCCACCTAGTAGTTTTTTAATCAATTTGTTAAACGTCATTGTCAAACAAATTGGGAACAAGCAAAGGTCCCCGGAATATTATTTATTTTTGGGGGATATTGAGTAAGTAAAATGTATAAATGCAATGAGAATTCTCTTGTAAATGGTCGATGTTTAATTCTTAAGATAAAATTTGAGAAAGCCGTCTTCGTGAGAGACCAATTTGAGATAACTTGTTATTTTATTTTATGTTAGATTTTTTGTCGTGTCAAGTTGGTTGTAGATGTATATCCATTGACGAGCAACTCGAGATTTCTCTAGAATATTTCACTGTTGATGAATATAAGAAATTTTAAAATGAATTTGTGTCCAATATCTAGCAATTTGTGTCTACTTTGTTTCATAATTTTTGTAAATACTTTCTTTCGTTCATATTGCAATCTTACATTGAATTTTTTGTGAAATTACACAAGATCTCATCCCTTTGATAGTTTATTTGTATTTTCAATTTCATTTCAAGAATATCCTTTATCTTGAATGAGATAAACAAATTTAAAATCAATTCATTGTCATTTGTTGATAAATATTGTTTGTAAGTCTTTAGGTGTACCTTAGGTATAATTGATTAGAGAATTTGGTGTTTAATTGAGTCTTTCAATTTGAGCCTTCATGTTTAAGTCTCAAAGATTATGTGAAAAGTGATGATTTGGGCCTCCATTGAAGCACACCTTCCTTCGTTGAAGGAACGCCTTAACTATTCTCAATCTTCCATTGTTGATGTTGTTAATTATTGTGAAGTCCCTTCGAAGATCTTTTATAATCAACTTTATCCTACTTCATCTCCCACCAAAATCATTTAAAACCATGAATCCACCTTGAACTACCCCTGTTTTCCCTATATATCAATAAAGGAACCAAATCTACTTACTAAAATATGCATAGCACTCAAGATTTCTTAATGTCTTCAGTAACCTTAGCCTTGTGTTGAAAGTATCTCCATATTTTAGAAGTGACAACTCTTAAGAGTTAAATCATGGAGTATTCACCATATTTTCCCAAAGTTTTCTTCATAGAATTTGTGCAAAAGAAGGATATATCCGTCTCTTTCATCAAACAGAGGTTACGTGAATGGTCCTCTCACCTTGGTTAAAGAGGCAGGGCCTAAAGTAGTGAGGATAGGTCAAATCCTCTTAAAGGTTCTATACATCTCTCAACAAATCCGAGTGACAAAAGCAAGTTAGATCTCATCCCCGGCTACAAAACGATACATACTATGATCTATTTGTCTCGAAGGTCCTTGTTGAATTTTTGTTGTTGCTCGGCTTGAAAAGGAGAAAAAAATTGGATACCAACATGTCTAATGAGAAAATATGATGATAACGTCCAGGTCTCCAATCAATGTAAGTGAATTCCTAGTAAGATCAATGTCAAGAGAAGTGGGTACTACATCCCCATCCCCTTAGACTCCGACTTCATCGTGGATGTCACATAAATAAGTAGGAAACAAATCATACAATTAGTAGCCAAGTCTTCTGCTGGGGTTTCTTTACTTCAAGAAAATTATTGCCTCTTGTAAATTTAGTTTGATTCAATACTTTCTAAAGAAGGGAAGGGATGCTATAAGGCATAGATATCAAACCTCCTCCAAACAAGATTCTTAATGAACAAACTTTCGGAATAAACTCTACGAGGTTAAGAAAGTTTATAACACATAATATTTAAACAAAAATGGTCGACGTGAAACAATTGAATGAAAAATAAGGTCCATGAAGAATATGAACATGTTATATATGAAAGGTGCCCAAGTAGCCACACACAAATACTACACAAAAAAAAAGAGAGATGAGACTTCCAATTTGGTTGAACTCACACTACAAGGTTGGTTATTTTAGATAAGGCTAACATTAACTTCTAATCATGACCATCAATTTTGCATGAAAAAACATACCTACTCATAGGCCTAACAAAATTAAGATAAAAAAGGATGAGGTTTAACAACAAGGAAACCACCTACATTTAATCAAATGTTTTAGAAGGAATAAGACTAGTCATTTTCAGCACTTCATATAATTCGAAGGTCTCACTTAGATTTTCATGGTAACAAAAACATACTCTTGACCACAATTTCTATACCTTGCATCTTTTCCTCAATGATGTAACATCCTAATTTAATAGCTCAATCAACTAGATGTCATTTCTTATCTTTCTCTCTATGTTTTTTTTTTTAAAGGAAATCTTAGCTCATACCATCATATCGACACAAGAGATACCATTCACTCTATAAAACAACAAAAATTCATAATCTAGGCCCGCCCTAGCTCAAAAGGTTCTTAAAATGAACATAACTTAATATTATATCACATAGAAACATTCAAGTAAGTTAGGGAAAAATTAAGCAACAAGTAGGGTCCAACTAACAATTTACGAGAGTGACACAACAAAAACATTCTTGAAGACACTTATGGACTATCTTGTACTATTATCTTCCCAAGGGTAAGGGGTAACAACATCATGATTCTCTAAAAGGAAAGAGGATTCCAAAATTATTCCATATCTTTAACATTTGTTGCCTAAGCTTGTAAATAGTAATAGGTCACCAATGACCTATTCCAACACAAGAAGACACCTTCCTAATAAATATGAGATAAAGACTTACTTCAAAAGCGTGTCATAATTTATACACATGTCAAGATAAGAGAAAAAGGGTACCACGTCCTGAAAGGCCCAACAAAGAGGACTAATTACATTGATGTTCAAGGGATCACAACATGACTAGAACACATCACTCTCAACAAAGAACTCTATTCAAATAAGGTGATAATTTCCCTATGCATACTTCTAAAATTTCATACTAACTAAGGGTCCAAAATAATATAACATGTGTCTTATGTTATAAACATTACACATGTGTTTGTTGTTTGATTATAAAAAGGGGGTATAATCATTTTATCGGCATGGTTTCCACCTTGAGTTCATTATGAGGTTCACACTTATATTTATGTTTTTTATAAACTAACCTATCATTGAAACAACTCATTCTTCATGATTTATGGTTATGGTATTATATCACATACCAATTACAAAAAGATCATGATCACTTTACATTAATAACATAATACATGTTATGTTAAGGTTATATGTATATTCGATACATTTTCCTAATGTTTCAACATTATTACAACATCTTAACACCTTAGGGCACATTTGAGATTGGACACTCATACCGTAGTTCAAGGAAACTTTTCATTCAGTTCTATTATTCATATTACATCCTTTATAAATTTTGAGCATGAAAAGGAAATTTTATACAAACAAGGTTGTTTAGTTACTTATTTTTATCATGTTCAAACCCATACTTTTATCTGTTCCATACTCCAAATCATAAGACACAAGTCATAACTACATTTTTCAAGCATATTTCTTATAAGTTTTCAAATTAATGCATTTCTTATATCACGATATGTTATATCTTTTATCATTAGGGTCATCACAATGTTAATATGATTTTTCGCCATTCCATCCAAGTGGAAAAATATATTCATTATACGTCTAGGGGGAGCATAATAGGTTTCTTGTTATTTTCACAAAGTTTTATTTCTTATATTACACCACAAAAATTAGAGTAAGGATCCATCTTCCTAGAGTCCAAAGTTTACTTATAAGTTTCAAAAGTCCAAGCTTCCCAATTAGGGATCTAATATGCTCAGGTTGTCACATTACCATTTGGATTTTAATGGGTAGAAAGAGTAAATCTTATCACATCATTCAATTCGTAGGAACAAAAATTCATTAACCAAAGTAAAACACAACAATTTACAAGAGTTTACAAAGGAATTACATGCATCGCCGATATTTCCTTATTGGGTCTCCATAAGTATCAATAGGAGTCATGATGAAGGTGCACATTGAAGTTACCAATTTATTATTTTTTACCAATTCAATGAGTTTAGATTAGTATGGGGAGAAAAACAATGTTTACAACTTATACTCAAATAGGTTTACTATAAGAACAAATAGTTTCCAAAAAAACTTATATCCACACAAAATGCCATCAACCAAGAAATCAAGGTAGCATGGGGGAAATGAAATTAACCCATAGCACTACACTTACTCAATGAGAGGAAAATAAAATAGGAAGAGGGTCAACAACTAATTTACTCAAATATAGCCTCTAAGGCCAAGATTCATAGCCTTGGAAGAAAGAGTATGACATAGCCATAACTAAGGTCAAACTCTTACGACCTATACAACCCAAACCTCCCTGCACAAGTCCAAGGGAGCCTAAAAGCATCCATGCAAGTATAACATAAGCTTGGCACTAACATGTTATAGTGTGGTAAATATTAAACAATACAAGAGGTCAAGACAAGGGTAAAACTATGTATGGGTCCTTGATAACAAAAAAGCACAAATTTAAGTACAAATATAAGGGCTTAAAAAACCATATTCACAACTCAAGGTTATATATAGTCATCCTTTCATAGATAGCATAAAGTAACTGAGTTAGGACCCCAATATGTCCATTTGGTGGTCAATCACACCCCAACAAAATCCATAAGTCTAAAGATAAAGTCACATCTATTATATGAGGATGAGCTCCTACTAGGATGAAGAAGGAACACAACCATTGTCACAAACTTCCAACATGTCACATGACATAAAGAAATTCTCTCCTAAAGGATGAGTAATGAAATATTTACTCAAAGGTCCAAGCACACAAAGATCCATCAATCCAAAACCAAAGGCATGATGAGAAGCACCTAGGATAACACCAAAGATTTATAGGTTGTACCCCTATACAACGAGATAATATGACACAACAATGTAGAACCATCTCATCCATGAGAAATAAGAAAAGAGTCACATAACGCGTTCTTGACAACATTTAGCCAATCGATAATGAATAAAATGAGCGTCGAATTACCAATCAAAGGTAAAATCCAAGAAATCTCGAAATCCAAGAAAATGGCTAAGTAGTCCTATTGCAATCCTAAAAAATATCACAATAAAAAGAAAATATAATAAGCGAAATCTTAGAGCTCAATCAAATCATTAAAATAAAATGTTGTTCCTTGATAAAAGATTTAAGTTTACAAATATAAAACACATGAAATATCAACATCACAATCACTTTGCAGCCTTTGTGGGTACTCAACATCGAGCTCACATCTTCAAAATCAACATATAAAGTATATCTACTACGACATCAAGCCATGATATATTTCTCCCAAAATGGGATTATGTCCACAAGAGACATCCAAAACCAACTCATCGAATCAATGAATAAAAAGGAGAGCTCTAAACAACAAATCAATCCTCATATTTTCTCCAAAATGGCCCCTAAATGACACCTCTAGCACTAATTCCCAAGAACAACACCAAACAAAATAGTAAACCAAACAAGGGAGGGTCTCTATGAAATCAACACCATCACATGACCACAACCAAAAACTAGGAGTTCAATTAGTCAACATATTCGCCAAAAACCTCGGTAGCTCAGAAGAATATCAACTTGGATTACATTTCCTTTAACCAGTTCGACAAGATGCGCCCAATTGAGAAGATACAAAAATCCAAACAAATTTTATTATTGTTATTACTATTTTAATTTTAGAGGCTCAAGTGTCCTAGATTTAAGTTTCACTAATAGGTTTGTCGTGTTCCTAAATTGCCTTCCAGGGTCAAGCGTTGAACCTTGCTCTATGATAATAAGTGTAACACCACATTTTCTGTACATAACCCATGAAAAAACCAAAAGATGGATAGGAAAATTTACGGAATAATATTTTTTGATAGGTTGTAGAATGGGATAACCATCATCTAGATTTTATTATTAATCAATTAATCATTCCTTTGTATTAATTACAATTTATTATTATTATTTTAATTCAAATTTTTAGAGTTAAATCCCCTTCCAGGGTTCCTCGTTAAAATTCGTTCATTAACCCTTACAAACATTGGCTAAAACACTCATTTTACATTATTTATTTATTTTAGCATTATAATTCTAATGTCATGTGTTGACTTAAATCCTAAGATTAAAGTCTCATTTACCTTGACCATATAATTTATTTCAAATATATTTTAACTCCTATCATAAACATTGTTAAAATTTAGTTTAATCAATTCCTAAAGTCAAGGCATTTATAAAAAGTCACTAAATTAAACAATAAAGGTCACAAATTAATCTTACCTCCTAACATCCCTTAAGTGGCCCCATTCAAAAAATCACACATACATTTTATTTAAAATCAAATTCCCACCAAAATCCTCACCAAAATTTTGTAGAGTTGAATCACAACCATTAGATGGATTCATTTACTCATACCTTAGATATAAGTATTCTTGTTACACCATAAATATCCTTATGCAAAGTTATTATTCATATCTTTTGGGGTTATTTTCTCATTTTCATATTGTAGGTTTGGGAGGAGAGGAGAAGAAGGAAGCCATGGAAATTTTTTTCAATATTCTTGTGGAGGAATACACATTTTTATTGTGCATTCCATTTTAATCCTCTCCCAAGGTTTGTAATTTTTTTTTTTACTTTAATACACTTCATTTTTATTTTTGTTATTTGGATATGGGAATTTTTCCCTTTTTAAAAAAAAATGGTTAGAATTATATATATATATATATATATATATATATATATATATATATATATATATATATATATTTTATAATATTTTAAATAACCCAAAATTTCAAAAGAATATGTTATTGTATATATTGATATATCCGCATATGAAAAAGGATGTGATCCGAATTAAAAAGAAGGCCGCGGTTTAAAAGATTATACAGGGTGCAATGTACAAAGTCGACCGCAATAAACCGTATTGGCCGCTGTTTTTTATTAATAGGTTTTGACCGATATATCCACATTATACTCTTTTCTTTTAATTAATAAATTTTCTATTCTCATCTCTGATGATGGATTCTTAATAGGAGGGGGTTTGAGGGGGTATATAAGCCTCCCTCGTCCCTCCTCCCATACTTTTTATTTGATCAATATTTTGGGGAAGGGGGAAACCGAGCCCCCACCCCCACTTATATAATATATAAGGTGGGAGGGGGTGGTTTTAATATAGTTTTTACTTCATACTTTTTCCACACTAAGCCATTCTCCTTTATATGCTTTTTTAATATTTTTTTTCTTTTATATAATTTATTATACTAATATACCACATATATATATATATATATATATATATATATATATATATATATATATATATATATTATAAAATAAAATTAATATTATTTAATGTAATTTATTTTATCTAACTTTAATAAATATATTATATTTAATATATACAAATTTATATAGTTAAATATAATTATAATTTTTTATATAGATATTTTGTTTTCTCTTTTTTTTTGTAATCAAATTGGGTTAAATAACATAGTGAAATACAAGAAAAAGTAACTAAAATTTTCTACCTACATATATGTGGGTAAAATTAAGAAACTAATTTATTTGAACCAATACAATTTGTGAAGAGGATCAACTCATTGTTCAAACACTAAATTCCTAATCTCTTTCTTTTGTTATAGCTTGCATGATATTTAACTAAAAATTTTAACATTTGAAGTGCTAAATTTTACTTTAAAATGAGAGGATATTTCCATTCTCTCATAATAAAATAAATCACATGCATTTTAAGTAACAAATTTGTTTTCATATAAGAACACTAATCTTTTAAAATGAAACATATTACAATTTAAGGCAATATTAAGTTGAATATAAAATTAGATTGTGAGAGATCAATTTTCATTTCCAAAATCATTTGAAAGTTATTATTTCATCTAAAGAATACAAGACTTGATAGTTTTCCTTTTTGGACAAGAACTAGCCCATTTAAAATACAAGTTTTCATTCAAAAACTCTTGGTAGAGTTTATAATTTAAAGGATTATCATAAGAATAAATACGATTTTTCTTTCCTTAATTTCAAAATTTACATACATTTTTAGAACTTAATACAAATCAACGATTCTCAAAAACATTAACAAGAAGCTGAAAATCTTTCCAATATGCAAGTTACTGAAGCCCTCCACTCAAGTGGAGACAACATGAAAAATATTTCTACTAAGAGGGATCTCTCTTCATTTTCTTCAAGTGCAATTATGACCAAATATTCACTTGAGATCCACCATCTTCTTCAAAATCCAACACAACAACCAAAATAGTGGGAGTAGGAACACTATCCACCCAACAAATAATCCAATGAAGAAGAGAAGCCTTCACGTCATTGGACCCCGAGCCCGAACAATGAAAAAATAATGGGTATAAGAAACCATTGAAAATTTTACATGACTTGCACAACAACATTCAAAAAACTTCCAACACAATGAGAACAATAAAAAAATCACACCAACACACAAGTTTCCAATCAGACAAAGGCTCTAAGCTCAAGACAAGAAAGAGATTAGGAATATGGGGATATACTTATTCCTCCCAAGGGTTTGGATTCCCACCTTAAATCCTCCAAGAACTTAATCACATAGCAATGCCTCCTCAAAAAAAACTTATGCCTCCCTCAATAAAATAAACAAGATAAGCACAAATTTTACTTATCAACAAGGTGGGAAACCCTAACAAAACTACCTCCTAAATTACCCAATCATAATCTTACGCCGCCTCAAAAATATCCTCATTTCTATTTTCTCCTACACAACCTAGAGTCCATTCTATTTCCCAAATTCACAAAGCATGCAACAATTATCCATTCATAAACACATGAACAACAAAATGGCTAAAGAAAACAAGGGTGAAGCCCCACCTTTGCATTGCAAGAGTATCCAATCCATAAGAATGAGCTCCAAGCCTTTCCAAGTCCAAAGAAAGCATAATCTAACTCCAAGCTCCAAAACAAGAACTCCAAAAAAAAATCCTCCAAATTACAAATTTCTAAAAATAAAACAAGTAACCCCAAATCCTCAAACAAATTAGAATAAATAGAAAAGAGACGAGAGAGGGTAATGTGGCTCCATGTAGGATGTCACATCATATCTCCTCCATTCCATATCACATTGTCAAACCCAATCCCCAAATCACAATATATTGGTGGTTGAGGAATGAAAACCCTCTTACACACTCAAGCTCAAACCCACACCTCTAAAGGAAAAAATTAAAAACTTATGTAAGAAAGTGCAATAAATAACACCTTTTTGTCTTAAAATCACATAATGGGGTCTATTTTTTACCCTTTAACCCATATGGGTAGTTGGTAGGTGAAATTAAGAGGTGCGGGACAAGCATTACTTATCCACAAAGCCTCCAAAAATGGCAATTAAACCCAAATCCGAACTTGACATGCAAGGTTGAGTAGACACCACTCAAAATCAATAAAATGCTTTCAAATCCAACACAAACAAAGAACCACATACTAACATTAATTTCCCTCTCTGGTCACATCCTAAATTATACTAATTAAAAAATTTTAATTTACTTTAATGAGTACTTAACAAACAATAATAAAGGTAACTCAAAATACTAAAATAATACAAATAATCACAAATAAATAAAACCAAACAGGGAAAACCACAAATTTACCCAAGGTCACATTTGAGGCCACCCTCCCAATGGGGACCTCCTACCATCTAACAACAATAAACAACATACATTTACACAAGTTGCCAAGGTGACATGTTGCCAATACCCCAAATTCCTTCATTGTTGGTCTCTTATCCCCTTTTGTTTGTTGTGTTACAAATTCTTCAAAAATCAAAACAATAGCTTTCCGGCCTCGTTGGGATATTAACGACATCGAACCAATAAAACACACATATACATATCAATTCACATCATCAATTAACACAACTAAATCATCACTAAAATCAAGTAATTTCACTATTGTTTACAATTTCAAGATATCTCAATTCTTCCATTTCATTGACAACAATAAGATCACAAGCTTAGTTAGGTCATCTATAAATTCTATGTATCAAAATCCAATGTGTCAGCATAGATCTTACAAAGTGGTAACTCTAGATCATCAATATTGAAAGGTCAATCCATGCATGTAATCCATCATATAAGTCACATCATGTCAAAATTCAAAAACATCCATGCAGTTTAATCAAAATACTAAGTGACTATAATAATGTCCATCTACCAATGTCTAATGATCAAATATGATGATAAAGTCCATGTCTCCAATCAAGGTAAGAAAATTCCTAGTAAGATCAATGTCGAAGAGGAGTGGGTACTAAACTTATTTTTCTAAATTTCAAATAATATCTCCCATGTGTAATTAAGTGTAAAATAGATTTTAATCTTTATTAAAAAGATTTATTTTTTGTATTTGCTTTAGCTAAATTCTTAACCGGGTAGGACTATTTTAAAAATCTTAGCAAATTTAAGGGATGATTAATGTTACAAATTATAAATCCATAATATTAGTTATAGTTAATGAAGTGCAATAATTAAGGACATAGTTTTAGATTTTTTTATAATGCAGATTACATAATGTTAACAACATGAAAAAAAAATAACATGAGATATAATTGGAAAACCCATTGAATGTTAAAAAACCACTTTGAAAATCACTTATATTTATTCGAATAAAATTTCACCTAGAACTCCCACTATTTTGACATGGAGTTACACCTTAAAAAAGGGATTACAAACCACTTCATACATTTACTCATCAGTTGCACTTCACTTAAATAATGCATCTATAATCAGCTCGCACATATAACTTGCATGCATTTTACAACTTGTGTAATCAATCTCTAATATGATCACCTTGGTATATGCAATGTGGGTGGTCATGATCCACTCTTAAAATCAGACCCATTTAGGTCCAACATGATTATATTTTAAATATAAACTATAAACGATAACATATAGTTTTTAGTGAGTTTCATAACTAAACAGTCTCCTGCTTAATATTATAAACCCAACAGAAAAATACATAAAACATTTTATGTTTGTTGATAAAAAAAGCAAACATTGAAACAATGTTGTTAATTCATAAGTTGTGATAGATATTTCAATTCATTTAGAAATATATCAATATACCCAACAAAAAAATAGATTTTGCATTTCCATGGTATAGAAAAATATATATAAAAACCAAAATTATTAGAATTTGCAGGGCGAATGTTAACAGGGATTTGATTTTAAGTGAATATATTGGAATTTTTGGCCATGGTGGATGGAGATATCTTCCAAAAAAAAAAAAAGGCGGAGTTATGCATTCATACTCACCCTTTACGTAATTTGAAATACAACTAGTCTAAGATTTGCTAGTGAAGTACAAAGTTTTGCATGACCGAAATGGTGCAGAAGAGTTGTATATTCTGATGATTCAATTATCTCTACCCCGATATTAAGCATGCAAATATTTAACATGATGAAGAGGAGATCATAATTACACTTCCATATTGCTTGGAAATAGGTATCAAATTATTTCTTGACTGTTTAATTATATGTTTGTTGAAGTATTTTATACATTTATATTTACTTGTGCTTGATATGCATTTAGGTGGTTGCTAACAAGGTCGATTCAGGAGATTGAACATACTAAAAATAAAGAATTGATAGAATAAAAAAATTTGGAAACCATCGAATCTACCAAATCTAAATCTCCATGTCTAAGAGAATATCCTTATATGTTAAAGTTTATTCCTTGGAAAGAAAAACTATGAAAATTGTAAAAGGCATTAACAAATGTTTGAGTAATGATAATTATAATTGTAGGTTAGATAATGTTCAAAGAATTAAAAATTTTGAATGTTGTCGCGATGGTGTGATTTATTCCAAGGTTGCGTTAAAATTTAGTATGAACTATATTTTCATCTGATTTTTTTCTTTCCTTTATAATGACAATGCCAATAGAATTTTATATTTATTCAATTTAGGTTTATTATAATAGTTTTTTCCCATATTGTTTAGTGAAATATAAATAAATAACTCCCATTTCTATGGAAATGCAACTATTTATCTTCCTTAAATATAGCAATGTTGCATGTTTTACCTTATAGAAAATTGACAATATGCATTGATCATATAAGTGTTAGAAAAACATTTTAATTTTGCCCCAAGAAAAGAAAAAAGCAGTTTTGTTTTTACAAGCTTTTAATTTTTTAGGTAGTTCGCTTTAAATTCCTACTTTTAGGAAAAACTAATAAAGTAAATAAATCAAAAGCTTTGTATTGCACAAAAGCGTGTGCTTTTTCACTCGATTTTTATGAGTTGAGTTTTTATTGCTAAATGAAGCCATCTATTTATTTGATGCAATTGTAAGTGTTTTCATATATAAAACACATCCAAAGAGATTGTATTGGGCCGAAGCTCTAGAAATAGAAGTAGAAATATATGCACAGAAGTATTCATTTGAGATTGCAATAATATGTTTTATTTGCAATTATTTATTCTATTTTTGTTATTTATTATTTTATGTTCCTAATTTCTACAAATTGGTATCAAACCATGGATGTTTTCATTAGGTTTCTAATTGACAATGAGGTTATGGCATCTATATCCGGTTTGGAGACACCACAATTTACAAGAAATAATTATGAGGATTGGTCATATAACACACTCTCACAAGAAGAGAAAGAAACTTTGAAGGGATTAAGAAAGAAATATGGAATATATATTTTTTATTCAATAAGCCATGCATGGAAGCTTCTTACCTAGAGTGGTAACAACCATTAAAGCACAAATTGAGTGGTAAAATCTCCAAGTTTCATATCAAGGTAAAGAGAAAGTAAAATCTAACAATCTTCGTTACATCGTAGATATTTTAAAAATATGTCAATGAAAATTTAGATTATATGCAATCATTACTTAGGTTTGTAGTTGGTTTAGTCAATCAAATCAAATCTCATGGTGAAACTATTGAGGACAAAAGGATTATTGAAAAATTGCTTAGAAGTTTTCCTAGAAAATTGATCCTTTGGTAGTTGTTATTGATGAAACTAAGGATCTAAGTAATTTTTAAATTGATGGGTTGTATGCATCACTAATAAATCATGAAGAGAGGTTGAATAGATCACATGCATTTTTAGATCAAGATTTTCATTAAGGTATCGGGAAATCATGAAAGAGGAAGAGGAAATTTCAGCCCTAGAGGCATAGGAAGAAGTTCATATAGAGGAAGTAATAGTGGTCCATCAAACTCAAGTTGAAGAGAACATATTCAAGGGAAAAATTATAATCATTTTTCAGGTCGGAGACAACATAAATCTCATGTGAAGTGTCACTATTTCAAGACATGATTTTGAATGCGGGAAAAAAGTAGTTTGATCGAACAAACAAAATAAAAATCAGGTCAAAGCTATACTCCAAGCTCCATGTTTAATGTATACACAAAGATTGTCATAGAATCTCCTATTAAGTGTAATCTATCCCAAGAGAGTCCTATTGATGTGTGGTATTTGGATTTTGGTTGTAGTAATCACATGTTAATTAACTTAGATTTATTATCTAATTTGGATGAGTCAAGTAAAGACATAAGTTACCCTTGTGAATAATAATACAATGACTATAAAAGGCAAAGGAGCAATCAAAATTATAAATAAAAAGGGGGAGAAGAAGATTATTCAAGATCTTTATTATGTTGCGGAGTTTAAAGCACAATATTATGAGTATTGGTAAATTGGTACAAAAGGGATGCATAGTTTACATTGAAGACAATGAATTTGTGATCATGGATAAATCTCTAAGTACCCAGGTGATTTCTAAAGCAAAGATGAAAATAAACAACATGTTTCCTTTGAAGATTATACCAGCCACATCCAGAGTTCATACTATAGATTAGTTCGAGCTAAGGAGATTGAATTAGCTTTTCAGTCAGTTGAAAAATATGAATCATGGCTATGGCATCTCAAGTTTGGTCATTTAAACTTTAGCACTTTGAATTTATTATACATAAAAAATATGGTGAAAGGTGTTACTTTGATTTAGAAACCAAATAGAGTTTTTGAAGGTTGTATTTTTGGGAAGCAACAAAGAGAGTCCTTCCTAGTTGGAAAAATAAGAAGAACAAGTGCACCACTTGAAATTGTTCACTCAAATTTATGTGGACCAATGCAAACAAATTCTATTGGAGGTTGTTCATATTTTATGACATTCATTAATGACTATACAATTAAGACATGTGTGTACATTTTGAGAGAAAAATCAAATTATTTTGATATATTTCAATAGTTCAAGGCTTTAGTGGAAAATAAAAGTGGGTACTACATCAAAGTTTTGAGGATAGATAGAGGAGGTGAGTATGTTTCCAATGCTTTTCTGAATTTTTGCAAATATCATGGTATACACAAGCAATTTACTACTAGGTATACACTACTGCAGAATGGTGTGGCAAAGAGAAAGAATAGAACCATCATGGAGATGGTGAGAATTATGATGAAGGAAAAACATATTTCAAATGAGTATTGGGAAGAAGTAGTAGCAACTGCTATTTACATCATAAATAGGTGTCCAATGAAAATTGTTTGAAACATGGTTCCTCAACAAGCTTGGACTAAGAGGAAACACAATGTTTCTCATTTTAGAGTTTTTGGTTGTGTGGCATATACACATGTTCCTGATGAGCTAAGGAAGAAGTTAGACAAAAAGGAGAAAAGTACATATTTGTTAGATATTTAGAGAATACAAAATATTACAAGTTGTTTAATCCAGTTACCATAAAAGTCATAATCAACAAAGATGTACAGTTTGTTGAAAATGAGGCATGGGATGGAAGTATTGAGAAAATAGTCACTGTAACAAAAATTATTCCTTATGATGGTATGGCAGATGAAAGCATAGAGTAACAAGGTCTTGTATCTTCTTCGAATCTTGAACATGCACCAAAAGTTGTAGCACAAACTACACCTCCATCTACATCTAAGAGATCTCCAAGATTCAATCATCTTCAACCATCTAGCAGATACCAAAAATAACACAAAAAGATACTCCTTCAGTACAAAACTATTTATCATCAGATAACCCTTAGCGATGGAAAACAAGGAGTCTTATTGAGATTTATAATGTTGATAAAACTAATGATTTTTAAGTTTTCACATATTTTCTCAAGCTCCAGCTTCTACTATAGTTTGAAGAGGCTATAGACAATGTAGTTTGGGTTCAAGCCATGGAATATGAGAAAGAATCCATAAAGAAGAGTTAGACATGGGAAGTGGTAGATCTTCCAGGAAGGAAAGGACATGATAGAAGTGACGTGGGTCTATAAGACCAAATACACCGGTGATGGTATAGTATAGAAACATAAAGCAAGGTTGGTTGCAAGAGGTTTTTCACAACAATATGGAGTAGAATATAATGAGGCATTTATACTTGTAGAAGGTTTGGACATGGTAAGAATGGTTTTAGCAATTGTAGCTCAAAACAAATGTCCTATTTATCATATGGATGTAAAATCAACATTCTTGAATGGTTTTCTGAATAGGATGTGTATGTGAATCAGCCAAAAGTTTATAAGATTGAATGTCATGAAGGAAAGGTATACAGGTTGAAAAAAATGCTCTATGGTCTCAAGCAAGCACCTAGAGCTTGGTACAATAGGATTGATTCTTATTTGATACAAAATGGTTTTAGTAGAAGCAAACAATAGGCCTTCCTTATACATTAAGATTAATGAGAAAGTTAAAAAATTTATTGTTTGTTTATATGTGGATGATTTAATCATTACTAGAAATCTATCTAAAGATTAATTCAAATCAAATACAAAGAAATAATTTGAGATGACAGATCTAGGCCTCATGCACTATTTTTTGGGCATAAAATTTCAACAATCAAAAGCTGGATTTTTATTTCACAAGCAAGATATGCTAATGATGTTTTGAATATATTTAACGTGTTGAACTATAAGCCACCTGAACATCTAGTTGTAGTAGGTTTGAAGTTAAGAAAAGATGATAGTGGATCATTTGTAGATCCTAAATTGTTCAAAAGACTAGTTGGAAGTTTCATGTATTTGATGGCCACAAGGCCGAGATATTATGTATGGTATGAGCCTCATCTCAAATTTCATGGAATACCCAAAAGATTTACATTTGCAAAATGGAAAATTTATTTTAGGTATTTATGTGGAACTAAGAACCATGGAATTTTTATTCAACATCGGATATGTTAAAACTCATAGGTTACATAGACAATGATAGTGTTAGAAGTATTGATGATAGAAAGAGCACATATGGTTGTGTTTTTCACTTTGGAACAGTTGTAGTTTCATAGGCATCAAATAATGATCCCATAGTCTCACTATCTTAAGCGGAAGAAAAGTATGAACCAACAATAGGAGCAACATGTCAGGTTGTTTGGATGAGAAGAGTGTTGAAATATTTGAGGTAGAATCAAGAGGATGCTACACAGATTTTTGTGACAACAATTCAACAATAGTATTTTCCAAAAATCATGTTTTTCATAAGAGGAGAAAACACATAGACACAAGGTATCACTTCATCAGGAGTTGGTTAACAATAAGGAAATTTGTCTTGAATTTTGCAGATCCAAAGATCAGTTTTCTAATATCTTTACAAAATATTTGGGAAATGAAGTTTTTAAGTATTTGAGAAGTTGTTTGGGAGTTTTTGATTAGGAATATGTTAGATTTGGAAGTGCACACTCAACTCTAGAAGAATAAAATTTTGAAGGTCAAAATTAAGGGGGAGTGTTAGAAAAAATAGTTTAATTTTTCCCCAAGAAAAGTAAAAAGTAGTTTTTTTAACATGCTTTTAATTTTTTAGGTAGTTCACTTTTAGATTCCTACTTTTAGGAAAAGATAATAAAGCAAATAAATCAAAATCTTTGTATTGCACAAAAGCATGTTCTTTTTAGCTCTATTTTTATGAGTTGAGTGTTTTATTGTTAGATGAAGCCATTTATTTATTAGAGGAATTGTAAGCATTTTGATACATCAAATATATTCATAAAGATTATACTTGAGCCGATGCTCTGGAACTAGAATAAGAAATATATGCACAAAAGTGTTGATTTGAGTTCACAATAATATGTTTTATTTGCAATTATTTATTTTATTTCTGTTAATTGTTATTTTATCTTCCTAATTTAAAAAATAAGTAGGTTCTAGAAATAAGTTTATGTAGTTTATTACACTCAAAATGGTTCATTTTACCATATATTAAAATATCATGTCCACAAATCCAATACCTTTGCATGGAGAAATTATGGTTCGTTTACTTTGTTTATTGATAGAAACCAGTCTATAATTACTCCATATTAACTAGAGTGAGCCATTTTTATTTACATGATCCCCAATAAACATGTTTTTGAGAAGGTGTATAAACCCATTCCATCGGAATAGATTCCCAAGCATTGAGCTATAAGCTAATATGAGGATCCCCCTCCCTATATATATAATCTTATCTTACCTTACCTTATCTTATCTTATATTATCTAACCCTCTCCTTCCCCTTTGCCTCACCCTCACTTTCTCTATATTCTCTTGATCCCCCTCTCTATGTTTATTCAACCTCACCTAGATAGAATAGAGATTGTGGATGAGTACCCCTCGATCTATATTTGTCCTCACCCATGGATATAGATAGGGCCTAAGCCCTGTGGATATAAATAAGGGGGCATATGAAGGGTGAGGGTGAGGGGGGAATGATTCATCAAAGCTACACCCTACGACTATAGATAGTGGCCAATAGGTATCGTTTGGTCATTTCTTTCCCATCAGTATAAGTTTGGTCTAGCTATGTCATGGCATCATGTGGATAATGATGATTTGTATTCGTAAGTTTTTTCCTATAACACCCACATTTTACACACACAAAACTGACACTAAAATTACCGAATATATATTTTTGACTTACATTTCAGTATACATGACACTATAGGAGATCACTTAGGACAACGCATAACATATGATATGTTTGCACAAACATTAACCCGCATAGACAACATGAAAACACGTGATGTACATCAAGGCCACTTTTTTTTTTTAAATGAAAAGGCACAACATATGATTCAACTATAGTATAAAATTTTAGGTAGGGCCTTCCCATTACATGATATTTTTAGAATTACACTTTTATTACAATGATGTTTTAGTCTTTAACATAAGTCATAGAAAGGTTCATAACATGTGAATAATACAATCTGTTTGTTTTTATATATTTCCTTTATGTCATTTAACATTTAATTTACGATGTATCTCATCGAATAAGGATCATCTACATTAGTTCAATTAATTGTTTAATTCGCTCATTCATTAATAGCGTATTTATTTGCACAAAAAAGACTACTTACCTACACACAAGGATACTTTATATTATCCCTAGGATTCGATCCTAATGGCATGCATCCCGATCTTATAGCATACATGCGTTACACAATAGAACAAGTGTGAGTCCAAAGGAGGAAAGGTTCACATCTTTTCTCAAGGATTTAGGGTCAAGTTTCTTTCCTTCATTTATAAATTTACATTTGAGTTAGTAAACAATACTTATTATAGGAAATAGGTTCCTTTTCCACATCGAGAGGGTTTAATCACATTAAAAGGAAGATCGTGTTTCACTTTACCTATGGAATAACATCTCACAATCACACATCCCTAAGACAAGCGTCAATTATTATTTTATTATAGTTATGTTTTGACAATTAGTTAAAGATTCAAAAGTACATAACATGACAACATAGTTCCCTATTTTTGTTTGTAGATTAAGTTTCATGAGTATCATTCACATTGTTGTCCTCTCAAAATTTCCCCTCTTTTGAAAGTCTAAATTTTGAAAATTTTGAGTTGGCACCTTTAATAATGTCCTAGTGAAGAGAAAACTTGAAGAGATGGTGAAAATTACATTTTTTGGAGTCTTTTTGGTGATTTGCGGGTCTATCGGACATTTTTCTCCCCATGTCCCAAGTTCCTCTGGGCCCTCTATTCACTGATTGGCCGCTTTCCCCGAAAAATTCCTAACTATCGGCTTTTTCGGAACTTTTTGGCCCATTTGTCCCAAGTTCACCCGGGCTTCCTGTTACCCGATCGTCCGCATCAGCCACATCGGGTACTTCACGTACTTTTGTCCCATCTATCCCGAGAACATCCGGGCTTTCTGTTCCCATATCACGCGCATCGGTCGAATTACGTCCCCCACGTCCCTCGCGTCCCTCTTGTCCTCGTGCCCTTCACATATCTAAGTTCCTTGACCACCCATGTTCATTTGGCCTGCTTTCCCCACATCGCCCACGTCATTTGGATCATGTCTTCACGTCCCTCATGCTCCAAATTTACCAAAGACCGCTTGGGCCACTTTTTCTACTTTTTCGATTTTTCTTCTTTTTGAGTCAAATGGGGTGAATTTAATACACATTTAATAACCTTCTCTATCCTAAAATGGTTATTTAATTAGAATTTTCCCCCTCGCCTTTGTCACATTGCTCTCTTTCTTTCTCATGCTCGAATCCTTGTCATTAAAGTTATATTCTTGTGCCCCTACATCCCTTTGCATCCTCATTACGATTTTCATCTTGGAAGGTTATCTCCTTCACATTTCAAAGATGAAGATCAAGTTTCAGGGCTAAGAACATGTATCAACTCTTTAATCCTCTGTACTAGATATCGAGACATTGAGGTTTGGCACTTAGATTTCACAGATTTTTTAGGGAAGATTAACATGCTTAAATCCAACTCTCATGGCACAAATGATTAGTGACAACAGACTTGCATACACGGCTGGTTTCCCTATCTCTCAATATAGTGTGCGGATATCGTGATGGCCTGTGGAGCCCATTTTAACATTAATACCAAGGAACTCACCAATGTGCTTGGTGAATTAATCGTAAAACTAGATACTATACCATTACTGCTGCCCTGCACATTCCAAAAATTGAAGATTCCATAATTCTCACTCATTCCCAAGCCCAAATCATGTTCGACTAAGAAAGTGACAAATACAAGGCACATATAACAAATTCATGGTTAAAGAACCCTAAGAAGGGAGCATCCCGACTCTCTAAGGCATTATACAGGGTTGATTTTAATGAGGAGTTATCTGAATTTATCATTTTTCTCACCCGTATCATGGGGTTGCCTTCCACCAATGAGTTTCACTTCTGGATGTGCCCCTTCATCAACATCATCTGTGAGGGCAAGAAGAACATCAATTGGGCCGAGATTATCTGCATAAATTTGACTAAGCATTTGTGTAGTGTTAGACTAAGAAGTTCTATATGACTTCTTATCTCATGTATACCCTGGCTGCATCCTAGCGATAGTGGTTTGGTTTCACCTACATAGAGGGACAAAAGAATGAACCTATTTATGCATACTACCCTTAGTTTACCCTAGAAACCAGCAATCAAAATTTTAGAAGAGTTAATGATGCCTTCACCATGTACATTGTAAGACTCTTGGAGGGAAACACTGCCAGGAGATTTTCTGATGAAGCTATGAACCTGATAGCCAAGTATGGGGATTTCTTTATCCAATTCAGGAGGTTTTCATACATCAGGTTGGCTGGCTATGAGAACACACCCCTCAAGCTCCCTATGTTCTGTGGTGATAAGATGGCCCTAGTTGAAATATGTAGGCAACTTGATAAGCTACATAGGACATGCAGAGACAAGAAGATCACTGGCCTACATTTCCCTATCTCTTTGGGAAACTATACATGTAAGACAACCTTGGATGCCCAAAATGTAGAAAGGGCTATTACTTCTATCACTGTTCATTTCTTCAGACCCAAATCTTGCTTTGATCTGAAGAAGTTTATTGAGCAGAACCTCAGGATAAACTATCATCACAAGCCAGATACTGAGGATTACTGGGCTGACTGTGTAGATGATTTTGAGGCTAGGCGAAGGCACTATGGTAGAATCTCTCTACAACACATCAAAGATCTCAATATTTACCAATTCCTTGAGGACTTAAGGAGGATGAGGAGGACTTATAGTCCTTTGAATATGAGACAAAAATCAAACACACTCCTTTGGAGGATTTGGATTGGTACAAGAAAGAGAGGGATGATTTGGTTGAGATTATGGCCCCTGTTCTTGTAAGAACTAAAGTTTGGCTTGATAGGAAGATTCATGAGTTCAAGAAGAGTCAGGGTGGATCTTCTTCCAGAGACACCTCTACACCAGGGAAGGAAGCACATACAACTAGCACTAAGGTTCTTGAGAAAACCCCTCATTCCTCCTCAATGAAAGAGCCTGAGTCATCTACTCCTTCTTCTACCCAAGTATACCAAAAGAAGATCAGAGAAGTCAAACAGAACCAATTGATGAAGAGCCTCTTCTTGAGCATCCAGAGCTACCTTTAGGGCTAGAGAACATTATTGTTCTTAGTGAGAGTGATGATGGTGAAATACCAAATCCTACAGGAACTCCTGAAGTAACAGTTGAAAAAGAAAAGGAAATGTCTAGTGCAGAGCCTCCTAGTACTGTAGACTCCGCTACAAAGGAAGCTCTCGATACGCCCACCACTTCTCTAATAGAGATAAAAGTTCTCAATAGTCCAATTTCCATGAGTTCACTTGCTCTTGGGCCCCTTGTTCCCTCCTCTTCTTCTTCTACTTTTGCTTGGGTGCAACCCATGGTTGACAACAAGAAGAAGAGAGCTTCTTCTCGGATAACAGGGCCTAATTTTGATGTTTTGGCAGCCCTGCTAGGAACTACTACTCCTCCTCCAGCTAAGAGATCTAAGACAACTTCAAGGATAGTAACTAATGCACAAGGCCAATAGTTCCTGGAGGTTGTAAAGCCCAAGGTTGATAAGGCAAAGCATGATCTCTTGGTCTCTAATTTAGAGCTTTCTAGAATCCCAATGGGGGAGTCCACTCCTGAAAGTGAGGTTCATAACCTTCAAGAAATAGTGACAAAGGTTATTGAATGAGTAGAGAAGGGAAAGAAAACTATAGAACAGTTGGAAGAATATAATCAAGTTCTTTCCAACTTTATCAAGTCATCATTGGCCAAAGATAAGGTTTTAGACCCTACCCCACTCACTCTGCTCTTCGGCCCCCATGATTCTCAACCAAGATGAATTTTAGAGCATCAGAGATATACATAAGTATTCTACTTATGGAAAGTCCTTGAAACCATGGTTGTGTTATCTATCAAAAGTGCACCCTATAGAGATATGGCTTCAGGTTTTCTAGGCTTGCACAAATGATCTCTCTCTTTCATAGATACAATGGAAACACCTCAGATCTATGGGTATACCTATTTTGAGGTGAGTCTTAAGTATCGAGGCCGGTTCCTTATTAGTGTATACTAAACTACTTTTTGGGAGTTTTGAGAGTAAAATATGACTATAAAATGACTAAAACTAAGGTGATACACCAAACTTGTATGAGCGCTTTGACCGAGTATATGCACAATTGATTTGGGAAGTATTCTCAATGCATGAACCAATAGTTTTTCTGAAAAATATCTAAGGAAAAAAACACTTGATTGCACTAAGGGAAGATCACAACAATGCTAATAAGTTAACATGCACATTAAAACTTAAGCAAAAGGACTTAAATTTGCGGTAGGGTAAGGTGGTTGATCAGGAATTTGCATTCAAAAGATTAATGTAACATACAAAAAAAGACTACAAAATAACTTGGAAAGGCTGAAAATACTTCACACTAAGAGGGAAAAACTTGAAAAATTTACTTCAAGATTGATATATCCAAAAGTCCTCTAGGAAGAATCCTTGTGCTTTGTAAAGGAACACAATATATAGCAAAATAATTTTTCCCATGCTTCCTAAAATAGACTACTCGCTGTACTCACCCATGCATCCTAATTTTATCCTTTATTTAATAATAAATAAAGGGATAAAATAATACCAAGTAGAGCATTGCAAATAAAAATAGGCATTAATATCCTTGTTTACAATGCAAATAAACTGAAGTTGACTATTCTATTTTTAAGAAAATAATGGGTGAATAATTTGCTAATAATAAAATTGCTTGCTAGGCAAGTCTCCCTCCTTTGAGCATGAAAATTCATCCTCTTCTTTGTTTTGTCTTCTTGTAAAGCATGCAAAAAATACAAATCTCTACATGTGAGCAAATAATTACAACACTTAGCAATATTTGCAAAAATAATTACTCATGTGGGGACCACCTGCTATGTGCACATGTTCTGATATTTACATCTTTTCCTGAGTGGTCACATGAGTGACACTTTGCAACTCCACTCCAACCTCCTTGTGGGGACCACCTTTAATTCACTTGGTTTGGCCACCTTGGTGGACTTTAGCATATTAAAGGGTCAACCATTTGTTTTACCACCTTGTGAAACTTTATTCACCATGCTATAATCTGCCACCTTGTGGACTTAGTACATATAAAAGGGGGCATGTTTTTGGATACACATGGGGAACTTTGTAATAGTTACCACCATATTATATTTGACCACATTTGTAACAAATACTATGACATATAGCTACCGCACATACTCATCGGTCTTGGCATATTTCAAACTTTACCTTTTTGGTCTTTGAAACGTATGATGGCATTTTTGTATTATTTGGAAATGACTATAGTTTTTGGACTTTTGAAAGTCAATGCAATGATATTTGTTTGGTGACGTGGGTTGGACCCTCCCTAGGTGACTGAACCATCCATGCATTTGTCGGTGGCAATTTGACTTGTGTTGAGTTTGCTTTGATATCGATGATGGAAACCGGGCCATTGATCTCTGTACTATGAATTCGATCTGTCAATCTTTGACTCATGGTTAGGGTTTATTACCTAGAGTTTGGCATGAAAGGAACAATAACCGAGATCATACCAATCCAAGAATACGATGCTAATCAAACACCACGATCAATAAGATGAAAGTAATTTTCCGAATAACTTTATATAAACCTTTGCAAATAAATGAGAGGTAATATCATATATTATTATTGAACTTAATGCAATACATTGAGAATGGGCCTTGCTTAAATAGGTAAGGAATAACAATCTAAGAACCAGTCAAGGTCATAGATCAAGCCATAAATCAAGGAAATAACTAATTAAGAACATAAGACCATACGATTTAGAGAAACTAGACATCAAGGATCTAGTCAATACCATAGATCAAGGAAAGAACTATACCTAATAACTAGATAATATCTCCTAATATCTAAATAAGATAAAATAAATATCCACACACATAAGTGGGTGAGGATAAATACAATAAAGGTAATTAAAGTACCTAGGTGAACATGAGCTAAGGTAAATACCTACTCTAACACCCCCCTCAAGTGAAGCTAGGGGCTAAAATAGAAGTGGCATGTCCACAGTATGAGTCCTGAAACTAGGCTTGATGAGGTACTCATGTACAATAATTGGGAAAAAGGACACCGCAAGGTACCCAAAACTAGTAACAACAAAGTAAAGAGAGTAAAACCCACTCTAAGGCATCCCAAGAAGCTCGGCTCAAAAAATCGTACAATGCTTGAAGAATTTTGTGTGCACTGTGGTTTGAATCCACTGCTCAATCAAAAAACTCAAAAACAACTGACACTAGGTTTCACCAAAATAGCTCCATACAAGGAGACTGTCAACGGAGTGATGTCGAAAGTGCAAAAAAGAAACACCAAACATAATTCAATCAACTGCTGCAAATAGGTGTGCCACGATCCAAGAACAAAAACCAAAGCAACAAGGTAAGGACACAAAATCTAGAGTGTCATGATCCAAGAAAATCCAAGGTAACAAGGCAAGGACACGAAACCCGAAGAAGCAGGATCAACACCACACCCTCCCATACTACTGAATGGGTGGAGTGATGCTACAAATCTGTATGAGTTGCCCAAAACAACTACTCAAACACTGACAAACTAACACTGAATGCACTAGAAAAATCCCCATAAGAGATACTCAACATGCCAAAAGTGTCAAAATACAGATACAAAATCTCTCAACAAACAAGAGAGATACACTACAACTGCTGAAGAAAAATGCTCAAAACAAGAAGCATCTAAATGTAGAAGGTATAGAAAGTGGAGCAAGAGGCCGAATGGTGGAGGAGCCATGCCTATAGAGTCCTCTCAATGAATTCCTATTTTGCCTCCATGAGTGATCGATATCCACCCAAAATCAACAAAGATGGATGAAGAAGATGCTTGCATATGACTTGGTGCAAAATGCACAATGGGTACTTACAAAAGAACATTAGAATGTGTGTCAGGTTGATCATGTATGATAGCTAAAATTTCAGGTTTCTCAAGCCTTAGTGAAAGTGCAGAAAACATGTGTTGCTCAGATCCTCGAAAGAGTCGAGTGAATAAAAAAGGAGATCTCACAATGTGTGATCCCAATGAAGTATCTGCTCAAAAACCAATGTCATGACGAGAATTCCACTTCACATGTGGAATAGAGGAAATAATACCCTGTGAATGTCTGCCAATGACTTCGCTAGTGAGACCCATAGAACGGAGCATTCAGAACTAAATACGGTGGTATGCTTCCCAAAATCCATGCAATGAAAGCGAGTAAGTAGGATACACAACATGTGGTACTATAATAGGCACAAATGTGAAAGAGCATGCAATAGTAACAAGCCTCACATGTTTAGAAGCATCAAAATCAGGTTCAGGCTCAAAGACTGGTAGATCAATGTCAGTGGGTATAAGAGCAACAACTGTAAGTGGACTAGGAGCATGGATATGGTTGTCCACAATATGATGGTGATGTTGTAGGCTAGCAAGTTTGTTTTGCAGAAGTGTATTATTGTATCCTTATCGTGAATGAGTGATTGTAGAAGAGAATTTCACTTCTTGAGTGATCTATTTTCTTCCACAAATTTTACAATATCCTCTTGAAGTCCACATACTTTAGAGAAAAGCATATCATTCTCAGAATCCATGATAGGTACAAACTACAACTCCTAAAAGTTTAGGACGTCGGGCTCAGCCAAAATTGCGTCCACAATTGATTACAACACTCCTCCATATTTGGCACTTTATAATTATAGTGCAAGTCTAAAAATAAATAACTCCAATGGAAATATCATGAAAAAAATCACTTTTGCAAAAAACGGCACTCAAAACCGAGTTACCGATCAAAAGTTACAAGCTTTTTACTATTTTGCTCTGTTATTTATTGTAGTTGCCACTAAAACAAAATAAATTGTTGTTGCCTTCACCACACAAATAAAATTAAAGGGGGCTGAAGCTAAGCACCTACTAGTAGGAATCACAAGCTTTAAGCCCTCATATGACCATACCATATGACCAAGGGCTAAGGATTTTAATGGGTGTTTGCACAACTTACTATTTTGGGGTGTGTCGCGTGTTTTCGAGAAAGTCACATCCAATTACTACTTTTCATAAAAATTACTATTTATGGTCTATGTAAACAATGAATTTTATTGCCAAAAATAGTAACCAAGTGGATTTTCCTAAAATAGCAAAAAAAAAACGTGCACAACATCCATAAAGCCCCGCCAAAAAGCAAAGATCTGCAAACCTTCCTACGCGTAAACCAAGACAGATACACTGTAATAGAAAAAAACCCAATACAGATCTCGAGAAATCCAACAAACCCGAATAAATAAAATCATGTTTTTTCCTTGGCTTGAATCCCGAGGCACACTTGTGTGCTTCTCTATAAAAATAAAAAACCACAAAAATGACTGCCTCCAGAATTGGCCGAGTTTACAGTCGATCTTAGGGTTTTCACGCCTTCCGGATCCAATGGAAGCCTCTGTTTTGCATAAAAATGCATGCAACAAAAAAATATGACCAAATCCCAAATATATGAATACATAAATAATTTATTTGCAAAATAAAACTTACAGATGGATGTCAACAACAATCTCCAGCTCTGATACCATGAAAGGAACGATAACCAAATCGTACAAGCCAAGAACACAGATGCTAATCAAATACCACAATCAATAAGAAAAAAGTAATTTTCCAGAATAAATTTATATAATCCTTTGTAAATAAATGAGAGGTAATATCATATATTATTATGGAACTCAATGCAATACATTGAGAATGGGCCTTGCTTAAATAGGCAAGGAATAACAATCTAAGAACCATCGAGTTCGTAGATCAAGCCATAAATCAAGGAAATAACTAGTCATCAAAGAACTAGTTAAGACCATGGATTTAGGAGAGAACTAGACATCAAGGATCTAGTCAATACCACAGTCAAGTAAAGAACTAGTCAATACCATAGATCAAGGAAAGAACTATACCTAACAACTAGACAATATCTCCTAATATCTAAATAAGATAAAAGAAATATCCACACACATAAGTGGGTGAGGATAAATACAATAAAGGTAAATAAAGTACCTAGGTGAACATGAGCTAAGGTAAATACCTACTCTAACATGTCATAGTAATGGCATCTAACCATGATTGTTTGCTTCAAATTTGGGGATCGATCCATGAGCATTGATCTTTGTACTTTTCTTTCTCTACCTTTGATTACTGACTATGGTTGAGTTTCATTTAACTCATATCTCGAGTTTGAGTGGTAAAGATCACTTGATCCTAATGATCACTTCATTTTGGATTTTCATTATGGGGTGAAGCCCTAGAAAAATTTTGGTGGCCGCCATGATTGAAGCTTCTAAGGCTCGGTTCAGTCCATTTTTCAGCCTTCTTAGCCTTCGAGCATCTGTATATTTGTGGTCTTTGACTTCTTGGTCATTCTGAAGCTCATTTTCTCTCTATTTTTGGGGTCTCTGTGAGTTTTTGGCTGCTATTGATGTTTTGGAGCTCGGCCCTTTTGTATATTTGTTGGCCACTTATCTTTACTCTCATAAACTATTATTACTCCTCTGGTTGTAGCCATCATTGTTCTTACTGAGCTGACTATGCAAAAGGCGTTCGAAGTATGGTAAGTTTTGTCTCTAAATTTGTCAAGCTACTACTTGATCATTATCACTTTGATTTAAAAATAATACACATCACCTTTTGCTTTTTCCAGTGTGATATTTGGATAACCTTGGTCATTTACAAGTTGAACTCATTATGGGTTTTTCCTTTTAGCTCTAAACTCCATGAGATCTCAAGAGTCTTCTCGACTTTGATTTTACCAGTGAGTGTTTACTTCTCCTTTTGATTCGAAACCTCTTCATGGGTCTATAAAAAGAATGTACTTTACTTGTTTGGATCGATTGTCTTTGCTCGCTAAAACCTCAGTGACATTTGTTGAGCTTTTGAGATTGATGTTGGAGATTCTATCTCTATTTCTGAATGGTGTTATGGTATGAATACTTCATTTTGCTTAATATTGATAAGCTTGTATCACCGTAGCTTACCTGGTTATCACTGTTAGTTTTCTCCTAAACGATCAGGAGAGTTTGCTAAATAGTTTATGTTCTGGGTATTCCATTTTTGCTTTGCTATCCCTGAATCTGGATTTCTCAATTATAGTTTTTATCTGTATATATTTACGGGCCTATGTTTTCTCTATTTTTTTTGGCCACCAAGGATTTGTATTTGATTCTCAATGCTTTTCAAAAATCTGAAGGTGATCTCTTTATTTGACCATTGTAGCTGTGATGTTTGCATGGAAATTTTGGCAATATACATCCCTTCTGCTGTATGTCATCATTATTTTGAATCGGACTACCGTGAATGACTCAAGCATTATAATCAAATTGTCATTTTTCGGCTCGAGGTGTACTTACTTTTACTCTATTTGATGCTTATATGTAAGGTGGTTGTAGGTGTTTCCTCCATTGTTGTAATCTCTCTCTGTTTTCTTGTCTGTATATTGACCATTCTGAGCTTTGCAAGGTTCATTGATGTTGTTTCTTGATACATGTAGTCCATACTTTTGAATTCTGAGGGTGATTCTGTAACTTGTATATACGATCTTAGTCCCATGTGAAGGTTAAATATTTGGGTATGAATTTTGCTCACTGAATTATTGGTGTTACAGTTGTATGCTTCCTTTTGAATTGACCCTTTGTAACCTGCAAGTTTCACTTATACTCTTTGATATCTGTAGTAATTTTAAGCAATTCTTGATCTGTTTTGATGTCACTATTAGGCACAAGCCTTGATTTAGATACTTTACTCTATTACTTTCACTGCATTTCTTTGATTTCAGTTTGATATAGATGTTGGAAAAGTTGTAAATGTCGATTTTACATGGCGAAGCCCTGCCAAATTTTTTCCAGAATTATCTCTCTTCCAAAACATTTTCAAACTGAACATGTTCCTTTCCTACAAGTATCCCCTCTATTCTAAAAAAGTTGAGCTCATGAAGACCTATAGCTTAATCTGGTCTTTTCTTGTATAGCTACTATATGATGATCATTCATGCACTTTGTGTCTTCTGTAGCTTATTTTAAATTGTTCCTGTATCTACTTTTAATGTCATCATGAGATAGATTCTTGTGTTCACCTGTAATGGCTTTTGCTTATGTTATAGATGAGTACTACCTTGTTTGAATGAATGTACTTCATTGACATTGTAGAAATTTTGTGCTCTCATATCTTCTTTATTTTGAAAACTGCAACTTAGAAAAGATGTGTTATCCCGTAAAATTGACAAGGGCAATTTTACCGATAACCATACCGAAAATTTTGTCTTGATCCTCGATAGGATCCTCGGCGTCAAACGATTTAAAATTCCTTCTCGGGAAATTTAGCTTTCGAACTTAGTCTTTTTGAGCCTTTTTGGTTGGGCGCATGGTTTTGCCTTGCAACATCAATTTTTGATGCGCCTCCTTAAAAGCCTTTGGCGCATGGTTTTCCATGTTAGCACGTCTTTCGGTGCGCCAAAGGATGTTGAGTGAGTTTTTGGTGCGCCAAAGGGCGCACGTAATATCTTTGTTACATCAATTTTGGTGCGCCAAAGGGCGCACATAGCTTCGTGTCGACAACTCGTTTGATGCGCCAAAGGCGCGCTCTCTTCCCCTCGTCATCAATTACTTCCATGCGCCAAAGGGCGCACGCTTTACCTTGTCGACAATGCTTCCATGCGCCATTTCAAAAGTTGGTGGCGCATTAATGACAGGATTTTCTATATATACGGTGCCCGCCTGTCATTTTCATTCCATTTTGACAAGCATGTGATCGCTCTGGATTTGTCACCTCCTTACCCATCATTGTCATTGCTCTGTGTGGACCCATTCGCCACAAATTTTCGATATATATTCGAGGTAGGTGGTTCTCTGGTTTGTTTTTGAAAGCTTTCACGTTCTTGGTCTTTGTTTTCTCTCCTTCGAGCTTATTTCTTTAGCGGGTCATTTGTTGCTTGCATGGTCTGTCTCTTTAATGGCTAGTCGGTCTTAGAAAGAAATATGTTGGGCTTGTTTCTCCCCTATCCTGTCAAGTTTGTGTTTTCTTCCTCCTCTCCCTCCCTCTTTCCGGATTTGTTGGAAAAAGGGGGGTGGTTTTGCATCAGCGCCATCTGAGATCCTCTTTATAAAAGCCTTGTCATACCAAGCCTCCTTTCGGGTGGAAGATTGAGTTGAAAAACGATTAAATGATTAAGTGTTTTCCATGGCGCACTGTTGCGTCATGTTGCAATGAAGACAGTCGCGCCCCTCGGCGCATCTATCAGCCCTGTTACGTATTCAAAACCCGCGCCTCCTTATATCCCTTTGGCGCATCCTTTACCCCTGTTGCATCCCTCTTCTATGCGCCAAAGGGCGCGCCCAGCTTCCATGCAACGCAAGAGTTATTTGCGCAAGTATAAAGCCTCCAAGGCGCGGGCGCACCTCCCGTTGCAAGTACATGATGTTGTGTAGACCCTCCATGCGCCGCGCCATATACCTTTGGCGCGCCTTTTTTCCATGTTGAACAATCGCCCATGCGCCAAAGGCGCACCAAATCTCAATGTAACATACATTTTCTATGCGCACTTCTATAAAATGCGATGCAGCTTCATCCATGCGCCATGCGCCTTTGGCGCCAACTTAACCTCTGTGCACCCTTTTCCCGTGCGCCTTGACTATTGACTGTTATATACATTTTTCATGCGCCCTGCGCCCCGAATCTTAAAAGTTCTAACTCTTTCTTCTGCTAGTATTCCAATGGAAGATCAAATGACTAATTCAAGCTTCTTGGATTGGGTTTCGCTCCTTCTACGTGCAGATCATCGGATAAGCCTTGAAGAACACATGTCTACGTCAAGCGAGACCCACCAAACCAAGAGGGAAGGCAAAGCTAACAGAAGAAGAAATGAAATACAAATACCAAAGGGTCAGAATGCCCGAATCACAGGCAGAGTGCAATATGGATGTCAGGGACTCTGAATTAGGTCACATTGACATGGAGGAATTCTGGGTAAGGACTCAGAAAGTGACAAGGAGTCCATGGATGGATAAATTGATAGCCAGCGCCCTGCACTTCACCGGTGGGATTCCCTGTCAAGGTCTTTGTTAATAACGAGTTTATGATGGTTGTTGCACAATCCTTCAACAAAGACACAAGATGTGTCGAGAATAGCAAGGGCGAGGTAGTTATAAACCTTACTGCCCGTCGCTTTGAGTTAATGCTTGGCATCCCTCATCACCGGAACTATGTGGCTGTTAGCCAACAAGAATGCATCCAGGCACTGGAAGACAACGAAGGCGGTGCATGCGGTTAATGAATGAGGTCTACCTAAAGAATAAGAAGGTAGTGACCCGGTGGCCTCAAACTATCCACCGGAGTGATTTCTCAGAGGAACTCAGTGATACAATCACCTTCCTAAGCAGAGTCTTCGGTCTTTCAGATGCTCACTACTTCCATAAGTGGATGCTGCGGTACCTGGAAACAATGAATAAGAATCTGCCCGATCAGCGTTTCTGCTGGGGGGAGATAATAAGCAGCACAATATCCGAGCAACTGCAACAGTTCGCTACGACAGGAGTATTCCACATGAACTCCTACGTCGTCTATGCTGCCGCAGCTGAAAGAGATTATCCAGGGCTGCACCGAAGTGGAACTTGGCCTCAGGCCAAAATATATGAATACTATCAAGAGCTGAAGCTGGAGAACAGCATCCAACACTTCGCTAAGATCAATGATGTTTTCTTCTACCACATCATGTGCATGTTGCGCCCGAACTTAGCTCATGGCCGCACGACCAAGAACACAGTGACAGCCGTGGAGAAGTGGGGGGCCTTGTTCACCCAGTTTCCCACGTTCACCTATCTGAGGGCGGTCAACTTTTTGGGCGAACCAACCAGGTTGCCAAGGTATGCTGGACCAAAGCTGATTTTATTGGAACTATCAAGACACTTCGTCACATACCATGAAAAGTGCCTCAAGAGAAAAAGGGTGGAACTCCTTTCCCCTAACAAGAGGTTACACATGCTCCAGCCTATCACAAGGCGAAGGAGATGTTTGCGAGAGCTAGAATTGCTCAACCTAAAGCATGATTTCCCAGCAAGGCCTACATTCGACCCAAGGGGCTGCTTGCCAAGGGCTAAGCTTGATCCGATCCATGTCCCTCAAATTGAGGACATTTACATCGACGTCATCCATGAGGTAGAACTCAGAAGAAAGGATCACTCTCGCTTGGCATTAACGGAAATCAGCCATTACGGAGTAGCCATTGTCCCAAAAGGCTTCCAAACCACAGAGGACGAAGTAGACAAAGTGTATAATGACACAGAAGGGGATGATTGGCCCTTCCCGGACATTGACAGAAGCAAGGCTCCTCAGACAATTGAGGAGAGAGTTAAAGAGACTATGCGGAGGACAGAGCGTTGGTGCCGTATGAATGGGTTAATCTACCTCGGCGTAGATTTTACAACTTCTCCTTTAGGTAATGCACCTCCAAGGTCAAAGCGGCTAAAAAGGCAAAGGCTGCGGAAGGTGAGCCTAGCATCATTCGGAGGAAGCCCCCGAAAGTCCTCTTCCTTGAGCTGAACAAGTAATAACTCGGATTCGCCAGAAAAGAAGCAATGGAGGATAGTCCTATACGC
The DNA here is from genome assembly GCA_018340775.1 of Taxus wallichiana var. yunnanensis. NCBI lineage: Eukaryota > Viridiplantae > Streptophyta > Pinopsida > Cupressales > Taxaceae > Taxus > Taxus wallichiana. Next base: position 986,163,658 of record CM031242.1, read on the forward strand.
CCATCCACCCGGGATGTTGGCAGCTGCTGCTACAACTTCACAGTCCCTTCCGTCCCTTCTTCTTCTCTTCCTTCCCCTCCTCGAGTGACTTCAGCGACCACCCCTTTGGTCGCATCCTCTGCCCCTCCTTCTACTCTTTCCCCCGCCTCTCCGTCTATTTTCTCCTCCCTCGCTGATTTTCTTCTTCCATTTCTTCCCTCCTCTCCGAGCTCCCTTCCCTTCCTTTCCCTTCTACTGCGCGGTTTCCCTTCCTCCCGTGGCATGTCTTCGGCTATTCTTTCAATGCCACCGCCACGTGTCTCCACGTTTTCCCCTCTTCTACCGTTGCTTTGCCTCCCCTCTGTCTCTCGGTCCTTCTTCAATAGGACCAGCTTGATCTCTCAAGCCGAGCTGAACCAACCAAAGAGGAAAGTCCCCATCGCTCCGATGGACTTTTCGATCATTAAATAAAGGAGCAAAGAAGCACAAGCCGGTTACACGCTTCTCCAAGAGCACTGCAGGTGAAAGGGTTATGGAAATAGCCTACCCCGATCCCACCAAAGAGAAAGAAGATCCGTCTCCTAAGAGATTTCACGGTGACCCAAGTCACAATGGGGACATCCTCGAAAGTCTCCGGGGGAAGCTCTTTCCGCAGATTGATGCACTCTGCGAAAAACTTCGAGAAACAAAGGAAGAAAAGAGGCTCTTCGAAGGAGCGAGAATAAATACTGCCTAAGCCTTACGAGAAGATGGGAAATGCACCTCCCACAATGGCCGCCGAGACTCCTAAGCTTCTCAATCGGGAAGATCAATGAATATTCAAAGATCGGCGAGCGGGCCATGGTCATTGCTTCGCTTGGAGGAGCCGATCCTCAAAGATAGTGAAAAAGTAATCGCCGAATATATCAGCTTATACCTGAATATCGAGAAGGCGAATAAGGAACTCCAAGCATTAGCAGGTCCAGTATCAGAAGAATTAGAGCATGCTAGACTCCAGCACGAGGCCTTCCAACAAATGTTCGACTGTTCAGTCGAAGATTTGGTCAAGTTCGGAGTATTCGGTCATCCAAGGACCCTCAACAAGACCATGTCCACTCTGGACTATCGGATAGATCAGCTCGAATTCGTGTTAGAAAAGATAGACAAGGTGAAGGAAGAGGCCCTGGATGCGATGCATCAAATGGAGAAGATTGTTCTATCTATATCTCCAGGGTTGCTCACTCCTTCCCTCACCTTGAGATCGGTGATGATACTATCCGGATTTTCAAGGAGATAGCTACTCGGGGACGGGGCCGAAGTCACGTTCGACATCGAATCCATCAACAACCCTCTTTTGGCACCGTAGAGACTTCATCGGGTCCCTAATCGAGGCGGGTAAAGACTATTCCAAGATCCCAGAAAAACTCATAGATGAGCGGGAAACTTGCGAAGCAATCAGTGAACGGCACAAGGATCCATCACAGGATCAATTTGGGCCGATGATTAGCAAGTTTGTGGAATACTGCGCTCAGATTCCATATATCATCACCTGAGCAACATCAGAAACAGGCGACCCCTTTTCGGCCGCAGGATGATGATGATGAATAGCTTCCTCTTCTTCTTCTTCTTCTTCTTCTCCTCTCTATTCTCCGACTTTCTTTTCGTAATATCTGAAGTAAGTTGGCACAAATGATGACATCATCCATGTTGCATCATGGGATGATGTCATCCATCCAAGTTGTCAAAGTCAACATGACTTTTGGATATTTTGTAAATATCTTGTAAATAAGTGGTTGGCTCCATTTTGCCTTCTCTCTCTCTCTCATCTTCTATAAATACAAGAATACTTGTTGTATTCGGGGTGAACATTTTTCAGATAGAAATAGAAGTGAGGAGAGAAAGACTTTGAGCTTTCTTGCACATGTAGAGATAATAACAATTAATACAATTATTCAGACTTTGTGCTAAATAGTTGTGTTATACGTAAGATCTTTCTTATGTTAGATCTGCATGTGTTTATTCTGTTGAATTCATATCTACTTTTCCGTCACTTGTTTATCAGTATTGCTTTGTTTATTTATGCAAGTAGGTTTGGCTCATGTTCTTACCAAGCCCAAAGCATAGATCTTCCACCTTCCGCTTTGGAACTCATTTCTTTTCTTCCTTCGGATCTGTTCTTTCTCTTCTCCTTCTTTTATTCCTTTCTCTTCGCAGCCTAGAACACTCTACTGGGATGAGATCCCAACCCCCGAAGGCAGAATCTGTGAGACTTGCATAGGTTCCTGCTAGTAGAAGTAGCAATAAACCAGTTTCGCTTTGCTGTCTCAAAGAGGGGCTAAGCCTGCGCAACATTTGTTGGCTCGTTTATCCATAGATCTGCCCAAGCGTCAGATTTTCGGACCAACAGTTTTTGGCGACTCCGCTGGGGATTCGAACAGATCTGTCAGATCTATGCTAGTAGAAAGATAAAAAATCAGGAAAAATCAGCAGGTTGCTGCCAGTTTGCAAATCTAAAACCTTTTGTTAGAAATCCTAAAAATTTGCAAAAGTGCTCAAATCGAAAATTTTTCTTCTGAGAGTCATAGATCGGGCCTAGTTACAGATCTTTAGTTCGCTGAGTTTTTATCAAAATCATTATTTTTCCGTAGATCTGGATTTTTAACTATTTTCCAAAAAGTTTGAAACCCTCTGAAAAAGTAAAAATCAGATCTGAAAATCAGCTTACTATCTTCCCTGCCATCTTATCCTCGTTGTTATTTGTCATTAACCGCAATCGGTTTTTCGAAGAGGATAGTTTTTAAATATCCAGAAAAGTGCATGCTTTGCTGGTTTTTGTGAAAAACTAGAAAATCAGCAAGTACACCCAAAATAAAGTTTAAATCTTATTGTAATATGCAGATCAAAAGGTACATCTGGCGAGTGAACCTTTACGCGCAACAGAAGAGCCCGTGGAGAAGCTGATCCTACTTTCGATCCGCTCGGAGGCACAATTTCAGCGTAACACCGCACGTTTTTTCATTTTAAGCTCGGCTAGCAATGGCCATCCAGAGTGTCTCGCCTTCACGAAGGAAAAGTCTTTTGCAAGGAGCGTCCACATCCCTTTGTAGTGCTTTCTTTGCTCAATGAACTACACTTCCAGGCTCGTGTTCTCTTCCCGACTTTTCGGATGGCGGTACCATGGGGAAACGCTATGGGTCCGTTGGCTTTACCACATCCAGTTCACGCGCTCCCTCACGGAAACCGAAAGAATTTTCCTAAATTTGACGGGAGCGGAAATCAAAGCACGGATTCCCACATATCTGCTTTCATTATGTCATGCGAAGATTTTGGACGTGACTCACAAAGATGTATCGGTCCGCCTTTTCCCGGAAACCCTACAAGGGCTGCGGTGAATGGTTTCAGCATTTGCCGGCGGATCTATCACTAATTGGGCAACTTTACGGGATGCTTTTGAAGACAGATGAAGCCTTCGTAGGAAGATGCATTTGCATTGCTTATCACGGATCACGCACCAAGAAGGAAGCCAATGAGACCATGCGTGATTTCGCGTTGCCGGTTAATGCGTTGATCAACCGCGTCCCTACTACCATGCTTCCAACGCCGGAGAATCGGTGTTTCTTCGTGAACGCCATGAGCTCAAAAGTTAGCTTCTTACTCCTTCAAGAGCGAGTAGCTACTCTACCTCTCGCTCAGGCTGCTGCCATCCGTATAGAAGACAATTTGATAATATCTGGCGAGTTAAGAAAGGAATCAGTAAAGCCTAAGTCTTTGGGCCCTTCGCCTACCACTTCGTCTGATCCAGCATTCCAAAAAATGGCGAATGATTTGCTTGCACTAAAGAAGCAGCTGGCCCAGGCCTCTCCCAGTTCCTCGTATCGGGATATCCCGCGGAGGAATTTTGTTCCTAACAACGCTTCACAAAGGCCGCGCTTGCCTACAGCTGCTCCACGGTTGGCGCTTGAAGCTCCTCCGGTCAATGCTTTGGCCGAAATTGAAGAGGAAGAAGAGCAGTACTATGAAGAACCTTCGCTCCAAGGCGAAGATGATCAAGATGTCGGTGAACCGACTGGCGACTCTACTATTGGATACATGGAATTTGATGAGGACGAATCTGATGAAGAAGAGAGTACGCAAGGCTATGCAAGCGGACAATCCTACGCTGTTTTTACCCGCTCGCAAGGAAAAGAAGCAGAAGTTGCTGCCCATACGCAGAAAGAGAAGGCCGTGTCAAACGCGCCTCCAACCATTGTTAAAAGAGGTAATCCTCTTCCCACTCAACTCCCTGTTAAATCTTTTGCAAAGAAGTCTTTTCCACCTATCTCTCCTCCGAGTCAGCCCTCTCATATTCCTATCAAGATCAGTAACCCTATTCCATCATCGCGGGGTGAAGGACTCATTCCTTTACCAACGCAACCCTTGGCCGCATTTGATATAATAGATCATGCAAAAAAGACCAAGATCCAAATGTCTGAAGCTGAGTATCTTCAGTCAAACCCCGAACAGCTTGTAAGATTGACTAAGTATATCCAAAGTCAAGCTGTTATATCTAGTCAGGCTTCCCCTAAAGGAATCCTTTCCACTCCTCCTGAATCCCACATAAATGTTGCCTCAACATCTGCATCAGGCAAGATAGAGCCTTTCTATCTCTCCCTCCTAATCAATGGCCATAAGTTGAGCAACTGTATAATTGATTCCGGAGCTTCAGATAACGTCATGCCAGCGAAAGTCGCCCATGCTTTGGGCCTCACTCTTACCAAGCCTTTCGGCAGATGCTACTCATTGGAAACCAAGCAAGTGCCATTGATTGGTCAAATCAAAGACGCACAATTTGCGTTTGCGGCCTTTCCCGAAAAGAGAGTAAAAATGACCGTTCTTATCGGCCGACATTCCGGCAGCCTATGGAATTCTGCTAGGAAGGAGTTTCTGCGCGAAGTTGGTGGAGAAATTCACATGGATCGGTCCAAAGCTAGAATCCTAGTCAAAGGCGTAATGCAAACTTTGGAGCCGAATCTCAAAAGAAATACTTGGTCACTAGCTCAAGACCCCAAAGCTCAAATCCTTTTTGAATCATCGGGGATGGGAACTACTTCTTATCACCGAGGCGGATATAAAGGAAGTTTTCGTTCAAGAAAAGGATCTGAATGAAGTCCGGACCTACTGCAGTTTGATGGCGGTTCGCGACTAGTGGATGTGGCGCCGAGTTGTGCGATATCTTCCAAAGAGGAGGTAATTCCTCTTTCTTTCAAATTGCAGTTTTCAACACTAACAATCTTTGCCGAGTATGAGTCTCTCTTACTTCGGTATGCAAGCCTGCAAAAGAAAGAGGAATAAAAAATCTAAAAGTTCAAGGTGATGCCGAACTAGTTGTAAATCAGGTCAAAAGGATTTACCAAGTAAAAAATGAAAGGCTCAGGCACTACCGTAATGCAGTGTGGGACAGCATCGAAGAGTTCGATGCCTTTTCAATAGAGGCAATTCCAAGAGCTCAAAATGATATGGCTGATTCGTTGGCTGTTTCAGCATCTCTCATGCTCCCGCACCCGGGTTTGAAAACGAACAAATACACCATTGAAGTGGTTTTCCGCCCGAGCGTGCCAGACAACTCTCAGCATTGGCAGGTATTCAATAATGATAATCACCTCATTGCCTTTCTAGAAAAATCAGAAAATTTTGATGAGTTGTATTTTGAAGGATCCACCTCTCCATGCCGCGAATCAATCAACGGTCAAAACCATGAAACAAGGGAGAACGATGGCATATGTCAGCTCAAGGGAAATAAGATTCCAAAAGGCCTAGTTTCTCTGGAACGCTTGTTTGACAGGCACGACCGTTTTATAAAAAAGAAGAAGCAAAATGATCCTGATTCGTCCCCAGAGACGGAATCAGTCAATATAGGTTCTGAGGCACATCCGCAATTTGTAAACATTGGCAAATGTTGCACGCCAAGAAAAGCGGAAATTTGTCAAGTTGCTGAAAAGATATATGGATGTATTGGCATGGTCCTATGCAGATTTAAAGTCCTTCAAGCCAAAGGACGTTCAACGCAATATACCGCTGAAAGAAGATGCCAAAGCCTTCCGTCAGAAGCAAAGGCACTATAATCCCAAGATTTCGGGCACCATTCAAGCCGAAATTCAGAAGATGCTGGATGCGAGAATCATCTTCCCTATCCATCACAAAGACTTAGGTGGCGAATATTGTGCCGATGACGCAAGAAAATTGAAATACGCATCTGCGTAGACTTCCGAAACTTGAATCAAGCTTCACTGAAAGACAACTACCCTCTTCCCATAATGGATCAAGTTCATAAAGAATCGGATCGGAGATCTTGTCTATGCTTGATGGTTTTTCAGAACAATCGATTAAAGTTTCGCTCGAAGATCAATTCAAAACAGCATTCACTACTCCATGGGGTACATTTGCCTACAGCAGGATGCCTTTCGGCCTAACTAATGCTGGTGCCACTTTTCAGCGGGCCATGGACTTTGCATTCAAAGGCATGATGGGAAAAGTCATTGTAGTTTATCTAGATGACTTAACCGTGTTCTCTAAACGACGAAGTGATCATTGTGATCACTTGGAGCAAGTATTGGCCAGGTGCCGAGAACATGGAATTTCCCTAAATCCCAAAAAGTCTGTTTTTGGGGTTACAGAAGGGAAATTGCTAGGCCATGTGGTTAGCAAAGAAGGAACCAAGATTGATGCCGAAAGAGTTAAGGCTATCCAAAGCCTTACTCTGCCTACAAGCAAGAATGGTGTTCATTCTTTCTTCGGGAAGGTGAACTTTCTTAGGCGTTTTGTTCCTGATTTTGCTGAGAAGACCCGCCACATATTGAACATGATGAAAGGGTCACCCACTTTCAGATGGAGTGAAGAAGGGAAAAGATCATTTGAGGAAATAAAAACTTCTGTTGCTCATGCACCGGTCCTGGTATGTCCGGATTTCTCCAAAGACTTCATTATGTATAGCTATGCATCGGAACATACTGTGTCTGCAATCCTAATGCAAAAGAACTCGGAGGATATTGAATCTCCAATCGCATTCATGAGTTCTCCTCTCAAGCCTCACGAACTGAAAATGACTCAGCTGGAAAAGCATGCCTTTGCCGTTGTCAAAGCAGTGAAGAATTTCAGGTATTACATTCTGAACTCACATACGGTGGTGCTGGTTCCTGACACTGCGGTGAAGTCAATTCTAACTCAGCAGGAGTTAGGAAGCTTGAGAGGGAATTGGATCGCAAAGGTCCAGGAATATGACCTGGATATTAAACCCACCAAGCTGGTGAGGGGCAAAGGCCTGTGTCAGCTAATGGCTGAAAATGAAGATTCAGAGAACCCTAAAGGGAAAGAGGGTTGTACCAATGAAGAGCAAACCCCTCTAGAAGGGCCTGATTCTCTGCCTCTGGTTTTATTTGTGGCAACTAGTGACGAATGGTACTCCGACATCGCTTTCTTTCTTACCTACGGCGAATGCCCAGCGCACCTGACTACAAAGGAGAAGCGTACTGTAAAGCTCAGGGCAGCTAAATATGTCATCTGGGATGAAGGTTTATACAAGCGCGGGATAGACGGTGTTTTCCTGCGATGTGTTGACAAGCCCCAATAAGTAAAGCTGGCATTGGAAAGTTTTCACAACTCGGCTGTGGAGGCCATTTTTCTTCTTCCGTGACCAACCCACAAAATCATTCGAGCTGTGTACTACGGCGACGCTCTTCAAGATACGGCTACACAGGTGGCAAAATGTGAACCACATCGTGATTCGGCAAGCCCAAGTTGGCTGCCCTCCCCCTAAGGCCGGTCATTATCAATGAACCATTCAGGCAATGGGGAATTGATTTTATTGGTGCACTCAATCCTCAATCGAGTGCTGGACATAGCTATGTCCTCACAGCAACGATTACTTCACTAAATGGGTGGAAGCCATACCCGTCAAGCATGCCACTTCCGAGGTAGTTTGCAGTTTTATCAAAGAGAATATCATTGTCAGGTTTGGCATTCCAAATAAAATCGTTGCTGATAATGCTTCTAACTTCTCTTCCCGGGAAGTTATTAGTTTTTGCTATGAATATGGGATAACTTTAGCACATGCCTCAGATTATTATCCTCAGGGAAATGGTCAGGCAGAATCCAGTAATAAGAACTTGGTGACCATCATACGGAAATTAGTAGATGAAAATCAGCGGATGTGGCACAAGTCTTTGTACGATGCTTTGTGGGCGGACCGCATTACCCCCAAGAGATCCCTCGGCATGTCACCTTTTCAAGTGTTATATGGCACTGATGCCGAACTTCCCATTTCTGCGGAACTTCCTGCTCTACGCTTGGCACGAGCAATCGAAGATGAAACTTTTCAGAGTTCTCTGGAAAAGAGAATCATGTACCTTGCGGAACTTGAAGAAAAGAGAGTAAGGGTGGTCGACAGGATCACTGAACATCAGAATCAAGTGAAGAAGCTTTTCGACAAGAAGGCCAAGCAGAGGAATTTTGAAGTGGGAGATCTCGTCCTTCTCTGGGACAAGCGAAGAGAGCCAAAGGGTATGCATGGAAAGTTTGACTCCTTATGGAGAGGACCCTTCAAAATCAAACAACTCAATGGAGAGAATAGTTTCTATCTCTCTTATCTGGATGGAGCTGAACTCCCGCTTCCCTACAGCGGGCAACATCTCAAGATCTTCAGGAAGTAGAGCTTGCTCTCTCCTTTGTACAGTTTATTTTGGTTGTGTGTTTGCTTTCGTCGCATGTTTGCTTTCGTTTGTTGTGTGTTTCCTTTGTTCCCCCTCCAGTCCCCCTTGTTTTTGACTCCTTACCCAATGGATAGGCACATGAGATCTGGGATTCTCTACCCCTGAGTTTACTCAAGGATAGTCCCCAGAAAGAGCCAGCTGTTATCCCGTAAAATTGACAAGGGCAATTTTACCGATAACCATACCGAAAATTTTGTCTTGATCCCTCGATAGGGATCCCTCGCGTTCGAAACGATTTAAAATTCCTTCTCGGGAAATTTAGCTTTCGAACTTAGTCTTTTTTGAGCCTTTTTGGCTAGGCGCATGGTTTTGCTTTGCAACATCAGTTTTTGATGCGCCTCCTTAAAAGCCTTTGGCGCATGGTTTTCCATGTTAGCACGTCTTTCGGTGCGCCAAAGGATGTTGAGTGAGTTTTTGGTGCGCTAAAAGGCGCACGTAATATCTTTGTTACATCAAGTTTTGGTGCGCCAAAGGGCGCACATAGCTTCGTGTCGACAACTCGTTTGATGCGCCAAAGGCGCATCCATTCTCCTGTCATCAATTACTTCCATGCGCCAAAGGGCGCACGCTTTACCTTGTCGACAATTTGCTTCCATGCGCCATTTCAAAAGTTGGTGGCGCATTAATGACAGGATTTTCTATATATACGGTGCCCGCCTACTGTCATTTTCATTCCATTTTGACAAGCACGTGATCACTCTGGGATTTGTCACCGCTCGCCTTACATGCCGCTTGTCATTGCTCTGTGGACCCACTCGCCACAAATTTTCAATATATATTCGAGGTAGGTGGTTCTCCCGGTTTGTTTTTGAATGCTTTCACGTTCTTGGCCTGTGTTTTCTCTCCTTTGAGCTTATTTCTTTGTCTGGTCTGTTTGTTGCTTGCGTAGTCTGTTTCTTTAATGGCTAGTCGGTTTTAAAAATGAAATATGTTGGGCTTGTTTCTCCCCTATCCTGTCAAGTTTGTGTTTTCTTCCTCCTCTCCCTCCCTCTTTCCGGATTTGTTGGAAAAAGGGGGGTGGTTTTGCATTAGCTTGGTCTGTGATCCTCTTTATAAAACCTTGTTATACCAAGCATCCTTTCGAGTGGAAGATAGAGTTGAAAAGTGTTTTCCATGGCGCACTGTTGCGTCATGTTGCAATAAAGACAGTCGCGCCCCTCGGCGCATCTATCGCCCCATTACGTATTCAAAACCCGCGCCTCCTTATATCCCTTTGCGCATCCTTTACCCTGTTGCATCCCTCTTCTATGCGCTAAAGGGCGCGCCCAGCTTCCATGCAACGCAAGAGTTATTTGCGCAAGTATAAAGCCTCCAAGGCGCGGGCGCACCTTCCGTTGCAAGTACATGATGTTGTGTAGACCCTCCATGCGCCGCGCCATATACCTTTGGCGCGCCTTTTTTCCATGTTGCACAATCTGCCCATGCGCCAAAGGGCGCACCAAATCTCAATGTAACATGCATTTTCTATGCGCCCTTCTATAAAATGCAGTCTGCTTCATCCATGCGCCATGCGCCTTTGGCGCCAACTTAACCTCTGTTGCACCCTTTTCCTGTGCGCCTTGACTATTCAGCCTGTTATATACATTTTTCATGCGCCCTGCGCCCCGAATCTTAAAAGTTCTAACTCTTTCTTCTGCTAGTATTCCAATGGAAGATCAAATGACTAATTCAAGCTTCTTGGATTGGGTTTCGCTCCTTCTATGTGCGAGATCATCGAGATAAGCCTTGAAGAACACATGTCTACGTCAAGCAAGAGACCCACCAAACCAAGAGGGAAGGCAAAGCTAACAGAAGAAGAAATGAAATACAAATACCAAAGGGTCAGAATGCCCGAATCACAGGCAGAGTGCAATATGGATGTCAGGGACTCTGAATTAGGTCACATTGACATGGAGGAATTCCTGGTAAGGACTCGAAAGTGACAAGGAGTCCATGGATGGATAAATTGATAGCGGCGCCTGCGCACTTCACCGGTGGGATTCACAAGTCGGTCTTTGTTAATAACGAGTTTATGATGGTTGTTGCACAATCCTTCAACAAAGACACGAGATGTGTCGAGAATAGCAAGGGCGAGGTAGTTATAAACCTTACTGCCCGTCGCTTTGAGTTAATGCTTGGCATCCCTCACCACCGGAACTATGTGGCTGTTAGCCAACAGGAATGCATCCAGGCCTGGGAAGACAACGAAGGCCAGTGCATGCAGTTAATGAATGAGGTCTACCTAAAGAATAAGAAGGTAGTGACCCGGTGGCCTCAAACTATCCACCGGAGTGATTTCTCAGAGGAACTCAGTGATACAATCACCTTCCTAAGCAGAGTCTTCGGTCTTTCAGATGCTCACTACTTCCATAAGTGGATCTTTGCGGCACGAAACAATGAATAAGAATCGCACTGATCAGCGCTTTCTCTTGGGGAGATAATAAAGCCTGACAATATCCGAGCAATCGCAATTCGGCTACTTCGCTGACAGAGTATTCCACATGAACTCCTACGTCGCTCATCTTTGCCGCATTGAAAGAGATTATCCAGGGCTGCACCGAAGTGGAACTTGGCCTCAGGCCAAAATATATGAATACTATCAAGAGCTGAAGCTGGAGAACAGCATCCAACACTTCGCTAAGATCAATGATGTTTTCTTCTACCACATCATGTGCATGTTGCGCCCGAACTTAGCTCATGGCCGCACGACCAAGAACACAGTGACAGCCGTGGAGAAGTGGGGGGCCTTGTTCACCCAGTTTCCCACGTTCACCTATCTGAGGGCGGTCAACTTTTTGGGCGAACCAACCAGGTTGCCAAGGTATGCTGGACCAAAGCTGATTTTATTGGAACTATCAAGACAGCTCGTCACATACCATGAAAAGTGCCTCAAGAGAAAGAAGGGTGGAACTCCTTTCCCCTAACAAGAGGCCGTTACACATGCTCCAGCTATCACAAGGCGAAGGAGATGTTTGCGAGCTAGAATTGCTCAACCTAAAGCATGATTTCCCAAAGAAGGCCTACATTCGACCCAAGGGCCGTCTGCGAAGGGCTAAGCTTGATCCGATCCATGTCCCTCAAATTGAGGACATTTACATCGAAGTCATCCATGAGGTAGAACTCGGAAGAAAGGATCACTCTCACTTGGCATTAACGGAAATCAGCCATTACGGGTAGCCATTGTCCCAAAAGGCTTCCAAACCACGGAAGACGAAGTAGACAAAGTGTATAATGACACGAAGGGGATGATTGGCCCTTCCCGGACATTGTGAAAGCAAGGCTCCTCGAGACAATCGAGGAAAGAGTTAAAGAGACTATGCGGAGGACGAGAGCGTTGGTGCCGTATGAATGGGTTAATCTACCTCGGCGTAGATTTTACAACTTCTCCTTTAGGTAATGCACCTCCAAGGTCAAAGAAGCAAATAAAAGGCAAAGGCTGCGGAAGGTGAGCCTAGCATCATTCGGGAGGAAGCCCTCAAAGTCCTCTTCCTTCGTGAGCTCGAACAAGTAATAACTCGGATTCTCCAGAGAAAGAAGCAATGGAGGATAGTCCTATACGGCCATCCACCCGTGGATGTTGGCATTGCTACAACTTCACGAGTCCCTTCTGTCCCTTCTTCTTCTCTTCCTTCCCCTCCTCGAGTGACTTCGGCGACCACCCCTTTGGTCGCATCCTGCGCCCTCCTTCTACTCTTTCCCCCCGCCTCTCCGTCTATTTTCTCCTCCCTCGCTGATTTGTCTTCTTCCATTTCTTCCCTCCTCTCCGAGCTCCCTTCCCTTCCTATCTCTTCTGCTGTTGCGGTTTCCCTTCCTCCCGTGGGCATGTCTTCGGCTATTCTTTCAATGCCGCCGCCACGTGTCTCCACGTTTTTCCCCTCTTCTACCGTTGCTGCCTCCCCCTCTGTCTCTGGTCCTTCTTCAATAGGACCAGCTTGGATCTCTCAGCAGCTGAGCCAACCAAAGAGGAAAGTCCCCATCGCTCCGATGGACTTTTCAGTCATTCCGGCTAAAGGAGCAAAGAAGCACAAGCCGGTTACACGCTTCTCCAAGAGCGCTGCAGGTGAGAGGGTTATGGAAATAGCCTACCCCGATCCCACCAAAGAGAAAGAAGATCTGTCTCCGGCAGATTTCACAGTGACCCAAGTCACAATGGGGACATCCTCAGAAAGTCTCCAGGGGGAAGCTCTTTCCGCAGTTGATGCACTCTGCGAAAAGCTTCAAGAAACAAAGGAAGAAAAGAGGCTACTGAAGGAGCAGAATAAATACCTGCTTCAAGCCTTACAGAAGATGGGAAGTGCACCTCCCACAACTGCCGCCGAGACTCCTGAGCTTCTCAGTCAGGAGAAGATCAATGAATATTCAAAGATCGGCGAGCAGGGCATGGCTGTTTCTGCTTGGAGGAGCCAGATCCTCAAAGATAGTGAAAAGGTGATCGCCGAATATATCAGTTTATACCTGAATATCGAGAAGGCGAATAAGGAACTCCAAGCATTAGCAGGTCCAGTATCAGAAGAATTAGAGCATGCTAGACTCCAGCACGAGGCCTTCCAACAAATGTTCGACTGTTCAGTCGAAGATTTGGTCAAGTTCGGAGTATTCGGTCATCCAAGGACCCTCAACAAGACCATGTCCACTCTGGACTATCGGATAGATCAGCTCGAATTCGTGTTAGAAAAGATAGACAAGGTGAAGGAAGAGGCCCTGGATGCGATGCATCAAATGGAGAAGATTGTTCTATCTATGACTCCAGGGTTGCTCACTCCTTCCCTCACCTTGAGATCAGCTGATGATACTATCCGGATTTTCAAGGAGATAGCTACTCAAGGGACAGGGCCAGAAGTCACGTTCGACATCGAATCCATCAACAACCTACTGGCCTGTAGAGACTTCATCGGGTCCCTAATCGAGGCGGGTAAAGACTATTCCAAGATCCCAGAAAAGCTCATAGATGAGCGGGAAACTTGCGAAGCAATCAGTGAACGGCACAAGGATCCATCACAGGATCAATTTGGGCCGATGATCAGCAAGTTCTTGGAATACCGCGCTCGCCCATATATCATCACCACGAGCAACATCGAAGCAGGCGACCCCTTTTCGGCCGCAGGATGATGATGATGAATAGCTTCCTCTTCTTCTTCTTCTTCTTCTTCTCCTCTCTATTCTCCGACTTTCTTTTCGTAGTATCTGAAGTAAGTTGGCACAAATGATGACATCATCCATGTTGCATCATGGGATGATGTCATCCATCCAAGTTGTCAAAGTCAACATGACTTTTGGATATTTTGTAAATATCTTGTAAATAAGTGGTTGGCTCCATTTTGCCTTCTCTCTCTCTCTCATCTTCTATAAATACAAGAATACTTGTTGTATTCAGTGTGAACATTTTTCAGATAGAAATAGAGGTGAAGAGAGAAAGACTTTGAGCTTTCTTGTAACAGAAAATAACAATTAATACAATTATTCAGACTTTGTGCTAAATAGTTGTGTTATACAGAAGATCTTTCTTATGTTAGATCTGCATGTGTTTATTCTGTTGAATTCATATCTACTTTTCCGTCACTTGTTTATCAGTATTGCTTTGTTTATTTATGCAAGTAGGTTTGGCTCTGTTTACTACCAAGCCCAAAGCATAGATCTTCTGACCCTTCCGCTTTGGAACTCATTTCTTTTCTTCCTTCGGATCTGTTCTTTCTCTTCTCCTTCTTTTATTCCTTTCTCTTCGCAGCCTAGAACACTCTACTGGGATGAGATCCCAACCCCCGAAGGCAGAATCTGTGAGACTTGCATAGGTTCCTGCTAGTAGAAGTAGCAATAAACCAGTTTCGCTTTGCTGTCTCAAAGAGGGGCTAAGCCCTGCAACACTGTTGGCTCGTCTATCCATAGATCTGCCCAAGCGACAGATTTTCGGACCAACAAGATGACATTTTTAAGATTATTTTGGAATTTCAATTCCCTTCAGCTATTTAAGTTATAAAGAATTTGTTTCTACAATATATACTATATTTCCTTTCATTACAACTTTGATATGTATGCTGAAAAATATAAAATGTTGATTTTATAAGGCGAAGCCCTATCAAACTTTTTTCAGAATCTTTTATTTAATGCATTTCATGAAATAGTAGTTATATATTCTAATCCAGGATATAGAAAGTAACACTTTTCATGTTGAACTGATATAGCAATTGAGAACTAAAAACATGATAGTTGTTTCTCTTGATCATGTAATGTTTTTCTGATTTATGTATCACTTATTTGATTTGCATAGTTACTTTAAAGCATGTAGTAATTGAAACAACATGATGAAAAGTTGTAAATGCCTATTTTACATGTAAAATCCCCTGTCACAATTTTTTTGATAATCTTCTATGTCATCCTATTTCAGTCTGTAATCCTTTTTCCTTTCGGCTTTCAGCTTGTTGAAATCTGATTCTCCGTCTTCTTTGTAAATAGAAAAATGTACTTCTATCTTCCATTCTCTCTTCTAAGCTCCGACTTCTTCCATTTGCATAAAGTTTTTGGAACTTCGAGTTGCACTCTTCCTTCTTCTTAGTATGTACTTATGACTTATTAATTTCTTTCTTTGGTCAGTAACCTATACTGCACACTTAGGAAAGCAATTAGGAAATATTTAGGCTTTTGGCCTCTCTTATGTCCATGCTTTCTTCTTTCTTCTTCAGTGATTAAAGCATGCATGCAGTCTATCCTTTAAGTAGAATAACTCTCCTATTTAGGGGAATATTCATATGCACAAAGTAGGATAGTGTAGGAATATAGTTTAATCCTGAGCTCAATGGCGATCGTTGACTTGTTTTTACTTTTCAAGTATCATGCCTTGAGGATGAAGGAGCTGGCAAGGAGATGCTTTGCACAACGAAGAATATACAAGGAAATGATGGGTTCACCCTCATACTCCTTTGTTTTCTCTTTCATGCATGTGTATCTTTCTTTTCATTAGTTGTACTTTACTTTTCAGTTACATCCCACAGCTTGTGTGGGAAACATTTGATTCTCCTTGTGAATAAAACATTGAATTCTATAAATGAGTTGTATATCTATTTCTGCATTTCTAATTTTTGTATGGATTGTATAATGAACTAAACAACTCAGTAACATAATTGAATGTCTTAATCATGAAGGAAAGAACATTGAATAGAGCTTGTAACATTAAGTAATGAAATCTGGTTTTTGTGTGATCTGCACTTATGTTTGTTGTTCCAAAACTTTACACTTCACCTACTCTGCAATTGGATGTTCTCATCAAGACAACATAACTATCCTTCGTGGGCTTGTGTTCTTTTCATGAGGATGATCATGAAATTACGTACTATGTGATCTGTTACATTTTATAACAACACACATAGTTACAGATTTCATATAATCTTTTAAATAAATCAGTAGTAACAACATAATCTAATATAATCTCCCATATCTTAGGTATACTTCACCAATGCTATCCATCATAACAAAGTTTTGAGTTGCCATTTTTGCACAAGTGTAAAAATTGTCAACATTTTTGGTGATCCTATGGGGAAAGCTTCTGCTAGCTTATATACCAATGCCTTTCTCTTGTCTATTGGGCATGGAGTTCGAAGCTTATAACCAAAATCTACCTTTCCAAAGTTCCAACCCTTTTAAAACAAACTAAAGCTAGGAAAGGATCTGTAAACCAGACCACGTGCACGAATGCACTTATTGAATTGAAAATGATGCAATGTGCAGAAACTACACTTATTGAAGGGAAATCCTACTCTAACAATCACTGTAAGATTTTCAATAATAGTGTTTGAGAAACATACCATTCACAGAATGGGAAGTTCCTCTCCATTTGTCAAAAGCTAAAAAGCGTTGTGTTCCTTGTAAGCTAAAATCATGTAAGGACCACTCCAGAGTGTATCAAACTTTGAGTGTCTTCCTGGCTTTGCATAATCAACATCCCACTTTAACACAATATC
This sequence comes from Taxus wallichiana var. yunnanensis, assembly GCA_018340775.1. Classification (NCBI taxonomy): domain Eukaryota; kingdom Viridiplantae; phylum Streptophyta; class Pinopsida; order Cupressales; family Taxaceae; genus Taxus; species Taxus wallichiana. The sequence continues at coordinate 986,180,291 of CM031242.1, forward strand.
TCCTTCATTGAAGACTCTGAATTTGGATTTCTTGTCAAAAGTCTTCTTGATTTGTTTCTAATTCTTTTCCATATTTAAATGAGCTTGATCTCTTAGCTCTTGTAATTCCATTAACTCTACATAACAAACCTACAATGGTTCATTCTCAAGTAGCTCCATTTGATGCAACAAATCTAATGTGGGTAACTCAACTGAAATAGGCATTCTTGCTTCTTTTCCATACACAAGCTTGTATGGTGAATTGCCAACTAATCTTTTAGGAGTCACTCTGTCAACCCAAAGTGTGGAATTCAACATCAGATGCCAATCTCTTTGATTATCCTTGAGTTTTCTTCTGATGATTCTTAACAGATTCTTGTTAGTACTTTCAGCTAAGCCATTACCTTGTGGGTAATAATTAGATGAATAACTCAAATATATTCCATGTTTGATAGCCCAATCTGTTACCTTTACACCAAGGAATGCTAAAGCATTATCTGATATGATAGTTGCTAGAACACCAAATCTGCAAACTATTCCTTCATAAAAGGATAGTATCGAAGCTTCGTTAGCATCTTTCAAGGCTATTGCTTTAGTCCATCATGTAAAATAATCTATAGCAGTTAAGATCCACTTATGTCCTTGTGATGAAGGTGGGTTTATCATGCCAATAAAGTCAAGACCCCACTACATAAAAGGTTGATCAGATGAAATAGGTTGCAAAGGCAAAAGCAAGACATTCTTTTCCAACAAAGAAAGCACATTTCTTACACTTTCTAATCCATTCAAAATAGTCTTTGAATATGCTAGGCCAATAGTAACCTGCTTTCATAATTTTTAAAGTTGTAGTACGTGCTGAGAAGTGACCTCCTGTAGGTCCTTCATGGAATTCTGATAATATTTTTGAATTTTATCGTAATCAACACATCGCAACAAGATCCCATTTATATCCCTTTTGAACAACACACCATCAACAAAAAGATAAGGAATAGCTTGTAATATGAAATATCTTCATTTATTCTTATCCATACCTTCCAAATAGGTGCCATGTTGTAAGTAGTTAACCAAATCAGTCATCCACCTTGATTCTTGGATCTCTTGAGAAAGTTTAGGTTGCTGATTTTCTGGTTGGACCATGATATTTGATTGCTGATATGTAATTTCAACATGTTGTTATGAATCTTCGGTTCCACAGCTTGTTGTTTTTCCATATCAGCAATTAGATGTTCACATAAACCTTTACCTCAAACCATCTTAGCAACCCAAATATCAACATCATATTCCATAACCTTCATTATCCAACCTGCTCTTTTCTCATTCAATTCTTTATTTAAAAGGAAAGATTTCACACTTGGATGAGAAACAAGAACATGGATTTTATTGTTTGAAAGCATATACTTAAAATTATTTAGTCCTCTAACTATTGAAAGTACTTATTTTTCAAGAAATATATACCTTGTTTCATAATCATGCAAACTCTATCCAAAGAAAGTAATTGGCTGCTCAATATTTTCATCATTAACCTAGGTCAAAATAGTTGAGATTGTTTCAGCTCCTACAAGTGCATACATTGTAAAATATTTATCAAAATTTGGGTTTGCAAGAGTAGGAGCCTGAGATAGCTATTTTTATTGCTTCAAAACCTTCCCTTCCTTCATTGGTCCAAGAGAAAGTTTTCTCTTTCTTTAACATAGTTGTTAATGGTTTGACCAATGATGTGAAATCTGGAACAAATCTTCTAACAAAGTTGATTTTTCCAAGAAAACTCTGCAATGCCTTCTTATGATGAGGCAATGATAGCTGTGATATAGCTTTGATTCTAAAAGGATCAATTGCTAAACCCTACTTTGAAACAATATGACCAAGTAATTTACCTTGATGTACTGAAAAGATAGACTTCAGAGGATTCAAAGATATTCCAAACTACCTACATAACTGAAAAGTCTGCCTTAAATGCATCAGATGTTCTTCTGGATTTTTTGAGAACACGGTAATATCATCCAAATAAACAAGAATACATTTATTTAACAAGATCTAAAATCCATGTCCATTACACGTTGAAATGTTGCTCCAACATTTGAAAGACCAAAAGGCATTCTTTTGTAAGCATAGGTACCCCACTTGGTGGTAAAAGTTGTTTTGTATCTATCTTCTTCTTGGACTAAAATCTGATTATAGCCACTATAACCATCTAGAAGAGATAGTCTATCTGAACCTAAGACTATTCTCAAAATCTGATCCATATTCGGAAGTGGGTAATGATCTTTTAATGAAGCTTTATTAAGATCTCTGAAATCTACACATAGTCTAATTTCACCATTCTTCTTCCTAATAGAACAAGATTGGCTACCCAACTTGAATGCTTAACTGGAAAAATAATACCTAATTCGATCAACTTGGATAACTCTTTCCTCATCAGAGGTTCTATTTTTGGATTTACAGGCCTTTGTTTCTATCTTACAGGCTTAGCATTTGGATGTAACTCGATTGTATGCTATGCTAGACTGGGATCAAATCCTTTCAGGTCTTGGTATTTCCAAGCAAAGACATCCTTAAACTCTTTGCAAAGATTAATAAATGACTATTTTTCAGTTAGGAACATACCTTTCCAAGAAATAACTTTTTCCCTTCATCAACCAAGATCTCTTCATAATTATCAGAGGGGGTTGACATTTTAGTCTTCACCTTTCTTAACTGATCATCAGTGTTGAAGATGTCTTCCAATGTGACCAGACCTTGAGGTAATTTATTTGTCTTCAACTAAACAATCTGATCACCATATAAATGTTGTAACTTATCCTGATTAACTATAGAGAATTCAGCTTCTTGCTACAAAAACCTATAGATTTGATCATCACTTTCAAAAACTTACCAATTTGATTCATTATCAGGTATAGAAGGCCTAACAATTAGCTTAATATGAGGCTGAATTTTGTTGTTTTCCATCTGTTCTAGCACTTTGAAACTAGCACCAACTACTGCAAGTCTATCTGCATGCTTGTTTTCAGCTCTGGAATAGACTGAATATTAATAGCTTCAAAATCTTCCATTAAGTCTGAAACTCTATGTTTGTAAGACTTCATTAGTGGATTCTTACAAACATTGAAGTTTTTTACTTGATTGATAACTAACTCAGAATCACCAAAGATTTGTAATGTGCTGATACCTCTCTTTCTGGCCCAAAGTAAGCCATGAATTAATGCTTCGTATTCAGCCACATTACAAGTGCATGTAAATTAGAGACTCAAAGATGAGAAATACCTTTCATTTGTCAGGAAGTGAGCATCAAACCTGCTCCCTGTCCTTTCTTGTTCTTAGCTCCATCAAAATGAAGCTTCCAAATCCCTTCTGCTGAATCATTTGTTTTAGACATCAAGGGAAGTGGTGTATTTTCTTCATGCATACAATACACACCAAAAATATGTTCTTCAACCTCCTTAAAAGGATCATGAGCATGTTCTTCAACTTGTCTTTTCATCCATAAACATGTTAGAAACACCATCTAATGCTGAAACCTGAGCTACATCATCAAAATCAAATTGCTCTAAAGATGAGTAATTAGCTACTGCATTTGGAGAATGAGGCTCAATATGGAATCTGGCCAATGGTTCTGAATTGATAGTAACCTTAGTTCCATAACATGTAGTAAAAAATAAGAAGGACCAATCAAGAGAGATAACCTCCTATTTTCACTGTGAAATCTCTAGATAAGCACAAGGAAAAGTATGGAGGTAGATCCACAACAATAACATCTTGCAGAATAGAAACATTTGGGCAAGCATGTAATGTTACCTCTAAATTTTTTATTATACCAATTGTGTTAGTTATAGTTCCATCAAGCTGTAAGACACTCCTTTCGTAGGCTCATACTGCAAGCCTAATTTTTTTGCAATTGCTTTTGGCATAATTGTGCTACTTGCACCATTGTCCACCATGCAATTATGAACTAAATGTTCTCCAATGATCAATGATAAATAAAATGGTGGTGGTTTCTTGATGTCATGAGCATTCAAACTTTCTGAACCATCCACTTAACTTCTTTAATACGGTCTTGCTCAAACATTCCAAGGACCATATCTATTTTCTAAACTTCCTTCTCTATTGTATTTGAAGAAATCTATACTTAGCTAGTTCATGAGAAAGTAAATCTTGTTGTCTAGGAATACTTAGAGCATCCCACATTGAGATGTTAACATTATGATTTTTCATTACATCAACAATGTTAAAAGAAGCAACTGTCTTAGAGACATAATCAATTGTCTTGGAGTAGGCTTTAGCGAAAACTGATTCTGCTTCAGCTGCCTTGGATATTTGAGGTATAAATAGTCTTCTTGGATCAGGTTGTAGCTGTCTTTGATGAATTTTATCAACTGGGACACTTGCTGATTTTTGAGGAACAATAGGGTTGCTAGTTGACTTTGGAGTTGTTGTCTTGTCAGTGATGGTAGGCAAGATAGGCCTATTTTGTTGCTTTTGATTTTCAGCAGCCCTCCCTTGAGCCCTAGTAGTGACTACAATGAAATCCTCCTCATTAAAACTAACTAAATTCTGTTCAGGTGCTTTCTAACATGAGTTTCTTGCTGCCCACCCTCCATTTGAGGCATAAACAATGTTTCAAATTGAGGTTGCACAACAAGATTAAGATTCAGAAAAGCATTTGGGCAAGTGCATGGAATGAGGTTGATTACAAGGCTGACACCACTCCTCTGTAGCCATATTAACTAGAACTAAAGCATTAGAAGAACTAGGAGCCTTTGGGTCAAACTACCTTTGCTGGTAAGGCTACCTATAATTCTGATTCTGTTGATAGGGCTGCCTATTTTGTTGATTTTATTGGTAGGGATGATAAGGAGCCTGGTAGGGTCTGCTAGGTAATGCAATTTTGTTCTCAATTGAAGTCATCTTATTTCCCATAGTCTACAAAGCTTTGAATACATCATCTAATGGAGCTACAAAATGGGTTCTATGATTGTAATAGGCTGAGGAATAGGCGCTAAATCTATTGAAAAATGGCATTGATGGCCTTGGTGCTAACTTTCCATCTTGAATAAGGCTATTTTCAGCTCGGATAGCAATATCATAAGCTGTTGGGAGTGTCTCTCCACCCATTGACTGAATCATAGTTGAGATATCACTTTTTTAATGCTCTAAGATAATAAAGGAAAGCATGATTAGCTTGAGGCTTGACACTTGCTGGAATTCTCTCCCAAGTTCGGGAAAAATGGATATTGAAACTAGACATAAATTCATTGGGAGCTCTTTTAATAGTAGATAACTGTTCAATGAGAGACAAATGATCTGAGTTGTCTTGGAATTATTTCAAAAATTTTTCACCTAAAATATCCCAAGTTCCTATGCTTCCAATTTCTAAGTTTCTATACCATTGCAAGGCTTTCCCTTTAAAAGATGTAGCTAAAATTCTTAGGGCTACGTCTTCATGAGTGATATTATGGACTACACATAGGGCTGCAACATATTTGATATGTTCAACTGGTGTAACCTGATTTTCACCCGTAAATGATGGCAAACTTTTCATGGCAGCGTTGGGAATATCATGATAAACTAGAATTACTAATGGGCTACCATTAGTAAAGGGCACAAAATTCTTGGGTGGTTGTTGGGCCATTGGAAAAACTAGGATATTGATAGAAAAATTGACACGTGGTGAAGGAATATTAGGAGGAGGGTTACCAAAACCAGGTCTATTATAAGGCAAAGTATTACCAACTCTTCTCCTTCTAGCAGAATTCAAAGGTAAAGAAACAAAATCAGAAGGAATCCTCTTACCGATGATCTTGTAGTCACTTTAGGCATGGAACATGCTGCAATACTAGTCTAAATTCAGCTTTACAGAGTCGCCAAAAGATCATAAAATATTTAGAATAGATTAGCTGCAGTTTGCTCCCGAAAGTGACTTTTAATTTGCTGTAAATTTGTTGTAGATCTGAAACTTGCATGCAGATCTGATTCGTTGTCCCACTGGGTGTGCCAAAAACTATTATCTCTCGAAAGTGCACCCTATAGAGAGATGGCTGCAGGTTTTCTAAGCTTGCACAAATGATCTCTCTTTTCGTAGATACAATGGAAACACCTCAGGTCTGTGGGTATACCTATTTTGAGGTGAGTCTTCGGTATCAAGGCTGGTTCCTTATTGGTGTATACTAAACTACTTTCTGGGAGTTTTGAGAGTAAAAGATGACTATAAAATGACTAAAACTAAGGTGATACACCAAATTTGTATGAGGGATTTGACTGAGTATATGCACAAATGATTTGGGAAGGATTCTTAATGCATGAACCAATAGTTTTTCTACAGAATATCTAAGGGAAAAAACACTTGATTGCACTGAGGGAAGATCACAATAGTGCTAATAAGTTAACATGCACATTAAAACTTAAGCAGAAAGGACTGAAATTTGCAGCAGGGTAAGGTGGTTGATCAGGAATTTGCATTCACAAGATTAATGTAACATACACAAGACTGCAAAATAACTTGGAAAGGCAGAAAATACTTCACACTCAGAGGGAAAACTAGGAAAAATTTGCTTCAGTACTCATATATCCAAAAGTCCTCCAGAAGAATCCTTGTGCTTTGCAAAGGCACACAATATATAGCAAAATAAATTTTCCCACCCTTCCTAAAAATAGACTAAGCTGTACTCGCCCATGCATCCTAATTTTATCCTTTATTTAATAATAAATAAAGGGATAAAATAATACAAACTAGAGCATGCAATTAAAAATAGGCATTAATAGCCTTGTTTACAATGCAGTCAAATTGAAGTTGACTGTTCTATTTTTAAGAAAAGAATGGGTGAATAATTTGCTAATAATAAAATTACTTGCTAGGAAAGTCTCCCTCCTTTGAGCATGCAAATTCATCTTCTTCTCTTTCGTCTTCTTGTGAAGCATGCAAAAATACAACTCTCTGCCTGTGAGCAAATAATTACAACACTTAGCAATATTTGTAAAAATAATTACTCCTGTGGGGACCACCTGCTATGTGCACATGTTATGATATTTACATCTTTTTCGAGTGGTCACATGAGTGACACTTTGTAACTCCACTCCAACCTCCTTGTGGGGACCACCTTTAACTCGCTTGGTTTGGCCACCTTGGTGGACTTTAGCATATTAAAGGGTCGACCATTTGTTTTACCACCTTGTGAACTTTATTCGCCATGCTATAATCTACCACCTTGTGGACTTAGTACATATAAAAGGGGGCATGTTTTGATACACATGGGGAACTTTGTAATAGTTACCACCATATTATATTTGACCACCTTTGTAACAAATACTATGGCATATAGCTGCCACCCATACTCATCGGTCTTGGCATATTTCAAACTTTACCTTTTCGGTGATGAGCACGTATGATGGCATTTTTGTATTATTTGGAAATGACTATAGTTTTGGAATTTTGAAAGTCAATGCAATGATATTTGATTGGTGACGTGGGCTGGCCCCCTCCCCACGGTGACTCACCCCTCCATGCATTTTTGGTGCAAACGACTTGTGTTGATTTTTCTTTGATATCAATTTAATGGAAATTAATGTGCCCATTGATTTGTGTTCTCTATGATCGATGTTAATTTGATGTCGCGATCTTTGATCTTTGACTCATGGTTAGGGTTTGTGACCTAGAGTTTGGCGTAGTAATGGCATCTAACCATGATGGTTTTCTTCAAATTTGGGGATCGATCCTTGAGCATTGATCTTGGTACTTTTCCTTCTCTACCTTTGATTATCTAACTGTGGTTGAGTTTCATTTAACTCATATCTTGAGTTTGAGTGGTAAAGATCACTTGATCCTAATGATCACTTCATTTTGGATTTTTGTCATGGGGGCAAAGCCCTAAAATTTTTGTGGCTGCCATGGTTGAAGCTTCTGAAGCTCGGTTCAGTCCATTTTTCGGCCTTCTTAGCCTTCGAGCATCTATATATTTGTGGTCTTTGACTTCTTGGTCATTTTGAAGCTCAATTTCTCTCTATTTTTGGGGCCTCTGTGAGTTGTTTTCTGTTTGATGTTTTGTATCTTATCCCTTCTATATATTTGTTGGCCACTAGTCTTTACTCTCGGCAACTCTTATTACTCCTCTATTTGTAGCCACCATTGTTCTTACGAGTTGACTATGTAAAAGGTGTTTGAAGCATGGTAAGTTTTGTCTCTAAATTTTTCACTGGTACTTGATCATTATTGCTTCAATTTAAAACTAATACCCATCTCCTTTTACTTTTGCTGGTGTGATATTTTGGATAACCTTGGTAATTTGCGAGTTGAAATCATTCGGGTTTGTTCGCTTTTAGCTCTGAACTTGATGATATCTCAAGAGTCTTCTCATTTGATTTTACCATTTGGTTTCTTTTGTGAGTGTTTTCTTCTCTCTTTTGATTCGGTAACTTTTTAATGGGTCTCAGAAAAGAAATCAGACTTTACTTGTGATCAATTGTCTTTGCTCGCTAAAACCTCGGTGAAATTTGTTGAGCTCTTGAGTTTGATGCTAGAGATTCTATCTCTATTTATAAATGTGCTTATGGTATGAATAGTTCGCTTTTGCTTAATATTGATAAGCTTGTATCACCGTAGCTTACCTCGTTATCACTATTAGTTTTTTTGAACCGATTGTGTGGAAGGTTTTCTAGATATTTTACGTTAAGTATTCCATATTTTGCTTTGTTATCCTGCAATCTAGATTTCTCATTGAGTGTTTTTATCTTGTATATCTTTACGGGCTTGGGTTTTCTCTGTTTGTTTTGGCCACAAGGATTTGTATTTGATTCTCAAAGTGCTTTTCCAAAATCTAAATTTGATTTCTTTATTTGACCACCGTAGGTGTGATGTTTGCATTGAATTTTTGCAATATACATCCCTTCTTCTGTATGTCATCATTATTTTGACTCAAAGTGCCTGAACAACTACTACGTTATAATCAATTGTTATTTTCCGGCTTGATGTGTACTTAATTTTACTTTTTTTGATGCTTATATGTGAGGTGGTTGTAGGTGTTTCCTCCATTGTTGTAATCTCTCTCCATTTTCTTTTTGTATATTGACCATTCTCGATCCAGCTTTGAAAGGTTCATTGATGTTGTTTCTTGATACATGTAGTCCATACTTTTGAATTCTGAGGGTGATTTTGTAACTTGTATATATGATCTTAGTCCCATGTGAAGGTTAAATATTTGGGTATGAATTCTGCTCACTGAATTATTGGTGTTATAGTTGTATGCTTCCTTTTGAATTGACCCTTTGTAACCTACAAGTTTCACTTATACTCTTTGATATCTACAGTAATTTTAAGCAATTCTTGATCTGTTTTGATGTCACTATTAGGCACAATCCTTTATTCGGATACTTTATTACTTTCACTTTCACTGTATTTCTTTGATTTCAGCTTGATATAGATGCTGGAAAAGTTGTAAATGTCGATTTTACATGGTGAAGCCTCCTTAAATTTTTCCAGCAATTATCTCCCTTACAAAATTTTCAAATGAACATGTTCCTTTCCTACAAGTATCCCCTCTATTCTAAACAAAATGAACTCATGAAGACCTATAGCTTAATCTGGTCTTTGCTTGTATAGATACTTTATGATGATGATTCATGCACTTTGCATCTTCCGAGCTTATTTTAAATTGTTCTGTATTTAATTTTAATTTCATCATGAGATAGGTTCTTGTGTTCACATGTAATGGCTTCTTCTTATGTTGTAGATGAGTACTACCTTGTTTGAATGAATGTACTTCATTGACATTGTAGTAATTTTGTGCTCTCATATCTGCTTTATTTTGAAAACTACAACTTAGAAAAGCTGAAATTTGTAAGATTATCTTGGAATTTCAATTCCTTCAGTTGTTTAAGTTATAAAGAATTCTTTTTTACATTATATACTGTATTTCCTTTCATTACAACTTTGATATGTATGCTGAAAAATATGAAATGTTGATTTTATAAGGCGAAGCCTTGTCAAATTTTTTTCAGAATGTTTTCTTAAATGCATTTCCGAAATAGTCGTTATATATTTTGTTCCAAGATACGAAAGTAACACTTTTTGTGTGAACTAATATAGCAATTGAGAACCTAAAACATGATAGTTGTTTCTCTTGATCATGTAATGCTTTTCTGATTTCTGTATCACTTATTTGATTTGCATAGTTCTTTTAAAGCATGTAGTAATTGAAACAACATGATGAAAAGTTGTAAATGTCCATTTTACATGGTGAAGCCCTGTCAAAATTTTCCCAAAATCTTCTCTCTCATCCTATTTCAGCTGTAATCCTTTTTGCTTTTAGCTTCAACTTGTTGAAATATTATTCTCCCTCTTCTTTGTAAACTAAAAATGTATTTCTATCTTCCATTCTCACTTCGAGCTCTAACTTCTTCCATATGCGCAGAAAGTTTGCTGAACTTTGAGTTGCACTCTTCCTTCTTCTTAGTATGTACTTATGACTTATTTATTTCTTTCTTTGGCTGCAACCTGTACCTGCACACTTAGGAAAATAGTTAGGAAATATTTAGGCTTTTTGGCCTCTCTTATGTCCATGTTTTCTTTTTTTTTTCACTTTCTTCTTTCTGAGTGATTAAAGCATGCATGCATTTTTTCCTTCAAGTAGAATACATCTCCTATTTAGGGAAGATTCATATAAAAAGGTATAGACAGATTTGTAGATGAATATAATCAACTATATTCAATTCATACGGGATTTATTACATAATGAACAAGCTGCAAATATATAGGGAGATAGTTTCCTATTAATGAGGAAACAACTCAACCATAAATCTATATATATGTGAGTTGTTATAACTCCCAAACAACTCACGTATATAATATACTAACCTGATATTATGAGTTTGTTTATTACAACTCATAATATATTACATAATATTATTCATCCATATATATGAATAATGTGAGCACTATATATGATTTCCTAACATTCCCCCCCTTAGTGCGAACATGGGAGAAAAACAATTGCACTTCCTTTTGCAGCGTGCCGCCCGTGCATGCTCATGATCTGGATGGTTTTACAGGACAACCAACAACCTCAACATGGATGGTTTTACAGGACAACCAACAACCTCAACAGGGATGGTTTTACAGGACAACCAACAACCTCAATATCATGATGTTGCTTTTCTTTTGTGCTTTCATCTGTCCACATGCTTTTCCTTCAGGGAATTATGTAGGAAATATCACTCACTGATTACAAATATGAAAAGAGAAAATGGAACATTGAGACCATGTTCCCCCCCTCAATGTGAACATTTCACTTATTCAAGCCATAACAGGAACACTGAGAAAAAATTACGCTGCACACAACTGGAATCAACTGCAACTTTGAAAAGAAAGCAAACTCACACACACACTATCACCACAGCTTTGTGTGGCCCCGTCATTGGTGACTGACGAGAGGTCGCTAAATGACCTCCAGCCTCCTATGCCTCCATCCTCCAGTTATACATACCGCTTAGGTCAGAGAAATGTGCTCAGACTTCTTTTCCGAACTTCTCATTTTTCATAAAAGATGGTCTTTGTATTCTTTAGCTGTCAACCTTTTTCTTTTTAGAGATCTAGGTGGTTCAAATTCACTGTCACCTTCATATCCTTCTTCTAAATTTAGCATAGCTGAATTTTCTTGATCTTGTATATTTTTTATGTCTCTCTCCATGGTAATTGGTTCCATGAGAATACATTGTTTTCTTCTTTTCTTGACCATTGTGAGATAGGTGTCGGATACAACCGAAAATGCACCCTTTTTACAAAATTATTTACCTAGACAGACTGACAATAAATAACGACACTTTATTTTTTGTTTAACTTTGAGTGGGAACTACCACTTTACCATTAACATAGACCAAAATACTAAAAACTTGAACGCGGATTAAGTTATAAAAACTTATAACCATGAGGACTATAAAATGAATAAAGACTAACAATACACCTTATTTTGACTTGACACTGTGACCAAATTGACTTTACCTTCAATACAATATTTTGATGACTCAAATATTTAATTTTATGACTATGAAACCTAAATGAAATAAAGACCCAACAATACTTATATTAAAACACTAAACCATATTTTTGAATATGTATGGCATGGACAAAAATTAAAGTAAATATTGTCTCAAAATATAGACTTTTACTGCCTATATTCACACAACGATATGGAGGACTGACAAACATTTAGGTATTAAACCACACTATTTAATTGACAAATATAATACAAATGAGACACATTACAAGATATTGACAAGAGGAAAATTTTCTCAAACATAAAAAAGGACAAACTGTTTCAACACCAAGAACTAAACATAAACTATAACTTATTAATAGACTCACATTTTTTTAATTCTAAACTCTTACAAATAAAAGACTTCACAACAAAAAATTAAACAAAACTATAATTTTCAATTAATGTTTAATATTGACCTGATCAAATGCACAGGAAGGTTCGAACATGGATGGTAGAGGTCAGAGACCACTTGTTGATTTGTTTTTGAAGCCACGGGTTTGGATGAAAGGGTCCCCAAGGGACGTGTCTTTTGAGAAGGCCGTGAGATGTCGACAGCAAACACAAGCAGAGAGCACAATCATAAACTCTTGCTTTTCAAGAATTTTGTAGCAGTTGATTGAAAATAATCTAACTAAAGCAGTTGGAGTAGTGTTTACATATGTCACAATGCGTAACCGAATGGCAATCCATTGTATTGTTCTGTCGCCAAGTTAGAATATATTCAAAACTCAATGCAATTTTTTTATGATCCAGTCTATCTTTATACTGCACGCAGGTTTGTTCTGATGGCTGGCGTAAAGCTTCAAGATAGGAAGCACGAGCTCTGACAGTGATGACATCAATACATGACATCAACAATGCTCATATTTGTAGAGCATTTTCTTCACACAACTCCTATTGGAAAATGACTGAGGATAACGAATATGTGGGCATGCAGATGCACAATGTCTGACTATTAAAAAGAACAGATGTAGAAGGAACATATCCTTCCGATAGATTTCAGTGGTTCAACCTTCATAGAATTTAAATGAATTTCTAAAAGATAATAAGACAATATGAACTACACAATATTGTCATATCACACAGAAAACTTCCATTCACAAGGACGACTTGACTTGAAGACTGTCCCTCACACATCCATTAGATATCCATTCTGCAGGATTAGACACCGCTTTGATACCAAATAAAAAGGTATAGATAGATTTGTAGATGAATATAATCAACTATATTCAATTCATATAGGATTATTACATAATGAACAAGCTTCAAATATATAGGGAGATAGTTTCCTATTAAGTAGGAAACAACTCAACCACAAATCTATATATATGTGAGTTGTTATAACTCCCAAACAACTCATGTATATAATATACTAACATAATATTATGAGTTTGTTTATTACAACTCATAATATATTACATAATATTATTCATCCATATATATGAATAATGTGAGCACTATATATGATTTCCTAACATCATATGCATGAAGTAGGATAGTGTAGGAATATGGTTTGATCCCTGAGCTCGTAACTGATGGTTGACTTGTTTTTACTTTTCAGGTACCATGCCTTGAGGATGAAGGAGCTGGCAAGGAGATGCTCTGCACAATGAAGAATATACAAGGCAATGATGGGTTCACCCTCATACTCCTTTGCTTTCTCTTTCATGCATGTGTATCTTTATTTTCAGTAGTTGTACTTTAATTTTCAGTTACATCCCATGACTTGTGTGGGAAACATTTGACTCTCCTTGTGAATAAAGCATTGAATTCTATAAATGAGTTGTATATCTCTTTCTGCATTTCGCTTTTCTATATGGATTTTATAATGAACTAAACAACTCAGTAACATAATTGAATGTCTTAATCATGAAGGAAAGAACATTGAATAGAGCTTGTAACATTAAGTAATGAACTCGTTTTTTATGTGATCTACACTTATGTTTGTTGTTCCAAAACTTTACACTTCACCTACTCTATAATTGGATGTTATCATCAAGAAAACATAACTGTCCTTAAGGGATTTTGTTCTTTTGTCGAGGATGATCATGAAATTGCAGACTATGTGATCTATTATGTTTTGTAACATCACACATAGTTGCAGATTTCATATAATCTTTTAAATAAATCAGCAAAGAATAACATAATCTAATACAATCTCCCATATCTTAGTTATACCTCACTAATGCTATCCATCATAACAAAGTTTCGAGTTGCCAATTTTTGCACATGTGCAAAAATTTTCAACAAAATTGATGATATGATTATAGCTAGCTTGAATTTTATTAAGGAACCCTTCAAGGCCAATGAGAAGGTGATTAATCTACGAAGAAACGAACTTCCTCAATAAATGTTACGGATAAAGAGTTGAAGGTTTGGGTTAGTTATATTACAGATCTTCGTCTTATGGGCCAAACTGATGAGAATATCTTGTTGGTTAACAGTATTTTTGATGAGGCCAAGAATAACTTGTCAAAGGCATGGGTTTTTGGTGTAGAATGGAAGATGAAGGTGTTGGAAGAAGCACTGGGTGAGCTAAATAACGTATGGCAGAAAGGAGAATCTTTCAAGACTTGTGTTTCTTCTGCCTTTAAAGATATTCATTTCCATCTTCATGATGAAACCTCAGGTGTTCCTTTCTCTCTTCAAGAGATCAAATCTCAGTTCAGAGCCTTTGTTAAGGAAGAATTATTCAAAGAAGAATTAATTACCAAAGAGAAGATAAAGGACATTTGCTTTCTTCAATCAAATTACTTGAGGCAAATAAATAATACCTAGGGCATACCGAGTTTGATAAAGATATGGAAAAATCTCTAGGCACTTGGTCTCACGCCACTGCCAACACATCAATCCCACGAGGTATGGAGATAGCTGAAGCATTGAAGAAATTCAGATATCGATCCTCAAATCGGTGGGCCCACCTCAGCCATAATCGGATGTTTCTTCTTCTAGCTTCTCTTTTTCTCCTTCTATTTTTAAGTGTTGAGATCCTTGTAAATTAATTAAGGATATTATATTGAGCATTTCCTTAATTAATCTTTTAGTTAAAAGAAATGGTTACCAAGTGTAACTAATTTGTAATCTATATAATGAGCTCTCCACGCCATTCTTAAGGGATGGAACTCTGACTATTTTTGAAAGTGTAAAAGATTTTAAAAAGCTATCAATACAAGCAAACTCCTCTTTCTATTCTATCTATTGTTATTCCTCGTTTCTTATTTGTTAAATTATTAAATCATTTATCTATTTCTACATCAATAAGATTTGTATTCTTGTGGATGTCATCTCTGGAACTTTGTGTCTATGGAATAACATCTTATGGTTTAACGTAAATGATTTTATTCTATATGATCCTAAGTCAGCATTTGTAAGGAATTATTTTTCTATCTATATTTCCTGAGAATGCCACTCTTCCTTTTCCCACTTCCTAGTTCTTCTATCTTTTTGCATTGATAATCGGTTATATAAAAACACTTCCATGATATCAGAGTTCCTCTTTAAAACTAAATGTTGTACATTTGTAAATAGGTTTTTTCCTTTAAATAAGGGAACCTCTCCCATTAAAGAGGAGGGACTTTTGTCTCATGAATGTTGCTTTCATTAAAGTCCTTATCTGACAACCAACTTTTGATGAATCTAATAGGATTCATTTTGGACGGATTCCAGTTTTATGAAAAATTTCTTGATCTTTGTCTGATCTGGTGACTCTAAGATTTACTCGCGGTAGGAGGGCTCTTGGGATCGAAGATTCACAGTTTCAACTCTTGGAGCAGCAAGGTTTCCCTCTTCCTTCAATAGGGAGAGATAAAAGAGCTCATTCTACAAGCACACCTCCGATTGAGAATAGAACCCTTGTGAGTGGTAGCCCTGGGAGCAACTTAGCCCTAGTCTCCATGCTTTGATCCTTTTTGGCCTTTTAGTTCCTCTTCAAGTAGTTTTCCCAAGGATGGGGGCCATCATGTTGGGCCTCTCGCCCTTTCTCAACCTTTGCATGAGTTACCCAGGGGTAACAGGAAGAACTTCCCCAAGTTCAGAGGTGATGGCAAGGTGCATCCTGATGAGCACATTACAGCTTTCATAGTTACATGTGGAGTCCTTGGAGTTGAGCATGAAGATGTCTCAGTGAGGATTTTTGTGGAAAATTTATAAGATAACGCGGAAGATTGGTTCTATCATCTTCTTCATCAAGGGCCATTACCGGTTGGACCATGATTAGAACAAGATTTGAGAATTGTTTCAAACTCAGAAAAGATGTGCATGCTTTGCAAGCTGAAATTTCTCAAATAAAGAAAGAATCACAGGATCCCATGATCAAATTTTTGCTAGGTTCAAAATTTTGATTAATAATATCCCACCGTATACCTAGCCTATTGATGAAATTCAAAAAAAAATTCTTGAACGCTCAACTACTTGAATTTAGCTATGCATTGAGAAGAGCCAATATCAGAACATTGATGAGAATCGAGGTTAGCTATTAGCATTGAAGATGACTTGATCATGTCCGGTAAGTTAAAAATATATCCTTCCAAATCTAAAGCTTCTTCTTTCTTTTCTCCTTCTCCTAGAGCTAATGCAGATCCATTAGTACAAAAGATTGTAATGACCTAATTTCCATCAAGAAATAATTAGCTCAAGATGCTCCTTATGCGTACATTCCAAGGAGGAATTTTCAGCCCGAAATCATTTTCCTTCCTATCGGCAAGGCCGGCAACCGAGGGACCACCCATCAAGGTCCTATTAATGCAACGTTGAGGTTGAAGAACCTAAAGATGAAGAGATTAATTAATATGTTGAAGAACTTCAAGAAGAGGCTGATGAAGAACTAGAGGAAATTGAGGGATCTCGAGTTAATTTCTTCACCACTGAAGGTGTTGATGAAGAGGATGATTATGATGAAGTAGTAGCAAAAATGAACAGTGAGTCATATGTTGTTATGACTCACTGGGAATAGACAAAACAAGAAGGAGAAAGTGATGTAGCCCACTAAAAGATCCAAGAGCATCCCACGGCTATCCCATTCTTGCTAAACTGATTATCTCCTATTCCCACTGCATCCACACAGAAGGTGAGTTTTGTTAATTCTTCTTTTCCTAATTCTACTGCTAAAACTTATTTTTCTCCAACTCCTAAACTTGATAAGCCTAAGATTCCTAGTGATGATAGCCCATCCACCTCTAGATCTTTTGATATCATTGATCACCTTAAGAAAACAAAAATCTAAATTTTAGAGGCTGAGTATTATCAAACTCATCCAAAATCCTTTTCCAAAATGGTCCACTTTGTCAATTCCCATTCCAGAACTTCGCCCAATACTTCTAAAGGTATTTTTCCTACTCCATCCTCCACACCCCAACCAAACCTTGTAGCTGTAGTCACCTCACCTAATGAGAAAATCAAACCATTTTATGTAACCCTCCTCTTAGCTGGCCATAAACTCAGCAACTATGTCATAGATTCAGGAGCATCGGATAATGTCATGCCTGCCAAAGTGGCTCATGCTTTGGGTCTTACTCTCACATGCACTTATGGGTCCTACTATTCTATGGAGAGTAAGGAGGTGCCTTTGGTTGGAAGGATTAAGGATGCACAAGTAGCTTTTGTTGCTTTACCAGAAAAGAAGGTTTTAGCTACTATCTTGGTAGCTGATATCCCTCCTTCATATGGTATGTTGTTGAGTAGGAACTTTTGTAAGGATGTGGGAGGAGAAATTCAAATGGATTGGTCACATGCCCTTATACCAGTCAATGGAAAGATGAAGAAGTTGTTGCCTAAGAAGCAATCTGAGTATATTGTGCAAAAGACAGATGATCCCAAAGCACAAATACTTTATGAAGATATTGGGCATGGAAACTATATGATTATGTCCTGGATGAAACAAAATGTCCCAAATAAGTACTTCATGATCCTAATGGCATTTGGAATTTGGAATTTGATGGAAGTTGTTCCTTGGCTGGGTCTGGAGCTGGTGTGGTGTTGATATCTCCTAAAGGAAAGGTTCATCCTTTCTCATTCAAACTACAGTTTGAAAATACAAATAACATAGCAGAATATGAAGCTCTCATCCTTGGGCTTAATGTGGCAAAGGAGGAAGGTGTGAAGAATATTCTAGCTCAGGGAGATGTGGAACTAGTTGTTAAACAAGTCAGAGACCTTTTCCAAGTAAAGAATAGAAGGTTGAAGCATTATAGAAATCTAGTTTGGGATTCTATTGAATTTCTTGATGCCTTCTCCATTGAGGTAGTCTAAGGGAAAAGAACACCAGGGCTAATTCCCTAGCCATGTCAGGGTCTTTACTCATACCTCATCCTGATTTCTCTTAGGACAAATTCACCATTGAAATGATCCATAGACCAAGTGTGCCAGATAATGCAAGCAACTGGTAGGTTTTCAATGATGATCAACATTTACTTTCTTTCTTGGAACTCAGGGATAACTTTGAACAATTATACTTCAAAGGAAGTGACAATTTGCCTCAAGAAAGTGTATCTTCCAATGAGGAGGATGTCAAAGAGGAGATAGATCAAGATGGGTGCATCAGACTAAAAGGTAACAAGATCCCTAAGGGGCTGGTGAGTCTGGAAGAATTGTTTGATAAACATGATAGGTATGTTAAGGCTAAAGCTTCTAGAGGAGCTCAGCAATCTGCTGAATATGAAAAGGTTAACATTGGGAGTTCTACTAACCCCAAAATGGTGAACATTGGGAAATGTTGCACATAGGAGGAAAGGAAGAAGGTAATAAATCTTTAAAGAGATATGTTGATGTAATTGCTTATTCTTATGATGATCTGAAAGCCTTTCAACCCAAATAAATGTAGCATTTCATCCCTCTCAAACCTGGGATTAAACCTTTCAAACAAAAGCAAAGGTAATACAATCCAAAGATTATTGACACCATTTTTCAGGAGATACAAAAGTTGTTGAAGGCCAAGATTATCTTTCCCATTCATCATTCAACTTGGATTGCTAACATTGTGCCTGTTAGGAAGAAAAATGGTGAGATTCAAATCTGTGTTGATTTTAGGAATCTGAATCAAGATTCTCTAAAGGACAACTACCCCTACCCATGATGGACCAGGTATTGCAAGCTGTTACAGGAGCTGAAATGTTGTCCATGCTTGACGGTTTCTCAGGATACAATCAAGTAGAATTCAACACTCTGATCAGCATAAGACTACCTTTACCACTCCTTGGGGTACTTTTTCTTATAAGAGGATGCCTTTTGGACTCATTAATACTGGTGCCACCTTTCAAAGGGCTATGGACTTGGAATTTTGAAGCCTAAAAGGAAAATGCATTGTGGTGTATCTAGATGACCTAACTGTATTTTCCAAAGATAGAGAAGATCATTTTCAGCATCTGGAAAAGGTTCTTTTGAAATGCAGAGAACATGGGGTCTCTTTGAATCCCAAGAAGTCTGTCTTTTGTGTCATGGAGGGAAAATTGTTGGGACATGTTATCTCCAAGGAAGGAATCAAGATTGATCCTGAATGAGTTCAAGCTATTCAGTAGATTCCTCTTCCTACAAGTAAAAAGGGAGTGCATTCTTTCTTTGGTAAGATCAACTTCCTAAGAAGATTCATTCTTGATTTTGCAGAGCTAACTTTGAATATCTCCCAAATGATGAAAGGGAAACAAATGTTTGGTTGGTCTCCTAAAGGGAAAGAAGCATTTGAAGGCATTAAAAAGGCTATTGCTAGGACTCCTATCTTAGCATGTCTAGATTTCAGCAAAGACTTTATTATCTATTACTATGCCACAGAAAGTACCTTGGCAGCTGTGTTAACCCAGAAAGACTTTGAATATCATGAGCTCCCAATTACATTCATGAGCTATATTCTTAAGAATCATGAGCTAAAATATATTATGATGGAGAAACATGATTTTTCATTGGTTAAAGTTGTTAAGCAGTTTCGATTTTATATTCTTAACTCTCACTTAGTAATACTTGTCCTAGATACAACCATCAAGTCCATTCTTACACAACAAGAATTTGGAACTAAGAGAGGAAACTAGGTAGAAAGGTTCAGGAATATGATATTGATATCAGACCAACTAAACTAGTCCGGGGTAAAGGCCTATGTGAACTCATCACTGAAGGAGCTAGTCATGGGTTGCCCAAGGATGAGGATGATGTTCCTATTGTTTTGTTTCTCAGCTCAATAGATGAATGGTATGCTGACATTGCCCACTTCCTCACCTATGGTGAGTGTCCATCTCACTTAAATGCTAGAGCGATCAAGTTAAGATCAACACAATATGTGTTGTGGGAAAATGCTTTGTTTAAACATGGAGTAGATGGAAGATTTTTGAAATGTGTTGACAAGGAGCAACAAAAGAATCTTTTCTCAGCCTTCCATGATCAAGCATGTGGAGGTCATTTCTCATCTTTGTTACTAATGACAAATTTCTGCGTGTAAGGTATGATTGGCATATTTTGTTTAAGGATGCATCAAAATGGGTTGATAAATGTGAAGCTTGTCAAACTTTTGTGGGAAGACCAAAGTTAGCCACTTTTCCACTTAAGCCAGTTGTGATTGAAGAACCCTTTCAATAGTGGGGTTTGGATTTTATTGGAACACTCAACCCATCCTCAAGTGTAGGGCATACTCATGTATTGACTGCCACAGATTATTTCACTAAATGGGTAGAAGCTATCCCAGTTAAAAGTACCACTTCAGAGGTAGTATGTAATTTCATCAAAGAGAACATCCTGATAAGGTTTGGAGTACCCAACAAGATTGTGACTGATAACGCTTCAAATTTTTCTTCTACTGAAATGATGGATTTATGTTATGGATATGATATTTCCCTTGCTCATTCTTTGGATTACTATCCTTAAGGGAATGGTCAACCGAATCAAAAAACAAAAATTTGGTGACCATAGTAAAAAATATTGTTAATGAGTCTTAGAGGAACTGGCACAAGAAGCTCTATGATTCCCTCTAGGTGGACATGATTACACCTAAAAGACCAACTAGGATGTCTCCTTTTCAAGTGGTGTATGGTGTGGAAGCCCAGCTACCGGTGATAGTGGAGCTACCAGCTTTGTATTTGATGAAGGCCATTAAAGACACTAGTTTTAGTGATTCTCTAGATAAAAGGATCATGTATCTGCAAAAGTTGAATGAGGATAGACTATAGGTTTTTGATAGAATATCTTCCCATCAAGAGAAGGTGAAATCTTTGTTTGAAAAGAAAACCAGATCTAGAGATTTCAAATTTGGAGACATTGTTTTGTTATGGGATAAGAGACATGAACCTCGAGGAAGCCATGGTAAGTTTGATTCTCTTTGGCTTGGTCATTTTAGAATTAGGCACTTTGGTGGTGAAAATTATTTCTATCTTGATTATATGGATGGATCCTCTCTCCCACTTCCTTATAGTGGGTAGTACCTGAAATTGTTCAAGTCCTAGGTGAAAGGAAGTCTTGTGTATATTATGTATAGGGTGTGTTTGCTTTCCCTTGCCTTTTGTCTTTCCTTGTTTTGTTGTGTTGTCTTCTGTGTTGGTTTTCCCTTGACTCTTTTTCCCAATGGATAAAGCACTGGTCTTCTTCTCTTGAGTTTTCTTCAGTTCTTGTCTTGCCTCGTTCTCCTGATCTAGTCAAGTCATCCCTAGAAAGAGCCAACTATTGTCCTCTCAAAATTTCCCCTCTTTTGAAAGTCTGAATTTTGAAAATTTTGAGTTGGCACCTTTAATAATGTCCTAGTGAAGAGAAAACTTGAAGAGATGGTGAAAATTGTGTTTTTGGAGTCTTTTTGGTGATTTACGGGTCTGTCAGACATTTTTGTCCCCATGTCCCAAGTTCCTCTGGGCCCTCTATTTGCCGATCGGCCACTTTCCCATAAATTCTAACTTCACTTTTTCAAAACTTTTTGGCCCATTTTTACCAAGTTCACTTGGCCTTCCTATTACCCGATCGTCTACGTTGGCCACATTGGGTACTTCACGTACTTTTGTCCCATCTATCCCAAGTGTGTCTGGGATTTCTGTTCCCACATCATGCGCATCAGCCGAATCACATCCTCGCATCCCTTGCATCCTTGCGCCCTTTGCATATCTAAGTTCCTAGACCACCTGTGCTTATTTTCCCCACTTTCCCCACATTGCACCCGAGTCACCTAGATCACGTCTTCACATGGATCATGTCCGAAATGTACCAAAGACTGCCTAGGCTCAGCTTTTTTCCAATTTTCCTACTTTTCCTACTTTTCATCTTTTTGAGTCGGTGTGGGGTGAATTTAATACACATTTAATAACCTTCTCTCTCCTAAAATGGCTATTTAATTGGACTTCCCCCTCGCATTTGTCACATTGCTCGCTTTCCTTCTCTTGCTCGAATCCTTGTCATTAAAGTTGTCTTCTCGTGCCCCTACATCCCTTTACATCCTCATTATGATTTTGATCTTGGAAGGTTATCTCCTACACATTGCAAAGATGAAGATCAAGTTTCAGGGCCAAGAACATGTATCACCTCTTGAATCCTCTATACAAGATATCGGAGACAGTGAGGTTCAACACTTAGATTTCATAGATTTTGGGGAAGATTAACATGCTCAAATCTGGCTCCCATGGCACAAATGATTAGTGATAGTGGACTTGCATACACGGCTGGTTTCCCTATCTCTATATAGTGTGTAGACATGGTGCTTGCCTGCGGAGCCCATTTTAACCCAGATACCAAGGAACTCACCAATGTGCATGGTGAATTAATCACAAAACTAGATACTTTCACCATTACTACTGCCTTACGCATTCCATAAATTGAATATTCCATAATTCTCACTCATTCCCAATCCAAAATCATATTCGACCAAGAAAGTGACAAATACAAGGAGCGTAAAGCAAATTCATGGTTAAAGAACCCTAAGAAGGGAGCATCCTGACTCTCCAAGGCATTATATAGGGTTGATTTTAATGAGGAGTTGTCTGACTTTATCATTTTTCTCGCCCATATCATGGGGTTTCCTTCCACCAATGATTTTCACTTCTGGATGTGCCCCTTCATCAACATCATCTGTGAGGGCAATCAAAAGATCAATTGGGTCGAGATTATCTGCATGAATTTGACTCAGTGGTTGTCTAATGTTCGATAGACTAAGAAGTTCTATGTGACTTCTTATCTCATGTATACCTTGGTTACATCCCAGATAGTGGTTTGGTTTCACCTACATAGAGGGCCAAAAGAATGAAACTATTTATGCATACTACCCTCTGTTTAACCTAGAAACCAAAAATCAAAATTTTAGAAGAGTTAATGATGCCTTCACCATGTACATTGTAAGAATCTTGGAGGGAAACAGTGCAAGGATATTTTCTGATGAAGCTATGAACTGATAGAAAGTATGGGGATTTCTTTATCCAATTCGGAGGTTTTCACACATCGATGGCTTTCTATGAGAACACACCCCCAAGTTCCCTTTTTCTATGGTGATAAGATGGCCCTGGTTGAAATATGCAGGTAACTTGATAAGCTACATAGGACATGCAGAGACAAGAAGATCACTGGCCTACATTTCCCTATCTCTTTCGGAAACTATACATGTAAGATAACCTTGGATGCCCAAAATGTAGAAAGGGCTATTACTTCTATCACTTTTCATTTCTTCAGACCCAGATCTTGCTTTGATCTGAAGAATTTTATTGAGAATAACCTTAGAATAACCTATCATCACAAAGCCGAAACTAAGGATTACCGGGTGACCAGTGCAAATGATTTTGAGGCTAGGCGAAGGCACTATGGTAGAATCTCTCTACAACACATCAGAGATCTCAATATTTACCAGGTTCCTGAAGGACTTAAGGAGGATGAGGAGGACTTACAGTCCTTTGAATATGAGACAACAATCAAACACACTCCTTTGGAGGATCTGGATTGGTATAAGAAAGAGAGGGATGATTTGGTTGAAATTATGGCCCCTATTCTTGTAAGAACTAAAGTTTGGCTTGATAGGAAGATTCGTGAGTTCAAGAAGAGTCAAGGTGGATCTTCTTCCAGAGACACCTCTACACCAGGAAGGAAGCACATACAACCAACACTAAGGTTCTTGAGAAAACCCCTCATTCCTCCTCAATGAAAGAGCTCCGAGTCATCTACTCCTTCTACCCAAGTATACCAAAAGAAGATCAGAGAAGTCAAACAGAACCAATTGATGAAGAGCCTCTTCTTGAGCATCTAGAGCTACCTTCGGGCTAGAGAACATTATTGTTCTTAGTGAGAGTGATGATGGTGAAATACCAAATCCTGCAGGAACTCCTGAAGTAATAGTTGAAAAAGAAAAGGAAATGTCTAGTACAGAGCCTCTTAGTACCATAGAATCCTCTACAAAGGAAGCTCTTGATACTCCCACCACTTCTTTGCTAGAGGCAATAGTGTTAAATACTCTAAGTTCCATGAGTTCACTTGCTCTTGGGCCCCTTTTTACTTCCTCTTCTTCTTCTACTTTTTCTTGGGTGTAACCCATGGTTGAGAACAAGAAGAAGATAGCTTCTTCTCGGATAACAGGGCCTAATTTTGATGATGTTGCAGCCCTTCTAGGAACTACTCCTCCTCTAGCTAAGAGAGCCAAGACAACTTCAAGGATAGTAATTGGTTCACAAGGCCAATAGATCCTAGAGGTTGTAAGGCCCAAGGTTGAGAAGGCAGAGCATGATCTCTTGGTCTCTGATTTAGATCTTTCTAGAATCCTAATAGGGGAATCCACTCCTGAGAGTGAGGTTCATAACCTTCAAGAAATAGTGAAAAAGGTTATTGAATGAGTAGATAAGGAAAGAAAACTATAGAACAGTTGGAAGAAAAAATCAAGTTCTTTCCAACTTTATCAAGTCATTATTGGCCAAAGATAAGGTTTTAGACCCTACCCCATTTACTGCTCTTCCACCCCCATGATTCTCAGCCAGGATGAAGTTCAGAGCATTAGAGATATACATAAGTATTCTACTTATGGAAAGGCCTTGAAACCATGGTTGATGATATGATTATAGCTAGCTTGAATTTCATTGAGGAAGCCTTCAAGGCCAACGAGAAGGTGATTAATCTATAGCAGAAAGTCACTTCCTCAATAAAGGCTATGGATAAAGAGTTGAAGCTTTGGGTTAGTTGTATTACAGATCTTCATCTTATGGGCCAAACTGATGAGAATATCCTATTGGTTAACAATATTTTTGATGAGGCCAAGAATAACTTGTCAAAGGCATGGGTTTTTGGTGTAGAATGAAAGATCAAGGTGTTGGAAGAAGCACTTGTGTTTCTTCTACTTTAAAGATATTCATTTCCATATTCATGATGAAACCTCAGGTGTTCCTTTCTCTCTTCAAGAGAAAAATCTCAATTAAGAGCATTTTTTAGGAAAGAATTATTCAAAGAAGAATTAATTACCAAAGAGAAGATAAAGGACATTTTCTTTCTTGAATCTGCAATTGCTTGAGCAAAATAAAGAATACAGGGCATACGAGTTTGATAAAGATATGGAAAAATCTCTAGGAACTTGGTCTCATGCCACTACTTGAACACATCAATCCCATGAGGTATGAAGATAGTTGAAGCATTGAAGAAATTTAGATATTGGATCCTCAAATTGATGGGCCCACCTCTCTGCCATAATCGGATGTTTCTTCTTTTGGCTTCTCTTTTTCTCCTTCTATTTTTAAGTGTTGAGCTCCTTGTAAATTAATTAATGATATTGTATTAATCATTTCCTTAATTAATATTTTAGTTAAAATAAATGGTTACCAAGTGTAACTAATTTGTAATCTATATAATGAGCTCTCCACACCATTCTTAAGGGCTGGAACTCTGATTATTTTTGACAGTGTAAAAGAGTTTAAAATCTATATCAATACAAGAAGACTCCTCTTTCTGTTCTATCTGTGGTTATTCCTCCTTTCCTATTTGTTAAATTATTAAATCATTTATCTATTTCTACATCAAGAAGCTTTGTATTCTTATGGATGTCATCTCTAGAACTTTGTGTCTATGGAATAACATCTTATGGTTTAACGTAAATGATTTTGTTCTATATGATCCTAAGTCAACATTTGTAAGGAATTATTTTTCTATCTATATTTCCTGAGAATGCCACTCTTCCTTTTCCCACTTCCTAGTTCTTCTGTCTTTTTGCATTGATAATCGGTTATATAAAAACACTTCCATGATATCAGAGTTCCTCTTTAAAACTAAACATTGTACATTTGTAAATAGGTTTTTTCCTTTAAATAAGGGAACCTCTCCCATTAAAGAGGAGGGACTTCTATCCCCTGACTATTTCTTTCATTAAAGTCCTTATTTGACATCCAACACACGTACAACTTAAGAGAGATTTACCTAAGTAGGTTCATATGATTTTTTTGTAATGAATTGTGTAGTCTATTTGTTAATAGGGACATTTGTATCCTCATGAGACTACTAGTCCCTATCTTAGGGAATTTGTCTCTAAGAACATGATCACCTAGTTTCACATCAGACATCCATTACCTAATAGGACTAGTGGGAGAGCAAGATGGAGTAGTTCATCGTTTTAAGGGGTTAGGGTTCACATTAGAGTTTACACAATGTGGGTATCATTTCTCACCACAAGATGGTTTAAACACAATAAGATAATGACCTAAATTTTACTTTTTTCAATCACATCATGTAATGGTTGTGTTTTCTCAAACTAAAACAACATTAAAATGTTATTAAGTTTCACCATTAACTCTCGATTGCATAATAGAACCCAAATGACAAATTGAGATTCGGTATCATGCTCATTTATGGTCCCAATTCTTAAAGGTGACTTTTAAGGTTAGTTAATAATTTTTTCCACTCACCATGTATGTTGGTCCAGGAAGATTTTATACTATGTTTAATGTTTCTTCTCAAGGATTACTACCTTAAGAAAATAGATTCTCCTTACTATACACATGATTATCGATCATAGATGGGAACCACATGCTCTAGATAATGTTTGACCATTTCATTCCTATCTCATGTTGGGTTCACGATGGTGTCACTATGCATATAAGCTAAGATGATAACCTCAAACTTGTGATATTATTTACTTAAGCTAGAAGGTTTTATCAAGTGTAAACATTTAAGTTCATTCTAATGTTTTAGTTTCTTCTGTGTTAAGAGAGATCGTGCTTGAAGGGTAGATATGCACAAGTTTTAAGCTAAGGTTGACTGTTATATTTAGGTTTCTTTTCTATATTTTTTAGTTAAATAACACAACACTCTAGATATTTCATCATAAATATCACAATGAGAATGCACTATAACATGCAAAATTAAATTTCATTGAACATATTGCTCTAAATTTTACAATACAAAATTTTGGAATTAAAATAACACCCATGTTTATATGAAAATTTCCCTTAAATACTAGCATCTTTAAAATTTTAGAAAAATTCAATAATAAACCTGTTAATACTTCGCAAAACTTTGAATTATCCTCTACAATTTCATTTAACATATATATCTGGACCCTTTTTTACCATATGTAAATCTGAATCAAAAGACACCTATGGTTAAATGTACATTTCCTAAGTGACCCTAAACACTTCCCATTCATACACAATACAAATTTCAATAATAAACTTTACTTAACATAGCTACACACACACACACACAAATATATATATATATATATATATATATATATATATATATATATATATATATTCATACATACATAAATTACAATGATAAACATTGAATTACAACCATGTCATTTCATCATCTTAATTGCATCCTACAAAACCATGTGAGCATGAAGTTAGTGATAAATTTCTTACATGACATCTACCAAAATCTAGCATAATTAACATTTTTATTTTCCATTTACATTAATAATTTACATTCGAAAGGAGATGGATAAAGACATATATTCATTCCATTTCATTTCACTTCATTTCTTAACTAACGAGAGAGAAAGAGATAAGGAAGAAAGAAACACTATTTTTCAATAAGTCACATTTGACACCACAAGAAACATGGGATAGTTTCATACGATTACTTATACATTTCAAAAGTTATCACGATGGTTGATTATCTTGGCTAGGGTCCAGGTGACCTTATTTTACATTTTCTACTAGTTGCAAAAATGTCTAAATTTGGCTCGGAGGCTAATAAATATGTTAAGAAAATATCTTCCAATAAGAAAATACACAATGGGTAAATTTAGGAATTTCCTCCTATATACCAAGAACTCATAGGAACTGATGACATTAAGAACTGAGAATTTTTACAATTGGCGGATAGTTTTTCGGGCCATCGGTCAGAAATTCAGGATAGTTGCCACATCACCCCAATTTCAGCTCGAAGGTTAATAGAAGGGATCTCCATGGAAGATTCCTATGTTCCCTCCTATATGAGGGGAATTATTTGGATTTGATGGACTCCGAGAACTTATAAATAGGTTACAAACAACGATGGATTTTCTGGAGCCACCGAACGTAGTTGGTCTAGTTTGACCTAGTCAAATATCAACCCGATGCCTACAAAATGCCCTTTCCAAACTATCTAGAAGAGTTTTTTTCCCCAACCTGATGGTTTGAGGAAATTTTCTAGTAAAAAAATAGAGGTTTTCAAAGGAAAAGAATCATTTTGTTGCTCATTTTCCAAAAATGAGATGATACGAAACCCAACTTTTCAGTTTTAAAAACTTCCTAAAGGTGAAAAATAAGGTAACTGCACTCATAGAATGGTGGAAAATTGAGCACCAACAAGCGATCGAGGTTAATATAAGGTTTAATATGACTTCCCACTTAACATGGAACACAAACAAAAGTTGACATTTCTTTTCTAGAGTTGAGGAGGTTATATTGTGAGTCTCTAAAAATTGTATTTTCTCACTTTGTGAGGTAGACATAAATTGTTGTTTTATTTGACAACATCAGCTAACTCTCACCAATACCGATGAACATGAGTGCTCAATTATGACACCTTGAGTCAACAACATATGATGATGTGGGAGAAATCCCGCTTGATGATCTATGTGTTAGTTGGTTATACAAATCACAAGGTGGAGTTTTGTCATTTTAGACTATCTAATTTGGTTAAATATCCAATTGTATTATTATTCATGGGTTTATTATTTCTACTAAATTTAAATGAAATAAACAAAATATGAAAATGATAAAATATGAGGGTAAGGATACCATGCCCGAGGGGAAATGAATAGGCCAAAGTTGTGGAGCCTAATTGTTGCATCTCCACAAGCCATTTCCTCGAATGGTTATGAGCATCAGAACACTCCCCAATTTCCTTCACTTGAAAGTATCTAGATACACTTCATTAAAACCATTTGTGCATATCAAGAATACAAAGCATTCCATGAGGCTATATTTATAAAAAAATTGATTGAACAATTCGAGTTTCGTGTCAACACTTCATGATAAATTATTAGAGTCATCAAGAATCTATGAGTACGAGTTGAATCCCACTAAAACAAAGTTCATCTCCCAAATTATTGGAAGACCTATTTTTTTAGAGATGCACATAATTCTAACAGATTCAAAAGGGATAATGTTCTTATAAGTATTAAAAGAGAAAGGTATTTCCATGTTTTACACGGTAACCAACATGCTCACTTCGCATAGATGTTTGAGATTAGAACTTAAATTGCTAACATTTTATCATCCAACCCAAAAAGGAGAATTCTCATGATTAACGACTCCATATTTTATTTTCTCTCTAACCACAAAGTAAAAAACCCACGAGTCACCTAAGGTTTTGTATACATGTTGATGATAAGAATTTACTCAAGATAGACAACACGGACAAGGATGTATATGTTTTTTTGTCTAATTCAATGAGGTACTGTTGGTGTTCAATTTGATCTCACCCCATTTTCTCTAGAAATCCTTCAATCTGCAAGCTTTGTCATATTTTCTACTTTTTCAAATGGATACATACAAGTTTTATCTTTACCAGGGTGTTATTGTAAATCCTTTTCTATGGTCGTGGATTACTGTCAAGCCTTGTATCATTTGTAAATTCTTTTTCCTTGAGGAAAAATTCAATTATGGGCTCAAATGGTGAATTTCCCCTACATCCTACTATTCGAATAGCATGATTTCCCCATCAAATTATATCTCAGCATCTTTAGCTACATGTGGTCTCTTTTGATTAGATGAGGCACGTCGGTCTATTATATAACTTGTAACTTTTGGTTATGTTTCAAAAAGTTCAATTTGGCCCCAGGACCCGTTGAGTTCTAATTGGCTAGTCAAATTTATAAAGGTGGAGAAAATTTCTTTTTTTTTCCCCGAAGGTGTATACGTGTTCATTTTTTATTGATACGGCCTAATGGGTATGTTTGGTTAAAATTTTCCACTTTTGTCTCATTTGTAATAAATACCAAATTGGCCTCAGCCCCAATAACATCCGATTGGCTATTCAACAAATATGGTGGGTTGGCGAAACACTTTGAAGTTTTTTTTTGCTCAGCGGGAAGGGAAAAATTTTACTTTTACCCCAAATAAGGACACATGGCATATTTCAAAAGTTAGAAGTGGAAGGTGGGTCACCGGGCATTTTGAAGTTTTTACCTTTTTGTGAAAAAGGAGAAAAGTTATGAAATAACCCAAGACTCTGGTTACTGGGCCTACATAAAAATTTACAAGTTGGAAGGCGGATCAACAGAGAAAATTGGAAAAATTTCCTTTTGTTAAAAAGGGTAAAATTGCAAAATGAGCCATGACTCCATCAAAGGCCCAGTTTAAGCCATGTGTTGAGAATGTTTTCAAAGGTGGAGGGGTGGGTAAAATGTGAAAATTGCGCATTTTATCCAAAATTCATAAAATGTAAAAGGAACCCAAGCCCCCACTTTGAAATCATATTTTCCCATGTAAATGGCTCTAATCTAAAGTTGAGAAAGGCAGAATTAATGGTTGTTTTGCATTGCATCTAATTTTGCCACCATTTTGGCTCCAAGACTCTTGGAGATGTGAATATGCTTTATTTTTCATCATTTTTTGATGAAATTCCTTTTCCTTTTTGTCTACAAAGTGTAATTGAATGGATTTAGAGCTTAAGTTGTGAAGTCCAAGGAATGTAAAGGTTGATATTTTTAATGTTGGAATTTCTCGCACTTGCAAAAATGCAAATTACTAGAGAAATGGATGTAAGATAAAAGTTGAGAGGAAAGAGTGGGAAAATGATGAGATGATGGAGGTTGCAGGGTTCAAAAGGATGAAAAACATGTTTTCCAGAGGAGATGATTGGGTGCCCTAGTTAAAACAATGATGGAAATATTTACAATGATTCACCTTTTTGAAAAACTTACAACCTTTTGTTGTAAGTCTATTTGATGTCATTTTCTAGAAATCATGATCAAACATGTAACAAAAAAAAGGTCGTTGAATATTATTTTCTTGGGGGAAGCTTGGATGTAAATTGAGTGTTATAAAAAGTATGCTTTAGTCATGCAAAAGGTCGGGAGTTGAATTCTTACTAAAAAATTTGAGAAATCCCATCTTCCTGAGAGACCATCTCGAGAAACTCCGTTAATCTCTTATGTTTGAGATTTGATCATGTCAAGTTGGTTGCAAGTGTAAATCCATTGACACGCTCTAATATTTTTCAAAGAAACTTTCCCTGCGATGAATCTAATAATCTTCGAAATACACTATGTTAATCTTGGGAAAAAAATTGTTTGCTTTATTTTAGAATTTTTGCAAGTAGTTTTTCTTGTCCATATTACAATATTGTTTAAAATCCCTCCGAATCACACCGGATCTCATCCCCTGTGATAGTTTAGTGGCATTTGAAATTTCATTATGAGAAGAGCCTTCATCCAGTAATGAGATAAACAATTTAAAATCACTTTACTATCATTTTGTTGATAAATATTTCCTGTAATCCTTTGAGTGTGTCTTGGGCATCAAGAACCAAGGGTCTTTAATGTTTAATTGAGTCTTTAGCTTGATCCTTCATGTTAAATTCTTGGAGATTGTCTAAAATCATGTAAATATGGTCCTCCATTTATGGACACCTTCTCGTTGAAGGAATATTTTAGCTATTTTGGAGCATTCTGTCATTTAGTTTTCCAATTGTTGTGAAGGTTCTCAAAGATCTGAAAAATCAAGTTTATCCCGCTTAATCTCCCACCAAAAATTATTCAAAAAATAGAATCTACCTAAACTACACCTGTTTTCCTTGTATGTCCACAAATGAATAAATTCTATTGCCAAAATATGTAGAAGCAATCGGGATTCCATAATGTCTTTAATAGTAACCTTACCTTGTTTTGAAAATATCACCATTCTTTAGAAGTGACAACTCGTGAGAGTTAAATTGTGGTGCATTGATCATATTCTTTCAAGGTTTCCTTTCAAATTTGTAGCAAAGAAGGATATCTTCATTCTCCTTCACCAACAAAGGTTACAAATCAGGTCCTCTCACCCTAGTCGAAAGGCATGGCCTAAAGTAGTGAGGATAGATCAAATCCTTTTAATGGTGCTATCCATTTCTCTAACATTTGAGTGACAAAGAGCTAGCTTGAATCCCCTCCCCAGCTACAAAATGACATACATGATGATTTATCTGTCTCTAGGCTTCTTGTTAAATCTTTGATGTTGCTAAGCTTGTAAGGGAGAAACAATTTGGATACCAACACTTTTGGCACCATTTCCGGGGATATTCAAAGGCATTCTTATATTTGGCCGTGGTAATGTTTCTTACATGTTCTAACTAGTAAACACATTTTTTAAACGTTATCTTGTCTTGATATTTTAAAGAATTGTTCAAAGTTATAAGTTTTGTGTGTAATATTTCTAGTTTCTAGTGGTTATTGCACTAAATTTACATCATCAAAATTAAATACGGGTAAAGGAAGGTTAGATTTGTGAAGATTTGCATGAATTTAGTGTTGACAGACATTTGAAAGATCAATTTTAGTGCATTTACACAACTAAGTTGAAAATCCTTAGTGGTGAATCCGTGTTGAAATTAATTTTGATAAATTCCAGTGTCATAACCTCTATCAATTGAAATTTATCACTAATATTTGCAAATCTGGAAGGAAGAATATCTTTCTTCATTAAAGACCCTGCTAGAAGTTTGTTTCCAAAATTGGGAAAGACAAATTATGAAGGAAGAAGAATCTAGAAAGTTTTTGGAGATCAGAAAGCAAGAAAAGAGTTATCAATTGTGGAAACCGATCAGCCTATCATTGAAGATTTCCATACTTCATCAAGTCCTTATTCCAATTAGGTAGTCTTTTGTAGATATGAATTGTCCATTTAGAGAGGGGCCTTCTTTTTTTTATTTGAAAATCTGTGTCTCATTCTATCCCTGTGTTCTCCAAAGCCGATAGGATCTTCTAAGAAACATAGTTTTTAGAGCACATTCATTCTGAGAATTACATTCCTATGCCCCACAGACCCCTCACTCCCCATCATTTTGTTTCTCTTGTAAGATCACCTCCCTAAAACAATATGGCCTAGCCCCCACCTAGACCTCCATTTGTTGTGAACACTTTTGGTCCTATAGATTTCAGAGGTATGGTTGGATATCCAAATGTTGTGCCCCAAGATGTTAGAAATAGATTGCCTAAATTTCAAGGAAATAATGCTATTACTAGGTGATCAACACTTAAATATTTTTGTCAATATGATGGAAGAATTTGAGATTGAATTTTAGGATGTGTACATAATTTTTTTTATTCATACTCTAGAGGAGGATGCACGGACTAGTATAAATATTTTCCAGATACAACTCCATTGAATCATGGATAGAAATGAAGAGTGCTTTTAGATTTTAGTATGGACATAAAACAAACCTCAGGTTTCTTTTATCATAATTTGAAAATATTAAAAATAATCTTAATGAATATGTTCATGAATTCAATAAAAGGTTAATAAGACCCTTAATAGGCTACCTACGAGATCCTTAGGCCAAGGGATATTTCATGTTTGATAAAATACTCTCATGCTTTTGATAAGAAGGTTGCCTATTATTTGAGGTATAAGAACCCAAAAACATTAAGGCAGGCCTTCACCATGGATTTGCAGATTGAAAATAACATCAATGCAATTGGTAAACCTCCTAAGAGAGAAGGCATCAAGCTAATCAATCTATAGAATCCTCAGTCAAGTAAATTTTTAAGCATCTTTAGGTTGTAAAAACTTTGGCCGAGCTATTAAGGAAATATCCTATAAACTCAAGCTAGAGTAGAGAAGGGGATTAGAAATAGTTCACAAGGTTAACATAAACCACAAGGTCAAGAAATATTTGAAAATCATCTTAGAGGTGATCATCAAGATCTAATAACAGAGGCAAAGGACCCATGGGGTCGGAAAATAGATAGCCCCAAGCTCGAGAAAAAAAATTGGTGCCTAATCCTTTAGCTTTTCACTTTTGTTGTTGAAGAAGCGAATGAAATTGATTGGTGTGATATTTGTTTCTTTCCACATTCCCCATGTGTTGTTGAAAAGGGAGTTGAGGAAGAATTTTTTGATGATTGATCTCAGATGATGATCCATGCATGATGGATTTCTCTACAAGATCGAGCAGGGAGAAACTTTGAATAAATTAATCTGCATAAAAATGTTATAGATTTATGGGATTACATCCACCGTATTGAAAGGAATGATAAAAATATTGTTCCAAGATGCGATCTTAGATGATAATAATACATTAGATTTGGAAGTATAGAAGAGATAAAATACATATATGGAAATCCATCATAATCCATAATGATCAATACATCACAATAGAATGACTTGAATTATTCAATAAGAAAGATGTACATATAGGAGGAGGGAAGTGCAAATACTACCTAAATCAATGGTGAAGAACTCCCACTAACTAATACTGGTAGTTAAGTTAACTCCAAAAGACTAGTAAGCTAACTCCACACAACTAGTACACCTAAACAAGCTAACCCAACAAGTGTAGGGATAACACAAGTGTAAGAATTATCCTAATAAATAAATAAAAGGATAAATAATAACCTACACACTAACACCCTCCCGTAATCATAACTTAGGTGGTTGGAAAATAACGTGGGTCTTGGCAACAAGGCCTAATGAGGTACCCACGTAAATGTTGCGGGAAAAAATGGACACCCCAAGGTACCCAAAACTAGTAAGAACAAAGTAGAGAGAAAACTCTTGCAAGATATACTCGGAAGCTTGACTCCAAAAACTTGTACAATGTTGAAGAAGTGTGGTGCACACTATGGTATGAATCCACTACTTGATCATATAACTCAAAAAAAAGTGACACTGGGCTTCACCATTTAGCTCCATGCAAGGAGATCACAATGGAGTGATTTCAAAAGTGAAAAAAAAACACCAAACATAATTTGATCAACTGCTACAAATAGGTGTGCCACAATCCAAGAACAACCAAGGAAACAAGGCAAGGACACGAGATCTAAATAAATAGGAGTGCCATGATCCAAGAAAAAGCTAAGGTAACAAGGCAAGGGCATGAAATGAGAAGAAGCAAAATTATACCTTATTTTGCAACACAACACCCTCCCATACCGCAGTTAATGGGTAGAGTGACACCACAAATCTGGTGAGTATCAAAATAAACTACTTGAACACCGAAAACTAACAATGGGCTCCACCGGATATCTCCCCCACAAGAGAGAATCTCAACATGCCAAAAAAAAAGTGTCAAAATATACGGAAATCCAAAATATCTCAACAAACAAGAGAGATATAAATGTATACACCCATAGATACAAGAATGCAACACCCAAAAGTTGAGGACATTGGGCTCAACCAAAATTGCATCCACAAGAGATTACAACACCCTCCCAAATTGGCACTTTATAATTAAGTGAATGTACATATTACAATGAGTAAAATTACCTTTTACATTTTAAATATGTGTATAAAAATGTCACCAATGCGTATATCTCAAAAAAATACACAATTTCAAAAAAAAGATCACCTTAATCCAAGCTACGGATCAAAATTTATGAGCTCTAGAAGGTTTTGCTATTAAAATAATATTTTAATGTTGATCTTCTTTTCAAAAGGTACATGTGACACCCAAATGTCCAAAGGGTAAAAGAGTGCATCCACACAATACAGGCTTGTGACCAAAGGATAAAAGCCTGCGCCCAAAACCAAAAATGTCCAGAGAGTAAACCATTGCATCTAGAGGGTACACATCAATATCCAATGGATAAAAGAATGCACCCAAATGGTATAATCTCGTCTAGGGATAAAGAATACTGCATCGAAAACCGAAATATCCAGAGGGTAAAAGACTACATCCGTATAGGTACATGCTTTTATCCAATGGATAAATTAATGCACCCAAAGAGTACATATCTATTTCCAAATGTGATAAAATATCGCATCCAAAACCAAAATATTCAGAGGGTAAAATATCAACCTTCTAGATCTGGAAGGTACACACTTTTATCCAATGGATAAAAGAATGCACCCAGAGGGTACATATCTGCGTCTAGTGGATAAAAGACTACATCCAAAACAAAAATATCCAGAGGGTTAAAGAATGCAAGAAAGTATTATTATCAGGTAAATCTGTTTATACCATTTCAGAAGGTACACGCTTATATCCAATGGATAAAAGAATGCACCCATAGGGTACATTTGCATCAAGTGGATAAAAGACCGCATCCAAAATCCAAATACCCGAGGTTAAAAGAATGTTTCTTGTCCAAAAGGTACATGTTTATATCCAATGGATAAAGAATGCACCTAGATTTGACTTGTCTTAAAACATGGTTGAGTTTACAATAATTCTAGGGTTTTGCACCTTTCAAATCCAATTCGCACTCCATTTTCATAAAAATGCATGATGCTGCAAAAATTGCTAACAAATTCCATATACATGAAAAAATAAACCCTTTCTTGCAAAGAAAAACTTACTGGATGTCTACATCATCTATCGCTCTAATACCATGAAAGGAATGATAAGAAGATTGTTCCAAGCCATGATCTTAGATGATAATAGCACACCACATTAGATTTGCAAGACAAGAGCTAAAATACCATATATGGAAATCCATCATAATCCATAATGCTCAATACATTACAATAGAATGACTTGAATTATTCAATAAGAAAGATGTACATATAGGAGGAGGGAAGTGCAACTACTACCTAAATCAATGGTGAAGAACTCCCACTAACGATCTTTGGTAGTTAACTCCAAAAGACTAGTAAGCTAACTCCACATAATTGAGAAGCTAACTCAACACAACTAATAAGCTAACTCCACACAACTATTACACTAAGAAGCTAACCCAACAATGTGTAGGGCTAACACAAGCTGTAAGAATTATCCTAATAAATAAATAAAAGGATAAATAATAACCTACACTAACAGTATATTACCCCTTCCTCCCTCTCATACTTTTGAAATAGATATGGTACAAGTTTTTGAATTGCATAATAATGATTTTGAATACTTAAGGGTATTAATGATTAAGAAGTATGATGGAGGAATCCCTTCGAGGAGGATAGGAAGTTTTTAATGAATGTTATGGTTCCCTAAGAAAAAATAATATAATACTAGGAGTAAAGTTGTTAAAGGGCATGGACTCAAGCCAAAGCCAAAAACTCCAATTCTCACCAATATCTCAAAAGAGAAACTCCTAAGAAAGATACATCTGGAAAAGGCCTTGTTTCCCCAAACAACAGTAATATCCCTAACCATACTTAGACCATGTAAAATCCTTTTCTATCAGATGAGTTTGTAGGTATTCCTCCAAATGTTTCCTTTCCCAAATATGTTCCTTATGAAATTGCCCAAGTCTTGAGTTAGATCAAGATTTTTGTTCCAATTGTTGAGCTACTTAGGATTCCTAAGCACAAGAAAAGGGCCTTTGAGTATTTGGGAGTGAAAGAAGAAAATATTACCCAAGGAAGAAATGTAAATAATGTTGAGACTCCTCCTACCATCGCAGAGTTGGAAAACCCCAAGTCTTGAAGAACTAGGTGAGCCACCTGAGGTATATTTGGGAACATCCTTGGTTGAGTCTCAACTGAAAGTGATCCATTTTTCACTACTTTGATTATTAGGGACAAGTTGTTACACAACTATATGTTTGATTCTGAGCATCATCGAATGTTATGCCTCTTGTGGTCATGAATGAATTAGATATAAAAGTGACATCAACTTATGGTAAGTGCACTACCATTGATTCTAGAGAGGTGCCAGTGGTTGGATGTGTCAAGGGTTTGATAGTGCAACTTGCAAACTACCCATGAAAGAACTTAAAACTAGATGTTGTTATTGTTGATTGCCTTGCCAAATGGGGAATGTTGTTATCAAGAAAATGGGATGCTAGTGTGGGTGGGAGTGTGCAAATGGATATGTCTTTTACCCTCATACCTATTGAGGGCAGCCTTGTAAAGTTGTATGGTGAAAAGAAGATACTACATCTGATTGAGGATCCCAATAATGCTTTCTATGAAGTTTTATACACTAAAATTGATGTTGATAACTTTTTTTGATTTGTGATGGTAAAGAGCAACAAAAATTGATCAATGCAAGTCTCTTAAACAACTAGGTTCTTCTAGGACTTTTTTGTTTGATGGGGTTTGCTCTAAATTTGGAAATGGTGCTGGTATTGTTCTAATATCTCAAATCTAGGAAGAGTTTGTTTTTCTTTTAAACTCAACTTTGAGTGCACTAACAATATTGCAGAATATGAAGCACTATTATTGGGTTTAAGAATGCTTGGAAATATGGTATTAGAGACATCATTGTTAAAGGAGATACAAAGCTAATTGTCAAGTAGGTTAGAAAACTATATGCAAAAAAATCAGAGAATGAAGCAGTATAAGCATACAGTTTGGGATTTCATTGAGATGTTTAACTCCTTCAACATAATACATCACGATAGGAAGTACAATACTCTAGTAGACAAATTGGCCGTATTGGGGTCTAGATTTGAAAATTGTACTATATCCCCCTATTGTGAGTATAATATTGAGATATTAACTAGGCCATCTATTCCTAACAATGTTAAACACTAGCAAGTGTTCAAAGACAACGCCCAGGTGTAAAGGTTTTTGCATAACCAAGGATAATTTTCTAATCAACATATAGATTGGGAGCCAATGGTTTGTGTGGTTGATGGAAAGGAGACTTTATTTGGCAAAGACATCATTTAGTTGAAGACTAATACTATTCCCAGAGGTTTGGTAGCACTTGAATCAAAATTTGATAATGTTGATTATATTATCAATAGACACATGTCAGCCTTGAGGGATGTTAAAGAGAATGAACTGGGCACGAAGGATAAACCACGTAAGATCTGGCTAGGTAGGAATCTGAGCAAGGAAGAAAAGTAGTCGTATGTCCAATTGTTGAAGAAATACCAGGACTTCTTAGCATGGTCTTATTCAAAACTGAAAGCATACAAAGAATATTTTTCCAACACGAAATTCCCTTAGAAGCTTATGCCAAGCCATTTAGGAAGAAATAGAGGCCAATCAATCCACTCCTTTCCCTAAAGATGCAAGAAGAATTGAAAAATTGAGGGATGGAGGAATCATACAACCCACAAGGTACTCATCATGGGTTACAAACTTAGTACATGTCAGAAAGAAGAACAAAGATATAAGGTTATGCGGAGTTTAGAAACTTGAATAGAGTATCAATGAAGGATAACTACCCTCTTCCAAATATGGAAAATATGTTACAATTGGTTACTAGTTCATAATTTTTATCCACCTTGGATGGTTTTTTGATATAACCAGGTAGTTGTGAAGGAATCAAAGTGAATCAAGACTTCATTTACCACTCCTTGGGAACATATGTATATGTCAGAATGCCTTTTGGTCTAATGAATACTGGAGATACTTTCCAAAGAGCAATGGATGTAGCTTTCTCTGACTATATTAATTTTTCATTATTGTATATCAAGATGATGTGATTGTTTTCTCCGAAAAGGAGTGACCACCTGCAACACTTAGAAAAAATGTTGTTAAGATGCAAGGAGTATGGTATTTTCTAAATCCCAAGAAGTGTCATTTTGGAGTTCGAAAAGCAAAGTTGCTTGGACACATTGTGTCAAAGGAAGGGGTCATGATTAATCCTGAAAGGGTAGAAGCCATCAACAAAGTCCCTATTCTAAGAACCAAAAGTGAATTCAATCCTTTTTGGGTAGATTAATTTTTTAGGAGATTTATCTCCAAATTTATTGAACTAACTATCCCAATCACTAGCATGCTAAAGAAAGATCAAAGTATCAAATGGGAAGAAGCAACTATTCAATATTTTGCTAGATCAAAGAAGAATTAAAGAATGCCCCTATTTTAAAAGCTCCAGATTATAAGAAGGCTTTCCAAATGTTTTCTTTTTCTTTAGAAATTACTATTGCATCTATGTAATTGTCAAGGATGATGAGGGAGCTGAAAGACCAATTTCCTTTTTCAGTAAGGCATTACAAGGAGCTGAGCTAAAGTATACTATCATGGAGAAGTAGGAATTTTCTTTGGTAAAAGAAACAAAGGTCTTTAGGCCATATATTATGAGTTCCAAAGTCATTTCTTATGTTCCCCACACCATGGTGAAATATATCCTATCAAAATGGAGGTTTCAAGAAAGAGATGTCGTTGGGTAAACAAATTGCAAGAGTATGATATGGACATCCAAACAAAAAAATTGTTAGAGGTTTGGGCTTGAAAAAACTTATGGTAGAGAGCAATCTATGCACACAATTGAGGTAAATGAATTTGAAGAAGAAATGTTGAATGTCCTTGAAAAATTGATAAATTCTGAATGGTACAAGGACATCATTTTTTATCTCAAACATCTACAGTGCCCTGATCATTTGAGCAAGAATTAGAAAAATAAACTTAAGTTAGCTTCCCAAAAATATGTCATTATTGATTTTGGGTTAGCTTGGAAGAACCCCAGGGAGTTCTCTTAAGATGCATTACTGAAGATGAATCCCCTAAAATAATTGCTGATCTCCATGGAGGAGTTTGTGGGGGAATTTTTCTGGAAGAGTCACAACTCATAAGATCTTAAGGGCTGGTTATTGGTGGCCAAATATTTTCAAGGATATAACTCTATTGGTAAGAAAATGTGAAAGTTGCCAAAGCTTTTCCTAGAAGATTAAAGCTTCAATCTCCCTTCTTTTTCAGTTTGTATCAATTGAAGCCCCATTTAGGAAATGGGGAATGAACTTCATTGGTCAGATTTTAGATCCTTTAAGTGCTGGCCATAAGTGGATTTTAGTAGCCACTGATTTCTTCACCAAGTGGGTGGAGGAAATCCCCACCAAGAAAGCAACTCACCAAATTGTCATGGATTTCATTCTGACCCATATCATTTGCAAGTTTGGAGTGCTTGCTAAGATAGTTGCTGATAATGTCATGAACTTTTGGCTAAACCTTTGGTGGTCATGTGCCATGAATATGGGATCAATTTGACATATGCTTCCAATTATAATCCCCAAGAAATGGAAAAGCAAATTCCAAAATAAAAATTTGTTGAAGATAATTAGAAGAACTTTGGAGTTGAACAAAAGGAATTGGGTGAGTATTTCAAATTTATTGTTTGGGCTGATCTAATCACTATTAAATGAGCTACCTGGAAAAATCCCATTTGAGTTGGTGTAGGAACTCAATATCTTCTTCCCCTACATACACAATTGTCTTCATTTCAATTTCTTCAACAACTTGAAGATCAAGAGGTTAGTCCCTATGATGCTTGCATTAATCATATTTTTGAGTTAGATGAAGAAAGAAGGGCATCCCATCGAGGCATGTAAAATTCAGAGAGAAATCAAAGAAGTTGTTTAATAAAAAGGTGACTCAAGAGTTTTTAGTGTGGGAGATCTTGTGCTATTGTGGGATAACAAAAACGGGATAACAAGGATAAGGAAAACATGTAAAGTTTGATGTATTGTGGATGGGCCCTTATTCAATTGACATTCAAATTGGTGAACATACCTTCTTAAAAGACCTAGATGGGGAATTGCTTTAATTTCATATTAATGGCGGGATTTGAAACATTTCCTTGATTGATTTCTCAAAATCGAGGTATGCACCATTGTATAGTGTATAGTCTTTTTGTTTCTTTCTACTTTCATGTTTTTTCTATTTTGGTTCATCTTAGTCCTTGGCGGCCATTTTTGTTGGTTTCTCATTTTGTTCCTGGAAGGTTGGCTCTTGACTCTATTTCCCAATGGTTTATTTTTGGCACTTGGTCTGCTATTTGTTCTTGTGGCACTCATTTGGGAGTTCCCATCCCCGAGTTAGAGCCAATGTTGGTGCTCAATTTTATCTCACCTCATTTGCTCTAAAATCCTTCAATCTATAGGCTCTATCATATTTTCTATTTCCCCAAATGGATATTTAAAGTTTTATCTTTACTAGGGTGTTATTATAAATACTTCTCTATCATCATGGATCACATTTCGATCCTTGTATCATTTGTAAATTATTTTTCCTTGAATAAAAATTCAATTCTTGGTGCAAATGGTGAAGTTCACTTACATCTTACTATTCGAAGGGCATGATTTCCCCTATCAAATTATATCTCAAATCTTCATCTATGTGGTCTCTTTTTTAATTGGATGAGGCATGGGTATTTTATTTTATAACTTGTAACTTTTTTTTCTATGTTTCCAAAAAGATCAATTTGTCCCCACGGCCTAGATAGTCTTGAGTTCTATTGGCTGGTCAAATTTATAAAGGTGGAGCAAATTTCTTTTTTTTCCCGAAGTTGTATACGTGTTCATTTTTTATTGGATGCGGCACGGTGGGTCTTTTTGGTGAAATTTTCCACTTTTGTCTCATTTGTAAAAAATACAAATTGGCCTCGCATCCCCGATAACATTTGATTGGCTATTCAACAAATATGGTGGCTTGGCGGAGTGCTTTGAAGTTATTTTTATCTCAAAGATAGGAAAAGTCTTACTTTGAACCTAAACAAGGACACATGGCATATTTCAAAAGTTAGAAGTGAAAGGTGGGTCACCGGGGTATTTTGAAGTTTTTTGCATTTTTGTGAAAAGGAGTGAAGTTATGAAATAATCTACAACTCACTCGGGGCCCACATCAAAATTTACAAGTGGGAAGGCAAAGGTCGGCAGAGGAAAATTTGAAATATTGCCTTTTTTTTTAAAGGGTAAAATTACATAAATGAGTCCGTGACTCCATCAAAGGCATAGATTAAGCCACATGTCGAGCCTATATTACAAAGGTAGAGGGGAGGAAAATGTGAAAATTGCACATTTTCTCCAAAAGTGATAAAATGCAAAAGGCAACCCAAGGCCCACTTCGAATCAGATTTTTCTAGGTGGATGTCTCTAATCTAAAGTTGAGAAAGGAAAAATCAACGCGGTTTGTGCATTGCATCTGATTTTTCCACCATTTTATCTCCAAG
Source organism: Taxus wallichiana var. yunnanensis (assembly GCA_018340775.1). Classification (NCBI taxonomy): domain Eukaryota; kingdom Viridiplantae; phylum Streptophyta; class Pinopsida; order Cupressales; family Taxaceae; genus Taxus; species Taxus wallichiana. The sequence goes on from CM031242.1 coordinate 986,223,610, forward strand.
ACTCCTGGAGATGTGAATACGCATTGTTTTCCATCATTTTTTGATGAAATTCCTTGTAGTTTTTGTCTACAAAGTGTAATTGAATGGATTTAGAGCTTAATTTGTGAATTCCAAGGAATGTAAAGGTTGATATTTTTGAAGTTGGAATTTCTGCACTTGCAAAAAACAAATTACCTGAGATAAGCTTGATATATAGAAAAAGTTACAGAGAAAAGAGGGAAAAGGACATGATGTTCGAGGTTGACGCGCAAAAGGATGAAAAATGTGTTGCCATAGGAGATGTCTTGGTGCCCAAGTTAAAAGAATGATGGAAATATTTGCAACGATTCACCTTTTTGAATAACTTGAACCCTTTGTTGTAATTTTGTTTAACATCATTTTCTGAAATCATGATCAAACATGTAACAAACAAAGGTTCATTGAATATTATTTTCTTGGGGGGGAAACTTGGATGTAAATTGAGTGTTATAAAAAGCATGCTTTAGTCATGCAAAAGGTCAAGAGTTTAATTCTTAATAGAAAATTTGAGAAATCCCATCTTCCTGAGAGACCATCTGAGAAACATGTTAATCTCTTATGTTTGAGATTTGATCATGTTAAGTTGGTTGCAGTGTAAAGCCATTGACATGCTCTGATATTTTTCAAAGAAAATTTCCCCTGCTGATGAATCTAATCATCTTCGAATTAAACTGTGTTAATCTTGGGTAATTTTATTTCTGCTTTATTTTAGAATTTCTGCAAGTAGTTTTTCTTGTTCCTATTGCAATCTTGTGTTAAAATCCCTCCAAATCACATAGGATCTCATCCTTGTGATAGTTTAGTGGCATTTGCAATTTCATTATGAGAATAGCCTTCATCCTGTAATGAGATAAACAATTTAAAATCACTTTACTGTCATTTTGTTGATAAATATTTTGTAAACCTTTGAGTATATCTTAGGCATCAGAACCAAGGGTATTTAATGTTTAATTGAGTCTTTAGCTCAAGCCTTCTTGTTAAATTCTTGAGATTGTGTGAAATCATGAGAATCGGTCCTCCATTGATGCACACATTCATGTTGAAGGAATATTTTAGCTATTCTGAAGCATTATGTCATATAGTTTTCCAATTGTTGTGAAGGTTCTCAAAGATCCGGAAAAATCAAGTTTATCCCGCTTTAATCTTCCACAAAAATTATTGAAAAAAATATTGAATCCTACCAACTACCCCTGTTTGCCTCGTATGTCCAAAAATGAATAAAGCTATTACCAAAATATGCGTAACGTAATCAACATTCCATAATGTCTTTAGTAACCTTAACCAAGTGTTTATGAAAAACATGTTTCCAGAGGAGATGACTGGGTTTCCTAGTTAAAACAATGATGGAAATATTTGCAATGATTCACCAATTTGAAAAATGATAACTTTTTGTTTTAATTCTCAGTAAACCTCATTTTCTCGAAATGATTATCAAATAGGTAATAAACAAAGGTTCCTCGAATATTATTTTCTTCAGGGAAAATCTTGGATGTAAATTGAGTGTTATAAAAAGAATTCTTTAGTCATGTAAAAGGTCGGGGTCTAACTCTTATGAGAAAATTTGAGAAATCCCATCTTCCTGAGAGACCATCTAAGAAACCTGTTAATCTCTTATGTTTTAAATTTGATCATGTCAAGTTGGTTGTGAGTGTACAACCATTGAAAAGCTCTGAGATTGTTCAAAGAAACTTTCCCCTGCTGATGAATCTAATCAACTTCGAATTAATTTGTGTTAATCTTGGGAAAATTTGTGTCTTCTTTATTTCAGAATGTATCCAAGTAGTTTTTCTTGTTCCTATTGCAATCTTGTGTTAAAATCACTCTAAATCATACAAGATCTCATCCTGTGATAGTTTATGTAATTTGCAATTTCATTACGAGAAGATCCTTCATCCTATAATGAGATAAACAATTTAAAATCACTTTACTATCATTTTGTTGATAAATATTGTCTGTAAGCCTTTGAGTGTATCTTAGGCATGAGGAACAAGGAGTGTTTAACATTTAATTGAGTCTTTAGCTTGAGGCTTTGTGTTAAATTCTTGAGATTGTGAGTGAAACCATGAAAATGTGGGCCATTATTGATGTACACCTTCATGTCAAGGAATATTTTAGCTATTCTCAATCATTCTCTCATTTAGTTTTCCAATTTTGTGAAGGTTCTCAAATATCTGGAAAATTTGTTTTATCCTCGCTTAATCTCCCACAAAAATTATTCAAAAAAATAGTGAATCCTACCCTTGAACTACCCATGTTTAGCTTCAGTATGTCCACAAATGAATAAATTCTACTACCAAAATATGTAGAAGCAATCAGATTCCATAATGTATTTAGTAACCTTACCCCTGTTTAGAAAATATCACCATTCTTTAGAAGTGACAACTCGTGAGAGTTAAATTGTGGTGCATTGATCATATTCTCTCAAGGTTTCTGTTCAAATTTGTGCAAAGAAGGATATCTTCATTCTCCTTCACCAACAAAGGTTACAAAATGAGTCCTCTTACCCTGGTCGAAAGGAATGGCGTAAAGTAGTGAGGATAGATCAAATCCTTTTAATGCTACTGCTATGTATTTCTCCAACATCTCGAGTGATAAAGAGCCAGATTGAATCCCCTCCCTGGCTACAAAATGACATAGATGATGATTTTAATATCTCTAGGCTTCTTGTTAAATATGTGATGCTGCTCAATTTGTAAGGGAGAATCAATTTGGATACCAAGAGTACCCAAACCTATCAAATATTTAGAGCCCTCATCTACTAAACCTACATCGAAAATGCTAATAAAATAAAAAAGAATCTTATGTGGCTAGTTGTTAAAACCGTTTCACATTCTTCATACATGTTTACCAGAGCATTTACAACTACAACATCTAACAAAATTATTCTATATTTTATTATTTTATGGATATCCATACCGTGTTTTGGTGCTAAACTTTGGCGCACACCAGGAGAATGTAGGAAAATGTAAAATATTCAAGTTGGAGATCTGTTTGTTTTATAGGTGAAATAGTGTGACTATCACATGCGTAACCCATGTCTCATGTACACTACCATAACCACGTTCCATTAGAAACTACCTCATTATGTCATTTGTTAAACATTGAAACAACACCAATGTTCTATGATATTCTCATAACCACGTTTTAGAATACTACCACACTCTCCCTCCCTCACATGGCCCTCACCGCAACTATCCAAATATTTCTAAAATTACAATGTTTGACATGGGTTTAAGCATGATTATTGGCTCTGGATCTGAAATAAAGTGTTTGAATTATTAGACAAGTAAAATAGAAGGTTTTTCGTGCCATTATGAAGCCTACATGCCTAGCTAGGAAGGCTCATGCCTTCACCCTACCACACTCAACCCCTCCTTCCATACACTAGCTCCATCAATTCTATCTAACCACCCATGCCTGATTTTTCAACTTACATTTCTTTCTTTTTTATTTTTATTTTAGTTTTGTTGTTGGTTTTCTTACTAGGAAATACATTTCCTATCTATTTTATTTATGCAACATAACATGATTTGTTTTTATCTCTCCACGTGATTTATTTATATTAATGGGTGTGTACAATATGTTACTATGTATGGAGGATAATTACAATGGAATAAAAATATAGGATGAAAAAATTTCAAGAAATTGTTGAATAAGTGGTAGGATTTCAATTAATTGTGAAATTCATGTAGTTTTATAATAATGGGACACCATGCATTAATTGAAAATTCATTACTTAAGATCAATGGGTATTGAATATAGAATTTGAGTTTTGTTTACAAAACAAGGGAATTAAGTAATCTTTAAATTCATGTCATGATTTTGTGGGATCTTCATGTTTTTCAATGGATGTTTACATTCCCATGAGTTACAATGAAAATAATTTGACTAGATCTTGTGACTAGAAATCTAATAGCTATTGGGTGTACTAGTTAATTAGTTATTATTATGCCCCTAATCTATTGTTAAATATAGAGGTCGATTTTCATGAATTTGAAACTTTCCACCAAAATGATGTATCTTATCCCAAAATGTGAGTAATGGCTCAATGAAGGTGTCCAAAAATAAATATTTTTCCTACATGTTTTTTTTTTATTAGGGATAAAGGTTTTTTAACTAGGGTCCTACCCAAAGTTACAAAAACAAGGTAAAAACCTAGATAAAATGATAAAGTGAAATAAAAAAAATAAAGCACAACCGCTCAATGGAAAGATAACCAAGAAGAAGTACAAAGGTGGTTTCCCTGTGTAAGAAAGACAAGAAAACAATAGGAAAACCTTAAAAAGAAGGAAACCAAATTTCCCCCAAAGAAAAAGATTTTTTTATTTCCTCTATTGAACTTTGTTCCACTCCTCTTCCTCGAGTTCTGTTTGATAAGATCATAATGATTCCTGGAGAAAATGTTCATAAATTTGTAATATTTATAACATGATCCTTCCCAAAAATAATGATTTTGAGTTTTTTCGGTCACACGGAGCTTTCCTTCCTATTATTATGAGAACTAGCTGAAAAACCATTGGGTTCATCAAAATTTAACACCACTATAAGAGTACCAGGGGCCGATCACAATTGATTTTCCATATAAATCCTATTAATTGAGTGAACATTCCTCGGTGCCACATTCAACAACCTCATCGATTCTACTAGAAACATATGAATCCAAATCAGGCATTTGTCATTACAATCCTATAATTTTTGTAATCGAGATCATCCTCTCCTTTGAAATTTGGTTATGGGGGCATCCTTGTTGTATTAAATTAATGCTTTATCCTCACTATATTTATTATTTAAATATCTTATTTAAATAATATCTACACAAACAGTTCACTTAGACACCTCACCAAGCTAACTCAACCTAAGACCTATTCTTAGCAAGTTACCATAACTAACTAAGACTTACCCAAACCCTAAAAATCAATGCCTACATTCCCTCTAACCACATTCCCACATGCTCACAAGAAGCTCCCAAGTCTAATCCATGGGATAATGACACAAGATCCGAGGAAATCAGAGGATCTCCCTAAGTTTAGTAAACCTAGAAAATCCCACCTTGACCGACGTCGGTTTCCCCTAACCATCGCCGGTTAAGCTGGACCACCATCGGTTACCCCTTTTAACCCCAAACAACCTTATTCTCAAGGTTGAAATTGGAAGGAAGGTTGAAAAAATTGGGAGAAAAAGTGACGATGAGCAAGAACAAATCTCAAAGAGATAACGCATCTTCAGAGAGCCAATTCCAGTAAGAACTCACATCCAAGGAAGGAGATTGAGGATCTTCTCCTGACACAACCATCCCAACCACATTCTGATCTATCCAAGCAAAAGAGGAGTGTGCATGCAGCCCATGTAGAAGATTTTTTCTTCAGTTGGTGATCACTTGCAGCCTTCAAACCCATCATCAACACCTCCATCCTTCACACATAGACTTTCAGAATGAAATCCAAGTAAGTACAACATCATACTTTCCTGTTATTTCATTTTATCATTATTTTATCATCCATTGTTTATCTTGCTCCCTATTGACCATCTCCAACATTTTTACCTCCATAGACCCATCAAAACCTCATAAAAACCTATTCCAATCACCCAATACCTCATCCCGACTAACCAAATCCTTTGTGCAATCACAAAGGAGACCAAAACCCCATTCTGTGACATTTCCAGATCTCACAATAACCGGCACCGGTTATACCTAACCATGGTCAATCACCCCTGACCGACGATCGGCTCTGGTCTCTGTTTTCCCACACACAAGCCTTAAAAATAGAGACCTATCCACCTAATTTTACCTCACCCTCACTCACTGTGACCTACCCGAGACCTTTATCAGACCTATAGAACCCAGAACCAACCATTTGACCTGTGGATTCTATTCTAGCTTAGCCTGTTAGATTAGATCTATTTTCTTATTGTGTTTTTAAGTGAGATACCTAAATCATTTCAAAATAACAATAGGATTTACCTTTTTTCAGCATTAATTTGTTTAAAATAATGGACTGACAACCATCTAGGAAGTATCATACTTCCCAGATCTAGCTCACGCTAGGCAGTTCACTACCCATATTGTTTAATTCTTTCTGGTGGTCTTGCTTTCATTACAGGTAGTTCCTCCTAGCCAAAAGGAAGCTCTCACAATCAGCTGTGGATTCGAAGTCATACGCATGCAAACAACCCATCAACCGACATTTGAACAGGTATTCCTCCTATGCCTGTTACCCTATCTATTTTCATCAACAATTCAAAGAAACAATCTAAGAAAAAGGTGAAACATTTTGGCACTGCCTGGTGGGACCCATCCGGGTTCCTTGCATTTCATTCATTCCTAGGAAAAAATTGTGTGTTTGTTTCCTTTAAAAAAGCGTACACACTAATTTTCTTCCCTGGTAATCCACTCCTTCTTTCTATTTTCTAAAGGAAACTTTTCTTTTGGTGTATTTAAAAAGAATCATTTCTTCATGTTTTCTACATTTTAGTGAAAGAGCATCCCTCTTCCTATTCATCTTATTGTGTCATCCAATTTCACATTTTTGATTTGGGTTTTAAAATCATTGCATTTCATTCTGATTTTCTACATTAGCTCACATTAATGAGGGCAACCTATATGCTGAAGTCATTACCAGCTGATGGTTGACAAACAAATCATAGAAAAGCACTTCTATCCTTTTCTCTTTCTCTGAGTCTTACCAAACCACACAAAAATTCAAATACATACATTCTTAAACAACATCTTACCTAGAAGAAGTTGTAGGTGATCACACGATCACGACACAAAGGGGGCACCTACTCACTTGCTTCATCGAGTCATACTTCAGAGCAGCCCCCCCCACCATAACAAACCCGAAACCTCACCCTTTAGATCTCCTTCTTTCAGGAAGCCATCCTCACCAAAAATTCTATTTCACAATTCATGTGTTCATGTGTCACCTAAATAGCATAAGCTAAACAAACATAATAGAAAAGGGCACTCTAGGAACGTTCATTTTCTTAGTGTTTCTACTTGATTTGTGTTTTGAGGTGAAAGATCACGTTTCATCACTTTTTTTTGTCTCATCCTCGCACACTCCTCATCATAGTGGTGTATTCTCGACTTCACCCGAGTGTGTCCGGGCCATATCACCATCATTCCTAGAATTTTGGGTCTGATTCCACATCAAATTCTAATTCACAACCACTTTTTCTCATCATTGTTTCAATCTCACAAGAATCGCATCATCGATTACCTCTCGACCGCCATCGGTTAAACCGAACCGACATGGTTCCAGTCCTTTTTTGCTAACCTACTCAAAAGGACATTTCACTTCACTTTTTCCACTTTCCATAGTCTCTACATATTTTTTTTTCCATTACATTTTACACATCCCCAAATTTGGCATACTTGTCGATTTTTCCTTCGCCTTCACTCGATTACTCTCACTCACCTATTTTCTCAAAGACTGACTAAAAGTGGTTACCCCCCCGACCGACGTCGCTTTCCCTAACCGATCGCTTTATCCTATTTCACATTCCACCCACCATTTGTTACTTCATCCATTTTTTTTCACTTTCACTTATTTCTCTTTCTCTATACCATTTACAGAGAGAAGCAACCCCACTACTTATCAAGATCTGTTCACATGGTACTGACCCAAAGACAAGCGAATGCCCTCATGTTCCATGCCAGTTGCCAACCACTCCCACCTAGTCCTTCACCACCTTCTATTTTATCACCAGCCATGGATCCTATCCAACCTACTAATATCACTACTCAGAGATGAGGAGTTCACATGACTCCTTGACCAAAACCCTCACCCTTGCAGTTTTACCTCTCCCATTCATCCACTCGAGATGCCTCGGTCAGTTGATATACGACATGCCCGTATCTATCCCCCCAGACTCTCACCCACTTCCACATCAGCCCCATCTGGCTCCGTGCTACCCGCATCCACCTTACCCCCAGTCATTTCAGCTTAGGTTTATACCCGCTATGACTGCCACATCTGTTACCTCTGTAGCACCCATTACATCCACCATACCCTCGACGATTACCCCAAACACAACCTCATCCATCCCTCATGTCTCACACATACCTATAGCTATGTTCCCACCTCCAGTGTCGGTGACCCCTACCCCATTTCAGAACGTAGTTCTTTCCATTCCACAATCATTAGCCCCTATTGCCACTAGGGTTACCACGACCCTTCCTCCCCCATATACATACTACCAACAACCACCTGTTTCATCTATTATTCATTCCGGTACGTACCCCTATTTCATTGCCTTCTTCTCCACCACCTTACATGGCAGCCCCATACACTAGAATGCCACACCCATTATATGTTCCCAAAACCAACCTCCTCACACTATAGGAGGCATCCAATCATCACAACCCACCAATGACCTAATTAAATTGATGATGGATAAGATGCAAACACTAGAGGCATCGGTTTCTAGCTCCCACAACACTCTCACTTATGATGAGATTTGCAACGAGCCTATTCACCCATCCATTCCCATCCGTTCATACCCTGTGCATTGGGAAATGCCTAAATTCAACCACTTCAATAGTAAGGAAGACCCACAACAACATTTGCACTCATTTAAACATGGATGTTATTTGATTGCTCATGATGATGCCTTACTTTTGAGAACTTTTCCCATGTCCCTCACTGACCTGCATTAGACTGGTATAGTGGGTTACCCAAACACTCCATATTTTCATTCAATCAGGTAGCCCAAGCTTTTTTGGATCATTTTTCTATCAATATCACCAAGAAAGTTACCATGACCGATCTATATTCCACACATCAGTACGAGGATGAATCTATCACATATTTTTTGCTCACTGGCACAACCTGATCAATCAACTTACCTTTCAACTACCACAAACTGAACTCATCGAGCTCTTTACATGAGCTTGCACCAGACATATCTCCCCGACCTTACAGGTCCAAACTTTCAAACATTCGATGAGGCATTCACTATGGCACGAAAGTTAGAGATTCGGGCCATCGAAGAGAAGAAAATCCAATTACGAAATAAGAATTCGGCATTCAAGTCGAATGAAACCTCTTCTTCTTCCAAACCACCAACCAATTATTCAAAGGCTAAAGGTACCACTAACGCAGTGGTACTCAAGGCCAGCCCAGCTCATCCATCCAATCAAGCTACACCCTCATCTAATCTATCACCTGCATTCAGGATTTTCATTCGATATAAGAGCAAAAAAATATACCCCAATTGGGGAACCTTACTCTTCTATTTTAGAAAATCTTATCAAAGTTGGCACCATCACCCTTCCACCCATAAAACCACACACTAGTTTTGACCCTACTCGCCCCATGCCCGCATGGTATAAGGAACAAGATTTCTATAACTATCACCGAGTGAAGGGTCATAGTGATGGAAACTACATCACTTTTAAGAATATTGTCCAAGAAATGCTCGAGAAAGGTGAGTTGACTGTGGATAATCCCAACGCCACCCCCAACCAAAATCTACAAATCTTTAAAAAACCATTTCCCAATCATGCCCCTTCATCCAATCAAACAGTAGGTGAGACATCCACTCACGATACCCATACTCGTGAGGTTCATGCGATCTTTAACGAGGTACCTATCACCTCTCAATTACCTCACATCCCTTCCATAGAGGAAATCCTAGCCCAAATCCTCCTTCCACATCTGAACCAACCATCACTATTCCTTCACCAATAGAAGAACACCCTTCATCTCCTACATCACCTACGGAGGAGTCTTCTACTAACATTGAGACCATCTCACCCCTAGCTTCTCCACTTAGCAACCTTTACCTACCGTACCTCCTCCACCCATAGAGGAGCACCCATTACCTCCTCCACCCATAGAGGAGCACCCATTACCTCCTCCACCCACAGAGGAGCACCTATCCATTCCTCCACTCATAGAGGAACTCCCATCATCCCTTCCACCCATCATAGACCCGGTGGGGATACCTTTGCCTCTTAGCGAGCATTCTCCATCCACTACCCAACATCCAACAGACCTACTTTCAGCTCTCTTACCCACTAAGTTGAAGCCAGCCGATTCCCCATCTCTAAGATGCATTTTATGGGAATTCCCATTAGGTCTTCACCAACTCCACCCACAAACATGTGCCATTCTCACATTTTTGGCCGATCACTTGGATTATGTGGATAGGGCTTTATTATGGGGGCACCTCTTACTCCCTGTCTCAACACAAATGCAGAGATCCCTCGATGACACCTCCACTATCTACCCAAGCACATTTCCACCCATCAAACCACATACAACCACTATTGTCACAACCCCTTCCATGATATCTATTAACACTCACACCACACCCTTACCCATAACCCGACCTATGCCTAAACCCAAACCCATACCCACAATATTTACCTCCACTAAACCTATTACCACTTTAGGGGTCACCCCGACCACCAACCTTACTCATCCACCTATTAAACTAGATTTAGCTACATCCTCCAACGTTAAAACCACACCTACTCCGACACCCAAACTAAAGAAACAAACTCATCAACCTCATACCCCTACCACACCAATCACACCCACACTTGTCCCATCTGCCTTAAGACCTCAGCTACCCAACATGGTCAAGCACCCCTCACCCATTCATAACCCAATAACACAACCACCCATTCCTTCCTCACAAATCTCTAACCTACCTAGGCACACAACATGACTCATACCCACACCTATAGTCTCTTTACCACCAATACCTCCGATACCTTCAGCCATTGCTTCACTACCTACTACACTTCAGTCATTGTCCCTCACACCCCAAGCACGACCCACGCATCATCTACCTTCATAGCACCCCCATTATCCCCATGGGTAACTCACCCTCTTCCTCCATCTACTTTTCCTTCTAGACCTCATATACCCACATCACCTTTACCCAAGAAGGTGCAACCCAAAAACAAAACCCCACTACCCCACAACAAGGTAGTCAAACAACCCCACACCCTCCTACCCATCCATCTACTATACCCCTACCCAAACGAACCCGACCGATACCTCAAACCACACCGGCACCTAAACCCATAGCTCACCCTCTATTCCTACTCTTCCAAAAATAATTCCCAACAACCAACCACACCTACACCCAAACCCACATTCACTTCCCATTGTGATCCACTAGCAGGGTCCTATGCCAAAATTTTAACCAACCTCCTCGAGACTTCTATTATCACATTACCACCACTCTCGACCTTACGACCCCCTCAAACCCAAGCCAAAGGGGTTTGATGATACCAAAATTTGTGCATACCATCGTGTGCCAGGGCATGATGTGGAGAACTACAAGGCCTTGAAAACCATCCTTATCCAATTGTGTCCACCAAAACCAACTTTGATGATGATGACCTTCTTCGATGAGGATCCTACTTCTTCACCTACACCCATTCCCACACTACCCACTCAACAACCACAACCTCCACCCTCACAGCTCCTAGAACCACACACAAAATTTGAAATTAACATGGTTCACATCAGAGAACTTGCCACGCCACCACCCAAATGTCATTGCCCAACTGACCTCACAGGTTTTTCTCCTCCAGTAGGTTTTTTCCCTTCATGTCATTATACCACTTACCCTACACCCTCTCCATTTGAAAATTTCCTCAAATCAACATGGTACACATCACTACATGTGCGCAAAGGGTAAAGAAAAGGCAACTGACCCACCAACCAATCCTATACCCAACATACCATCTACACCCATACCTAAGATAACTATCCATGCGCCCCACATACCCCATTTCTAATGGCGTCACACATCACACCATGCTCAAACAATTACACCAATCTCCACTCAAAATGTCCTTATATGACCTCATCCAAACCTCGGAATCCCATCGTCAAGCCCTCATGGAGGTTCTTCAATCTATCGAGGTTTTACCCAATGACCCTACACCCGTAGCCTCCATTATCACACCCCATCATGTAGCCTCCTCACCAAATTACCACCTTCATCCTCACCTCACCTTGTTCACCAAGTGGCCTCCCTCAGCTTCTCAGAGGCAGAGATCACGCCATACCAAAATGATGACCTGGACCCAGCCCTCTTCATCTCTGTACACATTGATGACATATGGGTACGCCGTGTGATGATTGATGGAGGCACTAACATTAACATCATTTCATCCCATGCATTTTCTCAAATGCGCATACCTAACAATTACATGCACAAACATCCGGTCATGTTGCATTCATTCAATGATGCTATCACCTCCACACTAGGCACTATCATCCTTCACGTTCGCATGGGCCCCCACACTATTCCAAATTGTTTTATGTTTTGGAGGGGGAATTCCAATATAACTTGTTGCTTGGTAGACCCTGATCCATGTCATGGGTTGTGTTCCCTCCACTTTGCATCATTGTGTAAAGTTTGAACACGAAGGACACACTTATACCATTCCAACTGACCCATCACCTTTCAAAACATGCAACATGCTTTACCGACCCAACGATGTACTCATACTGGTCAAGCCATCTACTTCCGCAACCAATACCGCTTCACCTACACCTACACCCACACCTACCAATACAACCACTACTTTTCACCACACATACCTCCTCCACGACCTACCACTACTATAACCTCCATGGCTGACCCATTAGCTTCCCAATCCATTAACACCACCTCCGCATCAACCTCCGACACATCATCCATACCAGCTACCCACATACCAACCACTGATCCCTTGGAAGGTGTTTTTCAATGCCTCACTCTAGGGGAGTACCACCTATATAGTGTCAACACCTTCCTTACTCCACACGAGTATGGAAGCCTTCACCAACACCCTCACTATGATCACCATATAGGAGAATGCCTCCTTTATGGTCCTCCTCATCTTCATACTAGTCTCACCTATGGGGGACTTGATACTACCACCTACACACCTAAACCACCATCACAACCCCACCCATTTTCCACTGACTTCCAATCACTTACCAATCACCATTTCACCCACACCTTCCTACACCACTGTGCATGGAAGGGTTTTGGTTTTGGCTTTTACGAGCAAGGTCGCCATACCATTATTCCATGTACCACCCACAAACATAATGACCGTAGTGGTATTGGCTTCCCCGACCTTCTACCAAATAGGCCCGCATTGAATTCATTGAGGACCCTAGCCCTTCTCCACCTTCATCACCACCCTCACCGATGGAGTCGATGGATCCTGAATCTATCCCTCCTAACTTTTTTTTTTCATAAACACCATTTCCTTGGGGCCTTTGACTTATCAACATGAAGGCGAGGCCCCTTCCACTCTCCCATTCCTGTATCCTGAGATGATCGATGATGACACACCGACCATTAACGTCATTCAATGTCAGGATGATGAATCCATACTCACCTACCTTGGTGCAGAAGACTCATATATTCATCGGTCATTACCCTCTGAGACACAAACCATGTTGAATGAATCGACTATCGAGATCAACATTCATACTCAGATGACCCCGCACATCCTAAAGATCGACAATCTTTAGATGTTGCTGAATAGAAGCCATCACTTCCTTTCTCCGAGATCATAACCATGCTTTCACTTGGTCTTACGCAGACATGCCCAGTATTGACCCCACCATAGTGGTCCACAATATCGTAACCATTCCCGATGCCAAACCTATCAAACAAAAGTTGAGGAAAATGCACCCTCGCATTGCTATTCTCACAAAGAAGAACTTCAAGGCCTTCTTTTTCCATTTCCTTCATCTTACCCATTGATTATCCTCATTGATTTCTAACATTGTCCCTATTACTAAAGCAACAGGGGGACTCCATTTTTACGGACTTCCGTGACCTCAACCTCACCTTCCCGAAAGATGACTTTCCCTTACCCGTATTGATCAACTAGTTGACCTTACCATGTGGTCACGAGATGCTCTCACTCATGGATGGTTTCTCGGTTATAACCAAATTTTTCTTGCCCTAAGATCAAACAAGACCGCATTCATTACCCTCCTCGGGAACCTTTTTTGCTATCGAGTCATGCCTTTTGGCCTTAAAAATGTTGGTGCTACATATCAACGTGCTATGACTTACATCTTCCATGATATCATGCATCACATATTGGAAGATTACATGGATGATCTCTTGGCTAAATCTAAATGCCACACCGAGCACCTCGCTTGTCCTCGAAACCATCTTTGATCACCTCATTAAATATTAGCATCCACCTTCAACCTAAAAAGTGCATCTTCACGTTCTCTCAGAAAACTCCTGGGATTTATTGTTTCCCTCCGTGGTATAGAAGTTGACCCTACTAAAGTCAAGGCCATTCTAGAAATGCCTCCACCCACAAACCTCAAACAACTCCGTAGCCTGTAAGGTAAATTGTAATCCATTCACCATTTCATTTCACAATTATCGATCGGTGTCAACCATTTCATCATCTTCTTAGGAAGGATGTCTCCTTTAAATGGGATGATGACTATCACAAAGCTTTTGAGGCCCTAAAACAATACCTTCTCCAACCACCCATACTCATTCCACCGAAAGACGATCAACCTTTTTACCTATACATATCAGCTACCGATCATTCCTTGGGAGCCATGCTCACTCATCGCGATGAACAACATAGGGAGCAGGTGGTTTATTACATAAGCCATACTCTTTTGGACTATGAAACCCGATACAACCACCCAAAAAATTTTTCTTAGCCTTAGTTTTTGTTGCCACCAAACTCCGCCATTACCTACTCAACCACAAAACCTATGTTATGACCAACACCGACCCTTTACACTTCATGTATGCTAAACCTATCAAAATCAATGCACCGCATGATGGCTTATGCTTTTAGCTGATCTTGACCTCAATTCATTCACCAAAAGTCCATTAAGGGCCAGGCTATCACTGACCAACTAGGTTGATGCACCTATTTTCGGGGACCAACCCTCTAATTTTGACTTTCCCGATGAATCCATTGCTACCCTTTCCCTGGATGAACCCCCTTACCAAATGACACTATTCTTCGATGGTTCCAAGTGTCAGCATGGGGTGGAGCTGGTGTTATCCTCATCCCTCTAGATGGAGAACCCATGCCTTTGTCTTTCAAACTAGACTTTGAATGCACCAACAATATTGCCAGTACGAAGCACTCATACTAGGTCTCCAGACCACCTATGCCCTCGATGTCAAATCAATCCACATCTTTGGTGATTCACAATTGGTCATAAACCAAGTCAATGGTATGTACCAATGTCATAATGAGATACTTCAAAAGTATAAACATCATGTAGACATACTTTTGACCACCTTTGATCGTTACACCCTTCAAACCATCCCATGGTCAACCAACAAATTTACAGATACCATGGCCTACTTAGCTTCCCAAATACCCACTTCCCCTACCGATTCCAAAATATTTGTCACTATACAACACCTCCATTCACCTTCTTATTTACCTCATGATGTTTACTCAATCAGAACTGACACCCCGACCCCGAGTGACCTTTGGTATAAACAATACTCAACTACCTTTCCTCTCCATCTTACCTCCTGATCTCACCCGTAATGGACAACGCGCCTTCCTTAAGAAGGTCTCCCATTTCGTTATCCTAGGGGACTCCTCTATAAGTGCATGGCTTTGATGGTATTCTCTTACGATGCCTCACAAGTTCTGAAATTCCTTATACCATCAAGGAGGTTCATGATGGCATATGTGGAGGTCACTTTAGTGGCCTTGTTGTTGCTAAGCGTATTCTTCACCTAGGCTATTACTGCCAACCCTTAACCATGATTGTTGTGACTATGTCAAACATTGTGTGAAATGTCAACAACATTCCAACCTTCATCATACACCCAATCATGCCTTACAGGTCGCTCGTGACCTTTGGCCCTTCTCTCAATGGGGTTTGGATCTTGTCAGAGAAATCAATCCTCATTCTTCCCAACGCCATCAATGGATCATAACCACTACTACCGAATACTACACAAAATGGGTAGAAGCCATACCACTCATCTCCACGAAAGCCAAGAAAATATGTGAGTTCATTAACCATCACATCATTTGTCACTTTGGTGTCCCTCATCACCTCATCACTGACAATGGAAAACAATTCAAAAACAAAACATTGCAAAAAACTTTGTGATGCCTTCAATTTCAACTTAGTTTCTCATCACCTTATTACCCACAAACCAATGGCCAAGCCAAATCCACTAACAAAACCCTCAATAAAATTCTCATGAAAGTGGTTGATGATACTGGGAAGGATTGGCATATGCACATTCCTTTTGCTCTATGGGCATACCGCACTAGTATTCACACTTCCACTATGGCTACACCCTTTTCACTAGTCTACGGTACCGAGGCTATTCTACCTCTCAAAGTCCAGATCCCCTCACTTTGCATTTCTCTCCATGACATGCTTACTGATGATGACTTTCGTCAGGACCACTTAGCACAACTAGAGTTATTAGACGAACGTCATCTTAACGCTCTAGATCACCTTCAAGTTTATCAACAACGTATCAAACATGCTTATGAAAATGTGTTCATGAACAAACCTTCCAAGTTGGTGACCTTGTTTTGAAAGAAAATCAACACGTAACCAAAGAGAAAAAAAAGTAAATGGGAAAATTTTCTCCTAATTGGCTTGGACCATACATCGTAACTCATACCTATGGATCGGGTGCCTATCGTTTGTCCTCACTTGAGGGTAAACCCAAACCTGAGCCCCTTAATGCCTTACATCTTCACCATTCTATTGTTGACCTCTAGTCCTACATCACTATTTATCTAGTTCATGCTCATCCCTTGAGTGCCATTTACCTTTTCCACACCTCATCTCCAATGATTAAACAAGGATCATGTGATTACCCGTCACCCTTTTTCCTTTTCTTAAATATGTGCACCATGGCTCTACACATGGCATGATTCTCATGGATACTTTTCATCTTCTTTTAGATGAGATCCCATGGTCATTCACCCTTTCCTTCTCAACAAGAACCAAATGCTTCATTATAGTCTCGTCCATGACTTAAAATCCAAAAAAAAAAAAAAAAAGATGAATCCCTCAGAAGGACATCTTCCAAAATAAGGGATCAACTCCTTGAGTCAAACTTCCAATATAAAAGATGAATCCCTCAAAAGGACATCTTCCACCTTTAATTTTTGCTATGAGTAGACTACTCCCTCGAAGGAAAGCTATAAAAGCTCACAACTCTCTACATAGTCTTTCCAAAAGAGAGACTATTTTCTCAAAATCAAAATTCAGAAGCTTCCCACATCGATCAGCTTCACAAAGACCTCAAGGAGACATATATTCATCCCATATAGACTTCCCACATCGATCAGTCTATCTCAAAAGTCAAAAAGAAAAAGAAAAAAAAAGCTTTTTCATCATGGACTTGCCTATTGTGATCTTGGCTCTATTTCCCAAGGCATTCCTTTTCCCATTTTATGACCCAATTACCTTCACCTCCTTACCCATTGTCTTTTCACCTCATACCTCAAGGGACCTGCTGAACCTATGACATTTGGTGATTCTATGACTATTCTTTACCTTAGAATAATCAATCATGTAATGTCTTTAGGGTCTTACATTCATTAGCCTATCTAAAGATGTGTTTCATACGTTTTGATCCTTGCCAATCGGGTGGATTTCTCCCCTTCTTATCTTTTCTCTTCTTCATTACCTTTTGATCTTCTTCTTATATGAAACTTTACCTATCTACCTTCAACAACTATCTTTTGAGATTTTCTTCTCCACCTATGACCTAAAATCACCCATACCTATCTACTTATATTCCACCTCACCTAATCAACCTTGACCTCATCATACTTATGACCTCGAATCCAACCTAACTATCAACCTCACTACCTATTCTTCTATCTTCTCATATTCTTCCCTAGCTTATGGGAGAACTACATCGGTCTGAGGTCCCTTTTCACCGGGACTATGTAGGCAGCACTTCTAGGGCATGGGGCCCTGGAAGGTTAGCTCAGCCACTCTTTACCCTAACCATTTCCCCACCTTTTTACCTAATTTCCTATTCATATCAAAAACCTCGACATCTATACCATATACCACATGACTTTTACCACTTATATTATTTCACATTTTCATACATAACCAACATTTTCCACATTTTACACCATCTCATGCATTTATATTGCCATTTGTTATCAAAATACCAAAATGAACATCCATGCCTAAACCAACCTAACTCAATCCATGCCTACAACCTGACTCAATCCATGCCTAAACCGACTCGACTCGATCCATGCCTACACCGACCGAATCTCGATCCATGCCTAAACCGACCTGACTCCACCATGCCTAAACCAACCTGACTCAATCCATGCCTAAACCAACCTGACTCAATCCATGCCTACAATCGACCTGACTCGATCCATGCCTAAACCGACCTAACTCGATCCATGCCTAAACCGACCTAACTCCATCATGCCAACTCACCTAATTTCCATCCAATACAAAGTAACAAATCCATATCTCATCTAACACAAGCTATAAACCAATATCTCATCAACACATTAAGACATCACCAAATACCGTGAATCTCATCATATAAATCAATAACCGTGTATCTCAAAGTACATGCTGCTGTCTCATCATGGCCATCATCTCTCAAAATGTCGGCACACAGTGTGATCTCATATATACAAAATGCATGAATGAATCAATACAAAAATATTCGGCATGCAGGCCGGTATCATGTAAAAAGTAATAATCACTACAAAATCTCTTTTACACGTAGGCTAGTCATATATAATACATCCAAAAAGACTTAAGCACATGGCCGATCCACAACAATTCAATCATCTCCCCATCCCATAATGTCAGGGAAGACTCCCTATTATTGTGTCTCTCCTGACCCCTATGCCACACCTATCTGGGGTCCAGCACCTACCTCACCTCCTGTTGATGGCCCCTCACTTGAAGATGGCCTCTACACACTAGTGACCTCACCATGACCCTGTCCCTAGGCTCATCAACCCCCTGTACTCTCCACACTTTGAGTGCAGGATCTAGTCCTCTTCTTTGGAGGCCTGTTGTGCTTTGTACTCGGCATAGGAGGGCACATCTAGCTTGGCAGCTAACAAATGATCCTAGTAATACCATGCCTCTCCTAGGGCATCTATGATCCTGGCCATGGGCACTGTTTGTGGAGGTGCCATGGGTCCCGCTACTTGCATGTTGGTACATGTCACAATGGGACCCTCCTCTCAACTCACTACTTGCTGTGGCTTGAGCCATGTACTCTCTAGATCCATAGTCATCCCGAGCTCGTGCTATGCTATGGGCCTGGGCCTACATGGTAGTAATTTGTGCATGTGTTTTTCCACTATTGTCTACCCGGCCTGTAGACCCATAACCTACTGTGCGATGTGGCCAATACCCTATATAAATCTTTACTCAGCTTCTATAGGGTGGCTTTCTCACCCTCACATACACCTACTGGACTACTTTACCTTAAATTTTGGCACTCCACCTTCTCAAACTCATTGTGTCCTCCTCCTGTTGGGGCCTCTTTATTTTACCCCTACCTCGGCCTTACCCATGCCGTGATCTCGATATTTGGACCTGGACCATTGCTAGTGACCTTTGACCTCATGTGTTCGCTATACCTTGCGGCACTATTACCTATGTTGATTGACCTAATGACCTTACCTAGCCTATTACCATGACCGTTTATCCTGACCCTACCTTTCGTGTATCGGAACATACCTAAACGTTCTTGAACCTAACCTACATTGTGTTTCCTGACCTTATCCTCTACCTTGGATACCGGATTCACTTCAACCTTGTTTAGATAAACCTATTGACCTTAGAAGATGTATAGTTTTCCTTCTCTTTAACCCAAGGTATCATGTTATTATTTATACGTGTGTGTGTGTTTTGACTATTGCTACCTTTGACCTGACCCATTACCTAGATTTCCCCGAGTAGACCTTTCACTTCTTTTTCCCCTGTACCCTACTTTCCTTTTCTCCACATTTACCATTTGTCAAACCACTCACCACTTCACCTAATGTCTCATCGGTTCCTAGTTTGAGGGGGATCACCTTTCACCCAAACATGGGGCAACCACATCTTATTTTGTTAGCATCACTTACCAATACAAGTTATGTAACAAAAATGGGAAAATGTAGACACTAAAATTAGGTCACACTTCCCCTTCATCCCTCGACATATAAGCCCCCTTTATTACATCTACCTAGCCATGAGCCCCACTTCACCCTAATATTAATTTAATTTAATTAAATTAATGCTTTATCCTCACTATATTTATTATTTAAATATCTTATTTAAATAATATCTACACAAACAATCACTATGACACCTCACCAAGCTAACTCAACCTAAGACCTATTCTTAGCAAGTTACCATAATTAACTAAGACTTACCCAAACCCTAAAAATCAATGCCTACATTCCCTCTAACCACATTCCCGCATGCTCACAAGAAGCTCCCGGTCTAATCCGCATGATAATGACACAAGATCGAGAAAATCAGGAGGATCTCCCTAAGTTTAGTAAACCTAGAAAATCCCACCTTGACCAACGTTGGTTTCCCCCAACTGTCACCGGTTAACCCAAGACTGCCGTTGGTTACCCTTTTATCCCCTAAACAACCTTATTCTCAAGGTTGGAAGTTGGAAGTTGGAAGAAAGGTTGGAAAACATTGGGAGAAAAATTGAAGAGAAAGAACGAAATCTCAAAGAGATAACGCATCTTCAGAGATCCAATTCCAACAAGAACTAACATCCAAGGAAGGAGATTGAGGATCTTCTCCTACACCATCCCAGCCACATTATGATCTATCCAAGCAAAGAGGAGTGTGCATGCAGCCCATGCAGAAGCTTTTCTTCAGTTGGTGATCACTTGCATCCTTCAAACCCATCATCAGCACCTCCATCCTTCACACAGACCTTCAAGAATGAAATCCAAGTAAGTACAACATCATACTTCCTGGTTATTTCATTTTATCATTATTTTATCATCCATTGTTTATCTTGCTCCCTATTGACCATCTCCAACATTTTTTACCTCCATAGACCCATCAAAACCTCATAAAAACCTATTCCAGTCACCCAATACCTCATCTCGACCAACCAAATCCTTTGTGTAATCACAAAGGAGACCAAAACCTCATTTTATGACGTTTCCAGATCTCACAATAACTGGCGCCGGTTATACCTAACCGCGATCGGTCACCCCTGACCGATGCCGGTCTCTGTGTTTTCCCACACACCTTAAACAGAGACCTATCCACCTAATTTTACCTCACCCTCACTCACGTGTGACTTACCCAAGACCTTTATCGGACTGCCTCGAAACCCAAACCAGCCATTTGACCTATGGATTCTATTCTAGCTTAGCTCATTATTAGATCTATTTTATTATTGTGTTTTTAAGTGAGATACCTAAATCATTTCAAAATAATAATAGGATTTACCTTATTTAATGCATTAATTTGTTTAAAATAGTGGACTGATAACCATCTAGGAAGTACCATGCTTCCCGATCTAGCTCACACTAGGTAGTTCACTACCCATATTGTTTAATTCTTTCTAGTGGTCTTGTTTTCATTACAGGTAGTTCCTCCTAGCCAAAAGGAAGCTCTCACGGTTAGCTATGTTGATTCTAAATTCATACGCGTGCAACAACCCATCAACCTACATTTGAACAGGTATTCCTCCTATTACGCTCGTTACCCTATATGTTTCAAATCAATGATTCAAAGAAATAATCTAAGAAAAAGGTGGAACAAACAGATCACCTAAAGCCTTATTAATCCCCGAAAGTACATCTTTTATCTAAAATTCCAAATTCAAAGTTAAAGTTCATCACCAACAGACATGTTTGAAATTTCCTAAATCCAAACTGTCTAGGTTGAAAAACTAAACAAGGACTTATATGAAATGAATTATTAACCCAAAAAGAATAGTTCGAATGAAAAAAATAGAATTGATATTATATGTTTAGGTAGAATAGCTACAAAGAAAAATAGCATTCTATACAAAAATATTGAGATATACTAAGAATAAAGACTCTCTATTTTTTTATTTTAAAACATACAAAAATGGGCTCTGCAGTACTGTAAACAAATCAAATATTTGTTGTTTCCCTACACCATATATAAACACATATTTAAAGGAAATCAAAGACTCAGTTAAGCCTCTTTATGGAAAACTTCAATTGACACTTGGAAATTCAGTTTTTGATATGTAGTTTGACTGTGTTAAAATTGATAAGTGTTGATTGACAAAAACTTAGTCATGATAGCTTTAAATATCCCCCTTGATACGAAGTTTTTGAATTCCTAACAGTGATCGAAGATGCTCCAATCTATCCTTTGGAAGGGCCTTAGTAAAAATGTCTGCAAGTTGATCTTCAGATTGAAAAAATTCAAAGTAAATGAATTGTTGTTGAACAAGATCCCGAATGAAATGATGTCGGATATCAATGTGTTTGCTCCTACTATGGAAAACATGATTCTTTGTCATGGATATTGTTCTTTGATTGTCACAATAAATTTTAATGGGCTTACATACTTCCATTCCCAAATCTTCAAATAGTCTTGCCATCCAAATGGCTTGTGTGCTTGTTGATGATGCCACTATATATTTTGCTTCAGCTGTAGATAAATCTACATTGAGTTGTTTTCTACTACTCCAAGAAATGAGATTTACTCCATAGAAGAAAGCATATCCATAGGTACTCTTTTGATCATCCAAGCTACCTACCCAATCCGCATCTATGTAGGCTACAACATTGAAATTATTAGTAGCTTTATAAAACAATAAAAATATTTAGTTCCACTTACATATCTGAGAATTGTTTTATCTTTTTCAATGAGACTCTCGAGGTTGTTGCATGAATATAGAAACTAGACTTATAACAAACAAAATATCTCGGTCTAGTAGATGTTAGATACATAAAACTGCCAACCATAGATCTATAAAGAGTGGCATTACAAGGTGGAGTTTCATCTTCCTTCATCAATTTACTCCCAACAACAAGAGGAGTGCCCACTGATTTACAACCTTGCATATTAAACCTTTTCAACATATTTTCAACATATTTGGATTGATAGATAGATATACTAGCAACTTCTTGGGTAATTTCCAAACCCAAAAAATATTGCATTCTTCCCAAATCAGACATCTCAAATTCAGATTTCATAGCCTCTTTGAACTCCTCCACAAGTGAGAATGAGGTGCCCAAAAATATTAAGTCATCCACATATAAGCAAAGAATGATGAAATTTGATCCTACATTTTTTTTGTAGACAGTACTCTCTTAAGAACATTTAACAAATCCATGATCAAGAAAATAGTTATCTATTCTAGAGTACCAAGCTCTCGGGGCTTGTTTAAGACCATAAAGATACCTTTTAAGCATATAAACCTTATCTTCATTTCCCCGAGCAATGAAA
Organism: Taxus wallichiana var. yunnanensis; assembly: GCA_018340775.1. Classification (NCBI taxonomy): domain Eukaryota; kingdom Viridiplantae; phylum Streptophyta; class Pinopsida; order Cupressales; family Taxaceae; genus Taxus; species Taxus wallichiana. The sequence goes on from CM031242.1 coordinate 986,247,042, forward strand.
CCTTGTGGCTGGTCCACATAAACTTCTTCCTTCAAATATCCATTTAAGAATGTAGATTTAACATCCATTTAATAAATCGTTAAATTATAACTAGACACAATGGAAAGAAATATTCTTATAGTTTCCATTCTTGCTATCGAGAAAATGTCTCCTCATAGTCAATGTATTCTTTTGCACATATCCTTTTGCAACTAACGTGCTTTATAGTTTGAAATACTTCCATCCATATTTAATTTTATCTTGTAAATCTACTTTACTCCAACCGTTGATTTTCCATCGGGTGGATCAGCTAACTCCCATGTATAATTCTTATTAATCTAATACATTTCATCATCCATGGCTTTCATCCATAGCTCATTAGTACAAGCTTCTTTAAAATTATAAGGTTCAACATGTGTAGAAGAAAGAAAAGCAAAATTATCATCAACATACCTGGCTATCTCATATATTTCCTTCAAACTTCTTGTTTTTCTATGAGGGCTACATGGAGTCCTTACTTGGGTGTCAACATGAGAACTAGTTGATGAAGTAGAAGAGGATTCCTTTGATGGAGAAGTCCTTGAAGGTGATCCCATATTTGTTTCCGTAGAGGGCTGCACTGATTGAATACTATTATCAAGAATTAAATTTTCAATATGATGAGTAATTATCTTATCTTCTCCTTCATTTTAAAATTAACTCCCCCTTCATCAAAGATCACATCTCTACTAATATGAAACTTATTAGTAAGAGGGTCATGACATCTATAAGCTTTACTTTCTTCTGAATATCCAATAAAAATGCATTTCACAAATTTCTCATCTAACTTCTTTCTTTGTTGTTGAGGAATATGAACAAAACATGTAGACCCAAAATTTTAGATGAGAAACATTTGGCTTTCTACAAAACCAAGTCTCATAAGGAGTAGAATTTTTACCATCTTTGTAGGACTTCTATTGAGAATATAAATAGCTGAATGCACTCCTTCTGCCCAATACATGTTTGGAAAACACATTTCTTTCAACATACATCTAGTCATCTCTACAATGGTTCTATTTTTCCTCTCGCTACTCAATTTTATCGATGAGCATAAGCTTTAGTTAGCTCCTTTTTAATGCCATGGGAAATGAAAATTATTTGAATGCATTAAAGGTGAATTCTCCACCTCGGTCAGTTCTTAAAACTTTCAAATAGAAACCCGATTCCTTCTCAACAAGTAATTTAAATCTTTGAAAGAAACTAAAAGCTTGAGACTTCTCACTTAAGAAATAGAACCAAGAAATCCTTAAAAATCATCTACAAAGAGAAAAAAATATTTGTTCTTTCCAAGAGACAAAGTTTACATGGGACTACAAATATCTGCATGTACTAAATCCAAAGGCTCATGTGCTCTAAAATGATGATTAGGAAAACTTTCTCTATGTTGCTTCCCTATTAGACAACCTTCACATACCTTTTTTTTTTGGCTTTATGAAAGATGGAAAACCTCTCACCAAGTTCTTATTTTGCATGAATGAGAGAGATCCAAAATTAAGATGCCCAAACCTCTTATACCAAATCCAAGGATCATAAACAGAAACCTTCAAACAAGCTACATCAGATTCCATTTTTAGACAAAAACATCCTATTATGTGTCATAGGAGCTTCAACAACTAGTCCATTGTTGTTAAAAATATTACAAGACTTTCCTTCAAAAATAGTCTTGTAATTTTTAGTATTTAGCTTCCCTATGCTAATCAAGTTATGATTTAAGCTTGGAACAAACAAAGTGTCATGTACATACATAGTACTCCCATTCTTCATTTTTAAAGCAAGAACACCTTTTCCCATTACTTCTGCTTGATTATTGTTACCAAAATTGACTTTCCACTTCACATTATCATCTAACTTTGCAAAAAAATTTTATTTCCAGTCATGTGATTTGAACATCCATCATCTAAATACCAAACAAAATCATCTTCAGCTTCAAAGCTATTTGATGTGGAAATTTTTTTGAGATTTCTCACCTTTGTCTTTACTAAATTTTTCTTGAGACTTGTTTCTTTTATTTTTGAAATAATATTGTTAAATATGAACATCTTTACCAAAATAGCTACAATGAAGGAGGCCTCTCCCGGGGTTTTGCTTCTTCCTCTACCATGACCTCTTTTCCATGAAATCTTCTCCTCTACCTCCTCTATATGATAAGGAAATAATAGAAGCCTCATACATGGAAGATTATTTTTCTTGTCATCAACCTTCAACTTGTTAGGATGGGACTTTTTTGGGGTTCCTCATTCCTTTTCAACCTATTTTCATGTACTTGAAGGCTTCCAAATAAATCACTAAGAGTTAGTTGTGATAAATCCCTTGACTCTTCTATAACAATGGTAATGGGATCAAAAATTTAGGAAGACTTCTTAACACTTTTTCAACAACCCTCCTATCTTCAAGAGATTCACCATGGGCATGAATAGCATTCACAATATTTTGAACTCTAGTAATAAAAGCTTCAACACTTTCACTTTCTTTCATAGAAAGAGACTCAAAATCTCTTCTTAACATTTGGAGTTTGACAATTTTTACCTTATGTAACCTTTGTAGGCCTTTTACAAGGATTCCCACACATCACGTGACATCAAAAATTCTGCAATATTTGGAAATATTGAGATGTCAAATCTTGTTTGAAGAATGAAAATAACATTGGCATATTTTTTCTGTTCTCCTTCAACTCTATCTTTTGATCGGCAGATAGAAGATTATAGGCGGATTCATCAGCTAGCTCTAAATAGCTTGAAGAAACAAGCATCCATGGTTCTTGTGAGATTAGCGAGTTCTCATCTTCACAATCCAATACTCATAGCTATCCCCACCGAAAAGATGAATCTGATCTTGCGCATAGTATTGTTAGTTTGGGCCACTATGCTAGCTTGCAGCAGTCAAATAAACAACTTATATATGCATCTCTGATACCAATTGAAAAACTGAACAGGGACTTATATGAAATGAATTCACAACCCAAAAAGAACAATTCCAAAAAAAATAGAATTGATATTATATGTTCAGGTAGAATAGCTACAAGAAAAATAGCATTCTATACAAAAAGATTGAGATATACTCAGAACAGAGACTCTCTATTTTTTTAATTTTAAAACATACACAAATGGCTTGTTGCTTACAAACAAATATCTGTTGTTGTTGTTGTTTTCTACACCCAATCTAAACACATATTTAAAGGAAATCAAAGACTCAGTTAAGCCTCTGCTGTGGCAAACTTCAATTGACACTTGGAAAATTTAGTTTTTGATCTGTAGTTTGACTGTGTTAAAATTGACAAGTGTTGATTGACAAAAACTTAGTCATCATAGCTTTCACGTGTGTCATCGATAAAGGTGTGAATATCTATCTTCCCAAAGAACTAGGGAAACATTGATGGCTCGAGGAATTCATCATCCACTCTAAACTAAAATAGAAATTAATTTTGGAGATAGAAAACACTTTAATGTATCCAAGAGGTGCCCATTTTCTTCCTTCGGAGGCTCTAAAAGAGTCAATGTTGGGAATAATACCAAAATAACATCCTATAAGATCAAGACCATATTTTTTTCTTACTCTTGTTCACCAATTAATATGGGACAAACAAGGATGGTACGTATTTAAGTACATGTCCACTAATCATGTCTTCTATGATCCCACTTTCTTCCCCTCGAAAAAGAGCCTATAGGTTCCTTCTTTACGATATTTTGAAAATAGTCATCTTCATCCCTCTTTCCATCGCCATTCACCATGTCACTTTCCTACCTATTTTATTAATACAACATAACATGTTTTTATTTTCCTCTGCAGCTTGATTTATTTATATTAATGAATGTGAAAATTTGCAACCGCTTCGGCGATCACTGTAATGGAAGAAAAATACGGGAAGAAATAATATCAAGGAACTAAAGAATAAGAGGTAGGGTTTCTATTAATTATGAAATTCATGTCGTTTTATAATAATGGGACATATGCAATAGTTTGGAAATTCATTTGTTAAGATCAATGGTTATTGAATATAACATTTGAGTTTTATTTTAAAAAGGGGAATTGAGTAATCTTTAAATTCATGTTATAATTTTTATGGGTATTGCAAGTTTTTCAATGGATGTTTGTGTTTCCATGAGTGAAGGAAACCTAATATTGGATGACATGGTTAGAGAAGAGTAACCTTGACATAGGAAAATATGTATTTTTGGATAGCTTTAATGAGCCATTAGTAACATTTGGCGATAATTACTTCATTGTGGTAGAAATTTTCAAATTCATGAAATTCTATATCTATATTTAACATTAGCTCATAGGCATACTAATACCTAATTTAAAATTACACCCACTAGTTGTTAGATTTCTAGTCACAAGATCTAGTTGAATCTTTTAATGTAACTCATGGCATTACACATAAATGTATGACTATTACAATGAGTATATGATTCTACTTCTTTACCTTTATTTATATGTTTAAATGTGGTTATTTTGAGAATTAGCAAGTGTTCATGCAATAATAATTTATACTGATTTAAAACTAACATTTATATTATAATGATCTATAAAAGCATGGAGGTATACTATAATATTTTAATAAAAACATCCACAATCATTTTATGAAAACTTCTCTTTGTAGTGACTTGTAATTTTTGAAATACATTTAAAATAAAATACTATTCAAGATAATATAAATCAAAGAACATATTGCAATGTGTGACTAGTCATTCACAACAACTTTATTTTAAAGAAAATGATGAATAATAAAAATGGAATGAAAACTAATCACACATTTTTGCACTTTATTCCTCGCTTCTTTCGTTTGAATTTTCATTTCCACTCTTCCCACTACATTTAGTAACTAAATAAGGTATTATAAAAGCAACACATAAATAACGAATTACTTTCAATTTCATTGCTCAAATCACTCAAATAAATATCTCAATCTAGTTGAGATACATTTTATAAATAAATTTACCTTGTATAACCTAAGATTGTAATTGGGTTTGAGTTGGTGTAATTTTCACTAAACAATCTATCTTAATGAAAATGAAGACATTAGAAGATTATGTTCATTCCAAGGTGTAGTGCCCCATATTTGGCATGTTCAAAACCAACCCAAACACCTAAAAATCCTTATTTCTTTTTTATATATAAATATTATTTTATTAATAATTATGTATGATTGGAGATAACGACAACACTTAGTTAATTTTATTTTATTATCAAGTAGTAATTCTAGTGAAGCATACCACTATGTCCATTATAAATTTCATTTAGAACTATGTCCCAAGGTGGCCCGCCATACTAGCCCAATCCGAACATTTATTTATCTCGAACATTTCATTTGATTTGATTCGATGATCTACATCTTCTATGTCCCTAATGGACCCATGTCAATTTTTATTTAATTAAACATTTTCCTATAATGTCCACATAGGTTTTGAAATAATCCGTAAACCCAATCTATATTTAAATGCCCCTGTCCCCATCTCGCCCCATAGACCTTCCCACTTAATAAATTTTATTCCACACCCATGTAGCTCCTCTTTTCTTTTCCCATGAATCTAAAGTTCAGAGGACTTAATCTCCACCATTGGGTTAAATAAACCTCGTCCCTACAACCTAGGTAAATCTAAGAAGCCTTAAATTTCCTTAAGGGAGGAATTTTATCTTTCATACTTTTTTATTCCTATTTCATTTGAACAAGTTAAAATTGCAGGGAAAAGGAGGGAAAATGAGAGGAGATTCATTGAGGAATGTTGGGGCTTTCGACCTAAAAAAATATCATATGGTTCCACCGACAATGACACCATTTAATTTTTTTCTAAATTAAAAAAAAAGGCAGAAAGCCTTCTTAAATTTTTTGATTTGAAATCTAACCAGAGTTCTTGAGGTTTTCTATTGTTTTATTTTCTCTTTTTCTCATGCACCTAGATTTCGGATTTGTATATATATATATATATATATATATATATATAGATATAATTGTCTATATAGAATATTGTTTGTTATGTAGGGTAATATTGTGGCCGCACTATGGCCGCTTAGTAGGTCACAATTGGGAAGTGCAAGACCATGATCGTGGTCATGAGACGTCTTAGTATGGTTTGGGAGGTGGTCACATTGTGTCATAGAAGAGGGTGGTGGTGTGTGAATTTGGAGTAGGCCATGACCTATCCCAACCCCCACGCCCGCCACACACGACTCCATAGTTATTAAATTAAAACTATTACCTCTAACAAAATCACGATTTTAATATTTTCATTTTTATACATATATATAATCTATATAAATAAAATAAAAAGTTTTTAAATATTTCTATATTTAAATACATTTAAATATCACAAAGCATAAGGAAGAAATCTTGATAATCTCTAGTTTCGACATTTTCTCTCAAATTTAAAATATCACATATGTCATGTGTGTGTGCGTGTTCCATATATATATTCTTTAATTCTTGTTTGAATGATTTTACATAGATATAAAGGATGGAAAACACCATAAAAAATAATTTTATTATAATCCCCCTTTCTTACTTTCTTTTAAGAAGAAAAAATATTAAGATAGAATAATGGTGTAATAATTTCAAGAGTACAAGATAGATTAAATCATTCACACATTTCGTAACAAGATGCAACAAGATGTATCCTATGAGAAATATTTCAATTATAAATTGTATTCATCCTTTCATGTCATTAAATGTCTTAAGAATATATATAGGAGATTAATCTAAATTCATAACATGTCTACTATATCCCTATTCTTAAATTTCACCATAATGCAAGTAAAAATTGTGGAAAAATAATATTTTTAATACAAGATAAAAACTCCACTAACACTTTACATTTTAATACTAAAAAATATGCTTAGAAATGCAACAACAAAATCTTCTTTCTTTAATTTCATAACTCATAAAAATAAGAACACCATTTGATAAGCAAAATTAACTAGTAAGTGAGACTCTTTTCTCTCAATACAATAAGCTAATCAAATAGAGTATGGGTAAAAATTTATTGAACTCAACATACATTCATTCCTTCAAATCTTTATTACCATACAATAGAAAATAAACCTCCCAATCCCCATAATCCAAGCCTTAAAATATTCATTTCAATAGATAAAAGCATAATCACAACTCCCATAAAAAGGATTACAAACATGTAACAAATGCAAGGGTAGGAGTCTACTACAACATGTAGAAACAAGTTTACAATATTCCAATCCTTATTCTCAAAGAGAGGATAAAATGACACAAGATTACAAGTGCAAGGATTCAAGATTATTCTCAAGATAGGATCTCACTTAACAATTATTACAACATATTTACAAAGCATACTAAAATTCAAGAGGACAAGCCTCCCCAAAATGGGGAACAACATGCCAAATTTTCAAACTTTTTCTTCCATGCTCCAAGTATATTTTTCAAATCTTTGAAATCCATATGAAATTCTTTAATGCACAAGATAAAGGGGACCTAGTTTCATCCCAACCAAATGTAATCATCACATCCAAGCTCCACAAAATGGAGGACTTGCTAGCCTCCCTCAAGCCCATGGGGAGAGATAATTCATGTGTCAAGTTTTCACAAGTAAATTGAGAAAATTTTGAAAATCACACATGCACAACATTTCAAAACACATCAACCAAAAGAATACCAATCACAAGATGAGAACTCCATGTTTTCCTTAAAGGAGAAGACCAACAATGATCCCATAATAATCCATAATGTGAACCCACCATAGGAACACTATAAAAATATCCAAAATAGCTCTACCTATCTCTACATTTAAAATACCCTCATTATACTTTCATCCCAAACACCAAGCCTCCTCCTTGGGAGGATTTTAAAATCAAGCATGGTTTCCTATCAAGAATGGAGGAGGAGGTTCAAACCATATGAACATTCATTATTCCACATCAAACCATATGAGGTGAGGAAATAAGATAAAGACCATTGTGTCTTACCCATCAAGCCATGTGGTGTAAGAGGGGTCATTACTCCCTATTCCCCTACAATTAAAAAATCCACCATAAAATAGGTTGGATGAAGAAAATAAGAACAACCAAGATTTACAAAGATACCCACTAAAAACATGAAAGCATTCAAGAAAGCAAACAACCATTATTTTCTTTTCTACATTTAATCAAAGAGAAAACAAAAGAGGTAAGAATTCTACCTTATTGATGGATTTTTCTTCATCCCTGTTCATATTAGTGAGCTAGATAACAAAGAAAATCAACCAACTTGAAAGATGCATGGTTTAAGGTACCCATAGAGCTGATGGATGTAAATTGATGGACAAAAAGTGGATGTACTTTCTACGAGATGGATAGACTTGCAAAATATAGAAAACTAAGAGAAAAAAAATTAGATTGTATATGTGCAGGGATTACATGAAAAGTCGAGTCCAAGTAGCATGAGCTTCCTTGTGCGGATGTCAAACCTAGTTTGATAAGATAAAATGATATAATGAAATATATATATTTTTAATTAGATAGGGTAAAAAATAGGGATAGGCTCCCAGTCCGAGTATAGAAAATTACATCGTGACGAGAACAAAGCGAGATAAAAAAGGAATAGGACTCCTAGAGTTAAACAAGCTTAAATCTCAAAACATAGAAGGAGCTCCAAGAAATAACAACAAGAAGAAGAGAACTAAGCCATTAAATAAGAAAAAAAATAGAAATTTCCCAAAGTTGACAAACAGTTCGGAAGAAGTACCATTAGTTAGCTTTACTTTTGTTGGAGGGTTTAACATCCCTGGTCTCTTGTTTCATGCTAGAATTAGAATGCATATTCTTGTGGGGGTCCTTGATGTCTTCCTCGGTATCCTCTTCAATCCTCCTCCTCCTCTTCAACATCATCAGAACTAATCCACCTCCTTTTTTGCTTCTCTTTTTCCACAACATCCAGATGAGCACCCAAATCCCAAACCAGAGAATCAAACTTCTTGATATCCTATGGATATTATTCTAATAAAATCATATTTAATTTGTGGCTTCAATACTATAAATCATGCCCTTTCTCACCACCATGTTAGTCTCTTCCAGGAATTGGACCAACATCTCCAAATACTAAACTTTGTTCCTCCACATATCAAGACCATGCTCTCCCATAGTGTAACTTTATCATTTCCCTTTGACGAAACAAATTCCTAATTTTCCATCCCTTCCATATCCTTCCCATCACCCATATGCTTAATACCAATATTTCCTTCCCTCATCTTGGACATACACTCACCAGGGGTAATATCCTCCTCATCTTAAATTAGGGGCATTTTTTAATCTCGACCGATTTCCCATTTCGAACAAGAGAAGAATTAGGCCCTCATGGATGGGTGACTCCACCTTACTCTGTTGAAAATACCTCACTGAGGTGGTCAGAGACATGAAAAGATAGAAGGGAATACTAGAGCAATTTCTTATGTCTAAACATGTTCAGAAACGACAAGTGGTGGGTATATATCTTATGATATTTACCTTCTAAAGTTAGATACTTCATGATATACCGGAATACCTCTCTCCACACCCCAAGAATACAAGAATGAGCGATGCCATTAGTGAAGTAATGGAAAATTCCTTTCCCACAAAGAAAGTATTGATTTTTAACTCTCTCTCGATTCTTATCCTTGAATATTTTTGACCTTCCATGTCCATGCCGATGTCACGAGCAATGGGTTCTCCGACATATTAATTTCCATGCCACGAGATCACCCACTTTTTCCTCTTTCCACGCCATCCTAAAATCCATAGTAAGCGATGGATCATTCCCTTGGAGTCCGGTGAAAAGTTCCTACAACCCCTAATCCTAAAAAAAGTGCTACATAGACTTATCCTCTACAATACACCAATGGATGGACAACTCGAGTTTAGTTCTATCACCACCCATGGTAGAAAATGTTTTACTCCAATGCACAACACTTTGAGTTCTGTAATTTTAGAAATTAGAATTTCCTTTCAAAGAATACCTTAATCCAAACTCACTTTTGCAATATTGGAAAATGAACCCATTATAGTCCCTACATGTGGTTAAGGTGAACTACTTACAACTTTTCATGATTAATAATATCTTTAATATGCACATGTATGACCTCATCTTTTTGTCACACTTTGAAATCATCACTTTAAACTCACTTATTCACCAATCTATCCGCACAATTATTAGTGATGCGAGGGATATGAGTAATGATATGGGAATCGAAGTACTTAAGGTGATCTTTAATATCATTAATAATATTACCCAAAACCCAATTATTGTGAGAAGTCTTGTTGATTGCATTTAAAATGAGAAGAGAGTCCCTCTCAATAAGAATATGTTTAATTCCTTTCTCCTTAGCAAGACTAATACCCTAGAGAAGAGCATGAGCTTCAACTATATTATTTCTCTAAGTCCCCAAAGGTCCAACATAGGCGAGATCTATTCCCATTATGATTCCTTATTATCCATCCTCCACCAACTAAAACAGGGTTTCCTTTAGACGCCCCATCAAAATTAAGTTTGAATTTTCTCCTTTCATGTTTTGATCACTTAATTTTCGTGGATGGGAAAATGAATTGAGTGGAATGAAGGTGACCTATTTGAGAAATTCCTCTTCTCTGATAGAAATTTCCTTTTAGTCTTCACCTTAATTATTTTGGAGTTATCTTTAATCAACGAAATCAAACCAGCACTAACCTTTCAGATATTGGCATTTTTATTTATGAATATGAGAGCATTCATTTCCTTCCATAACTCTAGGTGAAGTGTAGAAGGGCCATTTTCTAGGTAGCCATAAGAAAGTGATACCTAAAAGGAAAACCCATTATAACCAACATTCCTCAATGGAATCAAGACAAAACCATTGAACCTTGAAAATCTCCAACACTTTGGACAACATCACTTGAGAAAGGGACAAGATATGAGGAGGTGGTTAACATTTCCTCTTTATTTTATACAAAGTACACACTATTGGGAGGAACATTCCACATTTCCTCAAATTTTCCATAGTGAGGATTTTGTTTTGAGTAGCTAACCAAAGAAAAATGTTAACTTTAGGTAGGAGGTATTTTACCCAAAGTTTACTCGAGTAATCTTTTTGTCTAAAATTCTTAAATTTTAGGAGGTATGTTTATTTAATAGATAAATTTCTAGAATCCTCTTCCTTCCATATAATATAGTCCTCATTACATTGAAAAGGGGAATATAAATATTATTTAACTTACGATTGAGGTCATAAAATTAAGGATCCCAAATTAAATTGGGAGGGGAAGCACCTTCTCCCCAAATAGTAAGATTATTGGAGAAGCTCTAATAGTCCCGAACCCAAACTATGCCATTGTCTTCAAAGAGCTATGCCACATTTCTTCTAGGATCTTCCTCCACTAGATATTTATTAGAGAGCCAAAATCCCTCCAAAAGAGAATTATATCTCCTTTCCTAATATTCCATTTAATACCCCTACTAAAGATCTCCATACAAGAGAAAATAATTCCAAAAAAAGATCTCTTAGGGATATTGTCTTGCAGAAAGAAAACCTATATTTTTCTAGTATTCATTAAATATTTCCTTTTGATGATATCAATGCATAGGACTTCCTCCTTTATCACTCTCCAACCATATTTAGCCACAAGATTTTCATTCATGAGTCTCATATTCTTTAATCCCAATCCACCAAAATCTTTAGGCTTGGTCACTTTTTCCAAAGTGACAAGAGAAATCGAACTTCTCACTCAAATTTCACACATGAACCTTTTTTAAAAAATTTCAAGAGCTTCCAAAATCTTGCAGAGGAGAAGAAAAAGGGACACGACATAGATAGGAACCCCTTGAAGAGAGCTTTGTAGGAGTTTAATTTTCTAGCTTGAGATAGGATAATCCCCTTCCAGGAGAAAGCTTATTGGAAATTCTCTTGAATAGAGTGTTACGGATGGAATGATTTTATTTTTTTGAATGAGGGGAATTCCAAAATAGGAATCTAGAAAATTATTTATCTTAAAACCAAAAATGTGGGCTAGTCTATCTTGAAATTATCTTCCACATTTTTGAAGAAAATGGCACTTTTGAGGAAGTTGACCATTGACTAGAGACTTCCTCATACTCATTCGGGACATCCGTGAAGATATAGGCTTCTTGTATAGATGCATTCCCCATCAATAAATTTTCATCCACAAATTGGTTGAGGTAGGTAGGTTGATGGCCATTAGAAATTTTGATACCATGCAAGAGATTAAGGGAATCCTCCTAGTTGCAGAGTCCACTTAAATTTTCCGCCACAATTGTATAGAGGAAGGGGGAGAGGGGATCTCTATGTCTAAGTCCTATACCATCTTGAAATAAGGCTTCCGGTTTTCTATTGATCATAACAGAGAAAATGGATGAAGAAATACAAACCATAACCATGTTGATAAAGAAGTCATCAAACCCCATCTTGGATAGAATGGCCCGAAGAAGGGCCCACGAAACTTTTTCATAAGCTTTGTGGGTATCCAACTTGAAAAAATGGTGGATATTTATGAAATTTTGAAAAAATTAATGGCTTCTTGGATGACCACAATTCTATAAACAATTTTTCTCCTAGGAACAAAAGGCCCTTGATTAGGAGAGATAAAATTGGCCAAAAATTGTTGAGCCTAAAAGCTTTAATTTTAGTAATAAATTTTAGTTTTGTGTTACATAGAATAATAGGTCTAAAATATATAACATCCTTGGCCCATATAATCTTTGGAATAGAGATCATGAAAGTGTTTTTGGTTTGTTTGATAATCGACCATTAGTGAATAAAGTGTGGATCATCTCAATGACTTTATTATTGACCACTTCCTAGAACTTTTGGAAGAAGACATTAAGGAACCCATCTAGTCTGGGGATTTATCTAGTTACATATCAAAATGACACATATTATTTCTTTCTCTAAAGGAATGCACATAAGATATCTACTTTCTTATTGCGAGATGACATTCTTGAAGAGACCGAGGGCCTTCTCCCAACAAGTTATATTTGGATCAGCCCTAGGGAGAAAGAGGTCCTTACAATATCTAATAATAACTTCATTGATTTCTTTTTCTTATTCTGTGAGAGTACCATCATTTTTCTTGAATTCCTTAATCTTGACATGATTTGTCTCTGGGGTTAGAAAAGTGGAAGAATTTAGTGTTTATATCACCCTCCTTTAGCCATTTAAATCTACATTTTTGCTTCCAATATGTTTCCTCCTTATCCAAGATATCATGGAATTCAATGAGGAGAGATTGATCTTGACTTTTAATTGTTTGATTGACCCTATCTTCCTCCATTAGTTTCTCAATAGTCCTTAAGTCTTCCTCTATTGTTATTTTAGACTGAAATATGTTCCCAATAATTTCCTTATTCCAAGTTTTCAGATTTTGTTTAACATGCTTTAACTTAAAACTTAATTTGTACATCGGGACCCCATGGACCATGATCCCCACCAATCCCATATTCTCAAGAGGTTGTTAGATGTTGGAGCCTAATGTTCTAAAATCTAAAAGGTCTATATTTTTAGGAATAACCATACCCAACTTGAGAATGATAAGATTTTGTCAAATCTAATTCTTGGCAAGGTGGATAGAGAGTAGAGTTGATTAAGCATGTAATAATGACTCACCAAAATTCTATCCATTATAATATATATGAGGTCCTAACTAGTTCTTTTGTTAGCCCAAGTGAACTTGGACCCTCAAAGTTCAAGGTCCAAAATATCATTATTTACTAAACAACTAGCTAACTCATCCATGCTATCGTATAGGAGATGGATCAACCATTGTTTTCACTGGTGGAAAGAGGGGTATTGAAATGTCCTCCAACAATCCAATCAAAATCTTTAAACAAGAATCTACCCTTAGTAATTTCTCACCACATATTTTTTCTATCAACCACATATTAGGGGACATAGATATTAGATACAATCCTGGAATTTTTTGAAGCTAAATCAGTAAATAACATGGTTAGGTGATTGGTCGATGACAGAAAACTGACCCTTTAACCAAGAGGGGATTCAAGGGGTGGAAAAGCCTTCCGAGGCCCCTTCTTTGCTTACTCAAGCCTAAAGGCCTTCTTTCCAGACCATCCTTCCCACTTCTTTGAATATTTTGTACTCATATTTGTTTCTTATATCATATAGATATCAAGTTTTTATTTGTTCCTAAAATCCTTCAAGATTCTTTTCTTACTAGGGTTATTCAACCCTCTAATATTCCAAGAGAGTAAGATCATTTATTCTTTGATTGATGAAACCTAAGAGGTTTATGTATCCCTTCATCAATATCTTTCTTTCCAAGGTCTCCCTCTTCTCCTTGTTAGATTTTCTCTCTTTTAGAATTAAGTCTTTACACACATCATCTCTAAAATTGCTTCTAGTAATAGGATTAGATCCTATTGTGGTAGTGATAGAGGAGAACACTGGATAAACAAAATATACAATAATACCTCCCATCAAGAGATTAGAATCATTTAAAGTTGAGATGCCTTCCTCCTATCTTTGGCTAAAAGAGCTTTGTCCAATCAAGGATAGATCTTCCAGGGAAAGTCCTCGAGCCACTTTCAATGCATAGTTTCCTTTTGAATATGATAGATTCTCAAGTTACTTTTGTTTTAGATTTGGGGAAAAGTCCTCTTCACTCATATTTTCATTATCTACTTTACCCCATTCAACCTTGTTCTTTGGGTCATCCTCTTCAGCTTTGGCTTCGACCACAACTTGTGTTTCTATAAGTATAGTCTCCTTAGAACCTCTTGATCCCTTCCAGGATCCTTCCTAAAGGTTCTTCAAGTTTTCCCCACCTTTCTCCATTCTATGTTATCTTTATTAAGAACCGTAGTATGAAATATTGGACATGTTTCCTACTTGTTCTGCTGTGGTGGGAACTTTCTATGATCATACCCTACAGATTTGCATTTGTAACAAATAAAAGGGGACAGAGCATACTCAAATATTTGCACCCAATCCCCAAACTTTGAGATTAAAGTGATATTTTCTTTGAGAACATATTCTTTCATATTAACGTAAAACCTCGCATGTGTAAGTTTGGTTCTAGATTTAGTAACTGGATTAACTACTATTAGGGTTCCTAGAATTTATGCTATACCAATCGTACCTCGGGTTCCCATAACTAAAGATGTAATCCAGGGAAATTCACCTAGATAGGATGTTCACAGACAATTTTTTAAAGGGGTTGAATGTTGGTTGCCATTGTTGCACAACCACATGGGACTTACCAATGAACCAAGGCCCTCCAGATAGAATTCTTAAGACATGGTCTTTACTAGGAAGAGAAATTAAGAAAAAACCATTCGCATATGTAGTTACCTCAATAGATCCATTTTTTTCCCATATTCTCTTGGCCCAACTATGGAAAAAATCAATATTGGGTTGAGATCCAAAACATTTGGTGAATAAAGAATTTTCCATATTTTCCTTGGCTCATTTGCGAGAGAGTTGGGTATTTTAAGGGCCATAAGGCCCTTATATTTAGAAGGCTCCAATATTTCCAAGGAAATTTTGTCCATCTTTTTCCTGACCAATCTTTCCTCCCACATGGATTCCACCATTGGCTCCACTCTATTATCCTTACAGGTCGGGCACACATGCACTGTAATGGCCCGTGATGCTTCTCCGGTCCGTAGAACCCGATGAAGTAGTTCAATCTCTCCCACTTCTAAGATTCAAACTAGGGTTTCCGTCTTCTATTCCTCTGCATTTAAAATTATACTTTCTACTCCCCTCCCATTGTCAAATTCTCAGTTTTGATCCAATAGATATCACCTCATTACTTGGAACAAAATTTTTCAGCCTAAGAAAAATGAAATATATATGGATAACATGCAAAATTGATAAATAATAGATCCTGAAAATGTCAATGTATAGAAGAGCTAATGATATGATCATTTAGTAAATGTAGAGAAAACCAAAATGGCATGAGGATGGTATTATGGTCATACAAGTGGCATTACAATGACAATGTGATGATATTATGATAAGGAAGGGGCTATAATGTCAGGTGATTTTCTATCATTCTTGACTTGTTTGAAAGAGGGGGAAGGGTTGTATTTATAGCTTAGAGACAAGGTTAATTTAGGGGTTATTAGGAAACTAGGGTTTGACAAAGCAACCCCGATTAGTTGAGTGGGGGACATGATTTGAGTTATTATGTGAAATAATGGATTTGATAAGGATTATTCTCGCATCATTTAAATCATGAGTGGGATTCATGATTTGAATCATTTTGGAGTATTTCATTATTAGGTGGGGTGATATGACTTAATTTAAAATATTTGAATATTATAATATAACAAGGTTTAGGTATCTGAAGGGATTAATTAACCAATAAATATTGATTAATTGAATATTTCTTTTGTGTAAATGGGATTTATTCTAATTTATGGGGGAAAAGGATTCCAATTTGTAATCCTAATGAAGGAGAGAAAAAGTGGGGTGAAGGGGAGGAAAGATACCAAAATCGGTGTCTACAATTTCCCCATTTTGATGAGTGGTTTTTGTTTGAACAATTGCAGATAAATAAATGAAGTATTGAAAACATAATTGATTAAGTGTTTCCCCTCAATGTGGGATTGAAAACGTAATGGAAGTAAAACACGAGTTATAAAGAGATAGTTGTTAAAGGTCAGGTGGGTGATGAAAATATGGGTAAACACATAGCCAACACACAATTCATCAAGAAATCAAGATCTCAATAAAATGAAAAATATGGCTGGTGAATCCAATATTACATCGAAGAAGGACAATTGTGTTCACAATAGAAATGATAAAAAATGTTATACGGATGTGTGAGTAGATGAAGACCACTACTAATATATGCAGGCCGGAATGACTAAAAGGTCATAGGAAAGCACCAAATTATGCATAGTGAAATGAAAAAATCATGTTAAATCCATCGTATAAGAGGAATCGAGTGAAAAATATGCATCCATAAGGATGAGGATGAAAACAAAGGTATCCCAGGATAGGACACAAAGACCAAGCTAAAATGTTTACTTGAATATGGATGGTCACGTATTATGCCCTAAGAAAGGGGGTTAATAAGTTTGAAGAGATATTTCTAAGGAATATGTGATGTTGACAATAAGATAATATAATAAAAAGGATAAAAACATTGATTCATGGAAATGGGAGAAAGATTATGATTTGCGTTTGCAAGAAAAAAATAGAAGACACTAGTGTGGGAAAAGGTTATAGGTGATGGCCATTAGGGTATCCTCTAATAAAAAAATACCATGGGAAGGAATTATTAGAAATGGATATGATGATTCCTCTTGATAGGGTTAATGAGGATAGAAGAGGTAACAAATATCTCGAAAAGAGGAGAGGTCAATACTACAAAGGGGAGAAAGATAATGGGGTGTAATGAATTGGATCGAAGGTCATGCACTAATGGATAAATACTTTAATTGATTATAAATGCTATGTGTGAGGATGTGTTGAAGGACGTAAGGAGTAAGAGTGCTAAAAAAATGAATTCAAAGTGGTTAATTACGAAGAGAAAAACTTCAAGGGTATAAGGAAATAAATTAGACAAAAAGATGAGAAAAAATAAATGAAAAAGGGATAAGAGAGAGGGATGATAGTGGAAGAAGGAAATGATAAATTTAAACAAGGATAATATAATAAAATGACACAACATAGGGTGAAATTATAAAAAGGGAGAGAGATATTCAAAATGTATGGAGTGAAGAAGGGTGAAGGAGATGAAGGATAGAAATGATGGAATATGAAAGATATGATTGATATAAGTAGGAGGTGACACAAAAAGAAAAACAAGGAGATGAGATGAGAGTAGGGGATAAAAGCATGAAAAAGGGAGAAAAGGATGGAAAAATAATGGAATGAGGACGATGAAGAATATAAAGAAGATGAAAGAGTAGGTAGAATAGAGAAAAGAAAAAAAAATGATGAGGGGTCATGAAGATGTGGAGAACATGAGATAAAAAGAGAGAAAATAGTATAGAATGAGGGAAAAGGTTAGGGTGATAGAGAAAGAAAGGGGAGGGTATAAGGAAGGTGAAAGTGATGGGGAAAGAGAAGATAATAGAGTGGAAATAGGGAGAAGATTGAGGGGCCCAAGTTACCATAAGGAAAACCAAGGTAAAGAATATAGAATGATTCCATGGAAATTCATGTTGAGGGTGAGATGATAAACAAAAGGGACAATGTTTGAAGAGTCAATTTATCAATGGGGAAGTAAGAAGGAAACATGAAGTAATAAGGGGAAGAAGATTATACATAGGAAATGAAATAAGACAAGGAGTGAAAAGGAGGGGAGGACAATAGAGAAAATAATGCATAAGGAAGGAAACCATGAATGCAAAAATTCAAGGAAAAGTGAGTAGTATCAAGAATGTAAAGAGAAGAAAGACAGAGAGAATGAAATAGATTGGAAAAGATGTGGAGATGCATGAATTGATGATGAGAGGACAATGAAAAAAGAGAGAGAGTGTGTATAAAGAATACAATAGAGATATTTAAGAATGTGAAGGGAAGATGGAGAGGTGGGGAAGATGTGAAAATAAAGTGCAGGAGTGGAGAAAAGGGAGGTGAGGTAAGAGAGAATGAGGGATAGAAGAGGCAATGCCGATAAAGGGATGTTAGGAGTAGTCCTCTAAAATGATCAAGAGAGATGGATGGGATAAAAATTGAGGAGAGGGAAAAATTAAATGAGGAATGAAAGAGGAAACACAATTGAAGGGACGTTAGGGGGTGTAGAACTAAAATTAGGTCACACTCCCCCTTTTCCCTTTGATATATAAATACCCTTCATCACTTTCACCTAGCCATGGCCCCCCATCACCACATTAATATTAATTTAATTAACTTAATTAAATTAATTATTTACCCTCACTATATTTATTATTTAAATATCTTACCTAAATAATATCCACACAAACACTTCACCCGCATACACCTCATCAAGCTAACTCACCTTAAGACCTATTCTTAGAAATTACCATAACTAACTAAGACTTACCCAAACCCTAAAAATCAATGCCTACACTCCCTCTAACCACATCCCCGCATGCTCACAGAAGCTCCTAGTCTAATCCACGGGATAATGACATGAGATCCAAGGAAATAGGAGGATATCCCTAAGTTTGGAAAACCTAGAAAATCCCACCTTGACCGATGCCTGCTTACCCCTAACCGCCACCGGTTAAGCCGGACCACCATTAGTTACCCTTTTAACCCACAAGTACCTTATTCTCAAGGTTTCAAACATTGGGAGCAAGAAAGTTGATGAGAAAGAACGAGATCTCAAGAGATAACACATCTTTAGAGAGCCAATTCTAGCAAGAACTTACATCCAAAGAAGGAGATTGAACATCTTCTCCTGCACAGCCATCCTAGCCACATTCGATCTACCCAAGCAAAGAGGAGTGTGCATGCAAACCATGCAGAAGATTTTCTCTAGTTGGTGATCATTTGCAGCCTTCAAAATCCATCATCAACACCTCCATCCTTCACACACACTTTTTAAAAACAACATCCAAGTAAGTATAATGTCATACTTCTTTGGTTTATTTCATTACATCATTATTTCATCATCCATTGTTCATCTTTCTCCCTATTGACCATCTCCAACATTTTACCTCCATAGACCCATAAAAACCTCATAAAAACCTATTCCAGTCACCCAATACCTTGTCTTGACTAACTGAAATCCTTTGTGCAATCACAAAGGGGACCAAAAACCCTACTCGTGACATTCCCGCTTTCACGAAGAATCGGTGCCAGTACCTAACCATGGTCGATCACCCCCGACCAACGTCGATCTCTATGTTTACCCACACACCTTAAAAACACCCATCCACCCCATTTTACCTCACCCTCACTCACCTGTGACCTACCCAACACCTTCATCAGACCTGGAGAACTCAGAACCAACCATTTGACTTGTGGATTCTATTCTAGCTTAGCCTGTTAGATTAGATCTATTTCTTATTGTGTTTTAAGTGAGACACCTAAATCATTTTAAAATAACAATAGGATTTACCTTGTTTTCAGCATTAATTTGTTTAAAATAGTGGACTAATAGCCATCTAGGAAGTACCATACTTCCTGGATCTAGCTCACGCTAGGCATTTCACTACCCATATTGTTTAATGCTTTTTGCTAGTCTTGTTTTCATTACAGGTAGTTCCTCCTAGCCAAAAGGAAGCTCTCACGGTCAGTTGTGGATTCGAATTCATACACACACAACAACCCATCAACCGACATTTGAACAGGTATTCCTCCTACGTCCGTTACCCTATCTATTTCACAACAATTAAAGGAACAAACTAAGAAAAAGGTAAAACATTTTGGCACGCCCGGTGGGACCCATCTGGGGTTCCTTGCATTTCATTCATTCGTAAGAAAAAATTGTGTGTTTGTTTCCCTTCTAAAAGTGTACACACTAATTTTCTTCCCTGGTAATCCACTACTTCTTTCTGTTTGCTCTAAAGGAAACCTTTCTTTTGGTGTTTTTAAAAGGAATCATCTCTTCATGTTTTCTAAATTTTAGTGAAAGAGCATCCCTCTTCCTATTCATCTATTTTTTTCATCGAATATCATAATTTTAATTTGGGTTTAAAATAAGTACATTTCATTCTGATTTTCTGCATTAGCTCACATTAATTGAGGGCAACCTATACGCTGGATGTCATTACCAGTTGATGGTTGACAAACAAATCGTAGAAAATCACTTCTATCCTTTTCTCTTTCTCTGAGTCTTACCAAACCACACAAAAATTCAAATACATACATTCTTAAACAACATCTTACCTAGAAGAAGTTGTAGGTGATCACACGATCATGACACAGTGGGCACGTAGCATCTCACTGCTCTCATCGATCATACTTTAGAGCGTAGCCCGCCCCCACCATAACAAACCTGAAACCTCACCCTTTAGATCTCCTTCTTTGTAGGAAGCCATCCTCACCAAAAAATCTACTTCAAAATTCATGTGTCAATCCCTAAATAACATAAGCTAAAAACGTAATAGAATAGAACTCTAGGAACATTCTTTCTTAGTGTTCTGTTTGATTTGCATTTTGAGGTGAGAGCTTTCGATCATTATTTTTGTATTTCCTTGCACACTCCCCATCATAGATGGTGTATTCCAGCTCCACTGAGTGTGCCTGGGCCATATCACCATCATTCCCAGAATTCTAGGTCTGATTCCACATCAAATTCTAATTTACAACCACTTTTTCTCATCATTGTTTCAGTTTCACAATGACTATCATTAGTTACCTCTGACCGCCATCAATTACGCTCAACCGATGTCGGTTCTAGGTCCTTTTGCTAACCTATTCAAAAGGACAATTTCACTTCACTTTCTTCCACCTTTCCATAGTCTCTGTTACTATCACCTTTTCCATTGATGTTTTACACATCCCCAGATTTGACATACTTATCATATTTTGCCTTATGCTTCACTAGTTTACTCACTGTCTATTTTCCAAAGTAACCGAAAACAGCTTACCCCTAACCAACATCGCTTACTCTATTTCAACATTCCACTCACCATTTGCTACTTCATCCATTTTTTATCACCAGATTCACCTGTTCCTGCTATTCACTGTATTATTTACAGAGAGGCAACATCACCTAATCAGTATTGGTTCACATGGTATTAACCCGAAGACAAGAAAACCCTCGTGTTCCATGCCAATTGTCGTGCTCCCCACCTAGTCCTTCACCACCCTCTATTCTATCACCAGCCATGGATCCCATCTAGCCTACCAATATCACTACCGGAGATGAGGAGTTTACATGAATCCTTGACCAAAACCTTGTTGCCTTGCAGTTTTACCTCTCCCATTCGTCCACTCGAGATTCCTCGGGTCAGTTGATATACGACATGCCCATATCTATCCCCTCGACACTCACACCCACTTCTACCCAGCCCCATCTGGCTCCATGCTACCTGCTTCCACTTTACCCCCAGTCATTTCACAGTTAGGCCCTATACCCGCTATGACAGCTACATCCGTTACGTTTGTAACATCCATTACATCTACCATACCCTTGGCGACTACCCCAAATACAACTTCATCTACCCCTCATGTCTCATACATACCCGTAGCTACGTTCCCACCTCCAGTGTTGGTGACCCCTACCCCATTTCAGAACATAGTTCTTTCCATTCCACAATCACTAGCCCCTATTTCCACTAGGGTTACCACAACCCTTCCTCCCCATATACATACTACCAACAACTACCTTGTTTCATCTATTGTTCATTCTAGGTATGTACCCCCTATTTCATTGCCTTCTTCTTCATCACCTTACATGGCAGCCCCATACATTGGAATGTCACACCCATTATACACCCAAAATCAACCTCCTCATGCTATAGGAGGTATCCAATCATCACAGCCCACCAATGACCTAATTAGATTAATGATGGATAAGATGCAAACACTGGAGGCATCGGTTTCCATCTCCCACAACACTCTCACTTACGATGAGATTTTCAATGAGCCTATTCACCCATCCATTCCCATCCATTCATACCTTGTGCATTGGGAAATGCCTAAATTCAACCGCTTCAATAGTAAGGAAGACCCACAACAACATTTGTGCTCATTTAAACATGGATGTTATTTGATTTCTCATGATGATGCCTTACTTTTGAGAACTTTTCCCATGTCCCTCACTAGGACCAACATTAGATTGGTATAGTGGGTTACCCAAACACTCCATATTTTCATTCAATCAGGTAGCCCAAGCTTTCTTGGATCATTTTTCTATCAACATTGCCAAGAAAGTTACCATGACCGATCTATATTCCACACATCAATACGAGGATGAATCTATCGCAGATTTTGTCACTCACTGGCGTAACCTGATCAATCAACTTACCTTTCAACTACCACAAAATGAACTCATTGAGCTCTTCACTCGAGCTTGCACCAAACATATCTCCCTGACCTTAGGTCCAAACTTTTAGAACATTCGATGAGGCATTTACTATGGCATGAAAGTTAGAAATTCGGGCTATTGAAGAGAAGAAAATCCAATTACAAAATAAGAATTTGACATTCAAGTCAACCGAAACCTCTTCTTCTTCTAAACCACCAACCAATTATTCAAAGGCTAAAGGTACCGCTAACGCAGTGGTACTCAAGGCCGGCCTAGCTCATCCATCCAATCAAGCCACACCCTCATCTAATCTATCACATGTATAGGCTTTTTGATTCAGACAAGAGCAGTGAAAATATACCCCAATTGGGGAACCTTACTCTTCGGTCTTAGAAAAGTTGATCAAAGCTGGCGCCATCACCCTTCCACCCATAAAACCACACACTAGTTTCAACCCTGCTTGCCCCATGCCCACGTGGTATAAGGAACAATATTTCTATAACTATCACCATGTAAAGGGTCATAGTGATGGAAACTACATCAATTTTAAGAATATTGTCCAAGAAATGCTCGAGAAAGGTGAGTTAACTGTGGATAATCCCAACGCCACCCCTAATCAAAATCTACAAATCTTTAAAAACCATTTCCCAATCATGCCCCTTCATCTAATCAAATAGGTGAGACATCCACTCATGATACCCATACTCGTGAGGTTCATGCAATCTTTAACGAGGTACCTATCACATCTCAATTACCTCACATCCCTTCCATAGAGGAAATCCTAGCCCGAAACCCTCCTTCCATGTTTGAACTAACCATCACTATTCCTTCACCAATAGAGGAACACCCTTCATCTCCTATAGAGGAGTCTTCTGCTAACATTGAGACCATCTCACCCCTAGCTTCTCCACTCAGCGAACCTTTACCTACCATAATTCCTCCACCCATAGAGGAGCACCCATTACCTCCTCCACCCATAGAGGAGCACCTATCAGTTCCTCCACCCATAGAGGAGCTCCCATCATCTCCTCCACCCATCATAGACCCAGTGGAGATACCTTTACCTCGTGGCGAACATTCTCCATCCGCTACCCAATATCCAATAGACCTACTTTTAGCTCTCTTACCCATAGAAGCTAAAGCCGGCCGATTCCCCATCTCCAAGATTCATTTTATGAGAATTCCCATTAGGTCCTCACCAACTCCACCCACAAACGTGCCATTCTCATGTTTGGCTGATCACTTAGAGTATGTGGATAGAGCCTTGTTATGGGGCGCCTCTTACTCCCTGTCTCAACACAAATGCAGAAATCCCTCGATGACACCTCCACCATCTACCCAAGCACACTTCCACCCATCAAACCACATACAACCACTACTGTTGCAACCCCTTCCACAATACCCATTAGCACTCACACCACATCCTTACCCATAACCCGACCTATGCCTAAACCTAAACCCATACCCACAACATTTACCTTCACTAAACCCATTACCACTTTAGAGTCACCCCAACCACTAACCTTACCCACCTGCCTATTAAACTAGATTTAGCTACATCCTCCAATGTTAAAACCACACCTACTCCAACACCCAAAATAAAGAAACAAACTCATCAACCTCATACCCCTACCGCATCAATCACACCCGCACATGTCCCATCTACCTTTAGACCTCATCTTCCCTAACAAGGTCAAGCACCCCTCACCCAGTCATAACCCAATAACCCAACCACCTATTCCTACCTCACAAATATCTAACCTACCTAGACACACAATCACAACTCATACCCACACATGTAGTCTCTTTACCACCAATACCTCCGATACCTTCAGCCATTGCTTCACTACCTACTACACTTCAGTCTTTGTCCCTCACACCCCAAGCATGACCTGCGTCATCTACCTTCATAGCACCCTGTTATCCCCATGGGTAACTTGCCCTCTTCCTCCATCTACTTTCCCTCATAGGCCTCATACACCCACATCACCTTTACCCAAGAAGGTGCACCCCAAAAACAAAACCCCACTACCCCACAACAAGGTAGTCAAAACAAAACCACACCCTCCTACCCATCCATCTACTATACCCCTACCCAAATGAACCCGAAGATACCTCAAACCATACCGGCACCTAAACCCATGGCTCGACCCCTTCCTACAATTCCAAAAACAATTTCCCGAAAAATAACCACACCTACACCCAAACCCACATTTACTTCCCATTGTGATCCACTCGCAGGGTCTTATGCCAAAATTTTAACCAACCTCCTCGAGACTTCTATCATCACATTACCGCCACTCCAACCTTACAACCCCCTCAAACCCAAGCAAAAGGGTTTGACCATCGTGTGTTTCATACCATCGTGTGCGGGCATGATGCGAGAACTATAAGGCCTTGAAAACTATCCTTATCCAATTGTGTCCACCTAAAACCAACTTCAATGATGATGACCTTCTTGATGAGGACCCTACTTCACCTACACCCCTCTCACATTACCCACTCAACAACCACAACCTCCACCCTCACATCTCCCAGAACCACACACAAAATTTGAAATTAACATGGTTTGCATTAGAGAACTTGCCACACCACCACCCAAATGTCGTTGCACCCAACTAACCTCACAGGATTTTCTCCTCCCGTAGGTTTTTTCCCTTCATGTCATTATACCACTTACCCTACACCCTCTCCATTTGAAAAATTCCCTCAAATCAACATGGTACACATCACTACATGTGCGTAGAAGGGTAAAGAAAAGGTAGCTAACCCACCAACCAATCCTATACCCAACATACCATCTACACCCATACCTAAGATAACTATCTGTGGCCCCACATACCCCATTTCTAATGGTGTCACACATCACACCATGCTCAAACAATTACACCAATATCCACTCAAAATGTCCCTATATGACCTCATCCAAACCTCGGAATCCCATCGCAAGCCCTCATGGAGGTTCTTCAATCTATCAAGGTTTTACCCAATGACCCTACACCCGTAGCCTCCATTATCACACCCCATCATGTAGCTTCCCTCACCAAATTACCACCTTCATCTTCACCTCACCTTGTTCACCAAGTGGCCTCCCTTAGCTTCTCAGAGGAGGAGATTGCACCATACCAAAATGAGGACCCGGACCTAGCCCTCTTCATCTCTATTCACATTGATGACATATGGGTACATCATGTGATGATTGATGGTGGTGCTAGCATTAACATCATTTCATCCCATGCATTTTCTCAAATGCGCATACCTAAAAATTGCATGCACAAACATCCGGTCATGTTGCGTTCATTCAATGACACTATCACCTCCACACTAGGCACTGTCATCCTTCATGTTCGTGTGGGCCCTCACACTATTCCAAAATTGTTTTATGTTTTGGAGGGGGAATTCCAATATAACTTGTTGCTCGGTAGACCCTAGATCCATGTCATGGGTTACATTCCTTCCACTTTGCATCATTGTGTAAAGTTTGAACATAAAGGACACACTTATACCATTCCAGCTGACCCATCACCTTTCAAAACATGCAACATGCTTTACCGACCCAACGATGTGCTCATACCTATCAAGCCATCTACCTCTACACCCACTACCACTTCACCTACACCTCCACCTACCAGTATAGTCACTACCTCAACCACACCTACCTCCTCTATTCCTACAGCCCCATTAGCTCCCCAATCCATTAACACCACCTCCGCATCGACCTCCAACACATCATCCATACTAGCTACCCACATACCAACCACTGATCCCTTAGAAGGTGTTTTTCAATGCCTCACTCTGGGGAGTACTACCTATATAGTGTCAACACATTCCTTACTCCGCATGAGTATGGAAGCCTTCACCAACACCTCGTTATGATCATCGTATCAAGAAATCCTCCTTTATGGTCCTCCTCTCTTTTAGTCTCACCTATGGAGGACTTGATACTACTACCTACACACCTAAACCACCATCACAACCCCACCCATTTTCCGCTGACTTCCAATCACTTACCAATCACCATTTCACCCACACCCCCTACACCACTGTGTGCATGGAAGGGTTTTGGTTTCATATTTTACGAATAGGCAGCCATACCATTATTCCATGTACCATGCCCACAATCATAATGACCATAGTGGTATCAGCTTCCCCAACCTCCTACCAAACAAGCCCACATCGAACTTATTGTAGACCCTAGCCCTTCTCCACCTTCATCACCATTCTCACAAACAAAGTCAATAGATCCTGAATCTATCCCTCCTAACTTTTTTTTCTTCATAAACACCATTTCCTTGGGGCCTCTGACTTATCAACACAAATTCTGGCCCCTTCCACTCTCCCATTCCCGTATCCTAAGATGATCGAAAATGACACACAAACCATTAAAATTGTTCAATGTCAGGATGATGAATCCATACTCACCTACCTTAGTGTAGAAGACTCATATATTCATTGGTTGTTACCATCTGAGACATAAACCATGTTGAATGAATTGACTATTGAAATCAACATTCATACTCAGGAAAACCCGCACATCCTAAAGATTAGAAAATCTTTAGATGATGCCTAAACAGAAGCCATACCACTTATCTCGATGAAATCGAGAAAATATGTGATTTTATTAACCATCACATCATTTTTCACTTTGGTGTCCCTCATCACCTCATCAATGACAATGGAAAATAATTAAAAAAAAACATTGCAAAAACTTTGCGACGCCTTCGGCATTCATCTTAGTTTCTCCTCACCTTATTACCCACAAACCAATGGCCAAGCCGAATCCACTAACAAAACCCTCAATAAAATTCTCATGAAAGTGGTTGATGATACTAGGAAGGATTGGCATACACACATTCCTTTTGCTCTATGGGCATACCATACTAGTATTCGCACTACCACTGCGGCTACACCCTTTTCACTAGTCTACGGTATAGAGGCTGTTTTTCCTCTCGAATTCCAGATCCCCTCACTCCGCATTTCTCTCCATGACATGCTTACTAATGATGACTTTCATTAGGACCACTTGACACAACTAGAGTTATTAGAAGAGCATCGCCTTAACACTCTGGATCACCTTCAAGTTTATCAACAATGTATCAAACGTGCTTATGGAAAACGTGTTCATGAATGAACCTTCCAAGTTGGTGACCTTGTTTTGAAAGAAAATCAACACGTAACCAAAGTAGAGAAAAAAATGGGGAAAATTTACTCCTAATTGGCTTGGACCCTACATCGTAACTCATACCTATGGATCAAGTGCCTATCATTTGTCCTCACTTGAGGGTAAACCTAAACCTAAGCCCCTTAATGCATTACATCTTCGACCATTCTATTGTTGACTCATTGTCCTACCTCACCCTTTGTCTCTTTACAGGCTCGCCCCTTGAGCGTTATCCACTTCATACACCTCCCTAATGATTAAACAAGAATCATGTGAGTACCCATCACTTGTTATCTACTCTTGAATACGTGCACCACGACACTACACATAGCATGATTCTCATGGATACTTTTCATCTATCTTTAGATGAGATCCCATGGTCATTCCACCTTGCCTTTTGAACAAGAGTCCTATCCTTCACCTTGGTCTTGTCCATGATTTCAAAGACCTCTAATGGGACCAAACTCCTTGAGTCAAACTTCTAATAAAAATATGACTCCCTCAAAAGGACATCTTCCTCTTGACCAAATTGCTACTATAAATAGACTACTCCCTCGAAGGACAACTATGTGAAGTTTTCTAAAAAAAAGAGAGAAAATGAAGCTTCCCACATCGATCAACTTCACAAAGACCTCAAGGAGTACCATATTATTTATCCCATATAGACTTCCCACATCGATCAATCTATCACAAGAAACAAAACTTTTTAGTCATGGACTTGCCCATTGTGACCTAGGACCTCTTGCCCAAAAGCCCTGTCACTCAAACATATCAAATTAACTACCTTTTACCCACCTTACCATTTCTACCCTCATTTCCTCAGTTTCCTCAAGGGACATCTTGGAATTTAGACATTTGGTGATCCTGTGACTACCTTCATCGTAGAACTGTTAATCGTGTGGTGCCTTTTGGGTCTTTTGTTTATCACCTCCTCCAAGGTATGATCTACTCGGTAGGATCCTACCCAATCAGGTGGCTCTATGGCCCCCTCTTATCTTTTAAAATGTATTTGTTTACATTTTGATTACCTTCTACAGGACTTGGTCCTCATTGCTTACCTTTGGGGGTAGCCCTCCCCTTTCGCCATAATCACCTTCCACTACATCATTTTACCTATAATCTACCCACACCCATTAAACCTAAAACCCACTACATGCCTCAAAAACCTACCAAATCATTGTCGTCTTTCTTCCCTAGCTTATGGGAGAACTACATCGATCTGAGGTCCCTTTTCACCGAGACTATGTAGGCAGCACTTCTAGGGCATGGGGCCCTAGAAGGTTAGCTCAACCACTCTTTACCCTAACCATTTTCCCCACCTTTTACTTGATTTCCTGTTCATATCAAAAACCTCGACATCTAAACCATATACCACATAACTTTTACCACTTATATTATTTCACATTTTCATACATAACCAACATTTTCCACATTTTACACTATCTCATGCATTTATATTACCATTTTCTATCAAAATACCAAAATAACTCATCCATGCCTAACAATCTAACTCCACCATGCCTAACAATCTAACTCGACCATGCCTAACAACCCTACTCAACCATGCCTCACCCGACCTCGACTTGGTCCATGCCTAAACCGACTTGACTCGATCCATGCCTAACAACCTGACTCGATCCATGCCTAACAACCTAACTCGATCCATGCCTAAACCGACTTGACTCGATCCATGCCTAAACCAACTTGACTCAATCCATGCCTAAACCAACCTAACTTAATCCATGCCTAAACCGACCTGACTCAATCCATGCCTATGACCTGACTTTACCATATAGTAGCACAGTAAAATTCATACATATCACAACAACATCACCCGATTATCATATATCTCCTCATATATATATGTGTGTATCAATACAATGTACCATTTGTATCACATAAAATGTGTATCTAAAAAAAATCATCATTGGCTCAAATTCGGTATCATGTACAACACTATAATCAATACAAAAATGTCTTCGGCTCACAGCCGATATCATGAACAAAATATACATACAATACCTCTTCGGCACGCAGGCCGGTCTCATATATCATACATAAAAAAATGACTCGGTATGCGAGGCTAGTCCACAACCAGGTCAATCATCTCCCCATCTAATGTCGGGGACTACTCCACTGTGCTGTGTCTCTCCGCACCCCTCTCCGCCACTCTTGTCAGGGGCCCAAACCTACCTCACCTCCTGCTGATGGCCCCTCACCTGGGACTGGCCTCTATACACTAGTGACTCACCACATCCATGGGCTCACCGCCCCTTGTACTCTCCACACTATGAGTGCGGATCTAGTCCTCTCACCGGGAGGCTGTTATGCTCTGTACTCGGCATAGAGGGCACATCTAGCCTGACAGCTAACAAATGATCATGGTAATACCGTGCCTCTCCTAGGGCATCCGTGAACCTAGCCATGGGTACTGTCTGTGGAGGTGCCATGGGTCCAACTACTGTGTAGGTACCTTTTCAATGGGACCCTATCCATAAACTCGTATCAACCTTGTAATGGTGCTAAAGCTTGATTCACCTTGAATCTATGCATGTGCTTGTAGTTGGGCTGCGGGTAGTAATTTGTGCCTGTCTTTGTGTCATCGGCCTACAAACTTGTAACGTATCCTACGCACCATGCCAACTAGCCTGTAAAGCTTTGAACTCCGTGCCCGTAGGTCAGCTATCTACCCTCCATCTCTACCTACCTCCTCTCCATCTCCATGTTCCCTACCCCTACCTATGAGTACTTGTCCCTACCTAGCTTGAGCTTTATAGTTTCACTATCTCCGGGCTGTAATGTGGTAACTTGTGCCTCTGTACCATGTCGGCTTCCCCTCATGATGATACCAAGCATGTCACCAATGTCACCACCTACACCTTTAGGGCATCTCTCTCGAATCGTAATGGTGGCTAAGTCTAGCTACCCTGGCCTCGGTGGCACGACTCTCAGTTGTCTTTACCCCACCACTGCTTGTACCCATCTGCAACCCCAACATCATCAATTTGAGTATCTATAGGCTACTCCTCCTATCCAGTTAGCATTGTGGGTCGTGGTGGAGACATAGGTCTCTCCACATCATCTCTCCATGATGAGGAATGGCGGTGAGTACGCCTAGATAAATCCAAACTGGCATCTAACCCACTCTACGGGTATCCACTCATGCTCTCCCACTCTCCTCCCCTCTATCCACAGATGTATCTATAGCCTAGCTAGCTCCATGGCCATATGTCGGTATGAAGGGAAGCTCACATACGGCCTCCAATGGTGTCCACCCTGGATAACCCCTCCAATAACCTCCTGTAATGAGCTACATCATGTGTAGCTCTGACACCTCATGTCTCCCCATGGCTGGTCCCCATTGCCTATACCCCACTCTCAAAACCCACCATGGAATGCATCTTCTGAGGCATCCCACCATTTAAACATAAAAATGTGCTCATATGCCCAACAATGTAATAGTCAATGCAATGATGTTGAACCTCCGCATCGACCGTAGGTCCATAGTTATCTATACACTGTGTCAACAATGTAGGTTCCCATGTGAATCGTGTCTGATGTACCATCATATCATGGAGGACCCCATCGGTGACCTCGAGAATCTCCCCCTCTACATCTAGTAGCAAAGTGCGAAGTAAGCACACCGCCCATCACAAGTACCACTAATGTCATCTCCTCTCGATGAGCTATATACATCACTCCATAGTTCATGCTAACACTATATAATGTCAGTCTCTACTACACCCTCACCAAAGCAATGGTGCCAAGAACTCCTAATATGCCTCTAACAAGATAGAATAAACTTGGGCCCCCAATATGGGCAACCACAAGATCCTATATACATCCTCCAGGGTGATCGTCATCTCACCCATCCACAAATGGAAGGTATTGGTTGCCGAGTCCCATCTAATGATGAGGGAAACCATAAGACTCATCTCCCGAACTACATGCCGGTAATGCCTCACCCCTATCAATCCCACCTCTGCCACATGTTTCCACTCCACCTGTGTCACGCTCACCCATACGCTCAATAACAAGGGTGGCACCCGGCTCTCATCCGTAGCTCATCTCTCACCTACATCCCACACAAGCACTGTATTAGTATACCTTTCCCAACTTACTCATTCGAGGACCCTAACCCTCACCCAACCCTACCCAAACCCTTCCACCCACCCTATCTACTCTAACCCTCACCCAAACTACCCAAACCCTCTACTCGAACCTATCTAACCTAACCCTCACCTAACCCTACTTACATCTAAGGTTAACCAACCTCGGTTATTCCCCTGATTGCCCATGATCTTTCCGTGACTTGCATCGCATCGTTCACATTCCAGTGATCAACACTAGTCACTATCCACCATCTTTGGCCCCAAGTCGACCGACATGGTCAATTTCACATCGCCCACCCCAACTTTCCAACCCTACCTTTTCCCTTCCTCTACATTCTACCCACCCAGATCCCTCTCTACACCCTTCATTATGCCTATGTTAGCCTTTTACCCTACCCCTTCACAATAACTATTACCTTTTTCCTCTCTTTTTCCCATTTTTAAATTCTACCCCCAACCCCCATTTTTCTTACGTTTTCTACATCTTACATTAAAACCACTCAACAAATCACAACCAATGGTTCACATCCTACCTGATCTCACTGCTGCCATCGTGGTGGAACCTCCGGCCTCCGTGCCACTCCTCTCGAGCTCTCTCTGGCCTTTGTCATCCTCCACTTAACAAACACTCCTCAGCCACATGAATCGTGCCACCTGCTCTCACAGCCCCACCTCTCAATCACCCACTCTTGCCTATGTGGCTCACCAACCAAGCTTCTCTGCTATACTCTCTTGTCTTTTTCTTCTTTTCTCTCTTTTTGTCCTTTTCCACATGCACAAATGAATTTTCAAATGTGGGTTATCTACTTTTTATACCCTACCCAACTCGACCAATGTTAGTTAACCCTTAACCACTACCGGTCTTTTGCTCTAGACTACCACTTTCGGTTATCCTACACCATCATCCATTCATTACGACTGATGTCGGTACCTTGCGTACTCATTACCCCCTCATTTACCTCATTTTCCTTACCTCCCTTTTCTTTTTCCCCCATACACCTACCTGGACCATTTTACCTTCACCTCTGGCCCTCCACCCTCTTCAACCTCCTCACATCCACTGTTGATGCCTTATTATTTTACCCCTACCTCGGACTTACCCATGCCATGATCTCGATATTTGGACCTGACCATCGCTAGTGACCTTTGACCTCATGTTTTCACTATACCTTGCAGCACTATTACCTGTGTTGTTGACCAAATTACCTTACCTAGCCTATTTCCATGACCACTTATCCTTACCCTACCTTTGGTGTGCGAACATACCTAAATGTTCTGCACCTAACCTACGTTGTGTTTCCTAACCTTATCATATACCTTGATACCGGATTCACTTCACCCTTGTTTTGATAAACCTATTAACCTTAGAAGATGTAGAGTTTTCTTGCTCTTCACCTAGTAGCATGCTCTGCAGTTTATACGTGTGTGTGCGTTTAATCACTACCTTTGACTGCTGACCCATTACCTAGATTATTTCCCACATAAAACTTTCACCCTCTTCTTCTTGCACCTTTTTACTTCTTTCTTCACATTTACCTTTTATCAAACCACTCACCGCTTCAACTAGCTGCTTCTTCAGTTCCTGGTTTGAGTGGGATCACCTTCACCTATACATGGGGCAACCACACCTTATTTTTGTGTTAGCATCACTTACCAATATAAGCCACACAACAAAAAGGGTAAAATGTAGAAACTAAAATTAGGTCACACTCCCCCTTCGCCCTTTGACATATAAGTACCCTTCATCACTTTCACCTAGCCATGGCCCCTTCACCACACTAATATTAATTTAATTAACTTAATTAAATTAATGCTTTACCCTCACTATATTTATTATTTAAATATCTTATTTAAATAATATCCACACAAACACTTCACCCAGACACCTCATCAAGCTAACTCACCTTAAGACCTATTCTTAGCAAGTTACCATAACTAACTAAGACTTACCCAAACCCTAAAAATCAATGCCTACACTCCCTCTAACCACATTCCCACATGCTCACAGAAGCTCCTAGTCTAATCCATGGGATAATGACACGAGATCCAAGGAAATCAGGAGGATCTCCCCTAAGTTTGGAAAACCTAGAAAATCCCCTTGACCGACATCGATTACCCCTAACAACCATTGGTTAATTTGAACCACCATCGGTTACCCCTTTTAACCAAAAACTACCTTATTCTCAAGGTTGGAAAACATTGGGAGAAAGAAATTTGACGAGAAAGAACGAGATCTCAAGAGATAACGCATCTTTAGAGCCAATTCTAACAGAACTCGCATCCAAAGAAGGAGATTGAACATCTTCTCCCGCACACCATCCTGACCACATTCGAGATCTACCCAAGCAAAGAGGAGTGTGCATGCATCCCATGCAAAATATTTTCTCCAGTTGGTGATCATTTGCAGCCTTCAAAATCCATCATCAACACCTCAATCCTACACACACACAAACTTTCGTAAACAACATCCAAGTAAGTATAATGTCATACTTCTTTGGTTTATTTCATTGCATAATTATTTCATCATCCATTGTTCATCTTATTGACTATTGATCATCTCCAAACATTTATACCTCCATAGACCCATCAAAACCTCGCAAAAACCTATTCCAGTCACCCAATATCTCATCCCGACTAACTGAAATCCTTTGTGCAATCAAAAAGGGGACCAAAACCCCATTCTGTGACATTCCCAAATTTCATAGTAACCGACACTGGTTGTACCTAACCATGGTCAGTCACCCCTGACCGATGTCGGTCTCTATGTTTTCCCACACAACCTTAAATAGAGACCCATCCACCCCATTTTACCTCACCCTCACTCACCTGTGACCTACCCAACACCTTCATCAGACCTGGAGAACTCAAAACCAACCATTTGACCTATGGATTCTATTCTAGCTTAGCCTGTTAGATTATATCTATTTCTTATTGTGTTTTAAGTGAGACACCTAAATCATTTTAAAATAACAATAGGATTTACCTTGTTTTCAACATTAATTTGTTTAAAATAGTGGATTGATAGCCATCTAGGAAGTACCATACTTCCCGGATCTAGCTCACGCTAGGCAGTTCACTTGCCCATATTGTTTAATGCTTTCTAGTGGTCTTGTTTTCATTACAGGTAGTTCCTCTAGGAAAAAGAATCTCTCATGGTCAGATGTGGATTTAGAAGTCATACGCATTCAATAACCCATAAAACTACATTTTAATAGGTATTCCTCCTACACCCGTTACCCTATATGTTTCATCAACGATTCAAAGGAATAATCTAAGAAAAAGATGAAATAGGGGAGTCACGGATAATGATCCGTGGACATAGAGGAAGGAAGGAATGAAGAAAAAAAAAAAGGAGAAGTTCAAAGAGAGGGAACAAGGTCATGCATAATGAGGATGAGTGAATTTTAGGGGGATTCCACTAATAATTATTAGCACGGAAATGGAATATGATGATGAAAGAATGTTAGGGGATGATCAAAAATAATGACGGGTAAGCATGGGGGTAGATATGTGGGAGAACTCAAGAATATGGAGTGGAAAGAGTAAATAAAGGAGGGATAACCATTTGTGCTAAGATAAAGGTGAGGGTAGGATGTAGTGGATGAGAATGAATGAGATAAAGATGAAGAAACAAGACATGAAAAGAATGGAAAGAAATGGTATGAAGGATGATATATCAAGAAGGAGGAAATGGGGGATGAAACATGATGATAGGTGTAAGATTATAGATTTAGTTTTTAATATGATAGCTTGCGAAAAGGATAATGGTAGGAAAAAATGTGGTTGGTATGGAAGACTAGGAGGAAGGATTAAGCAAGATAGGGAATGAATAATGAGGTGAGGGAGAATCCATAATGACATGTTTATCTTAAGGAGGATCCTTAAGTGAGACTATCATGCAACGAAGGTGGTTAAGTAATATTTCCAAGAAAGAGATGATGGAGATGAAAATTCAGAAAGCAAGAGGTAGTATTTGTGAGAATGAAGGAGGAGGTGAGAGGATGTGATGATGGGAAATGATGATAAAATGTGGATGGTGAGAATGTTTAGTGATAGGGTAGTGCAATATTATAGATCATCCTTAAGAGGGACTCTTAACTAAGATCATCATGTTGTAGGAGTGGTTAAGTAAGATTTCCAAACTACTAATGATGATATGGAAGGTAAAAGATAAGAGAGGACTGAGTACATGGGTGGAATGTTTGTTTAAAGTAGATGATGAAACCGAGGGGTGGGAGAGACAGGATGGAGGAAATATAATTTACTTGGGGAGATTCGGAGGGAATATCAACCTTAAGAGGTACTCATAAGTAATATTGCGATGCGACAAGGATGGTTAAGTAGGATCACCAGGCCGAAAAGTGTATTAGTGAGAGAATCCATTTGTAAAGGTAAACATATGGATATAGATTTCATGGTTTGAAATTAGATATGCAAGAATGTGATCTTGATAAAAGGTGACCTTAATGAGATAAATGACACATAATCATAGCAAGGGGCATACATGGAAACCATGCTTCGAACCGGATTGGAGGTAAATAAGAAATGGTACCACTCAAGGCATTGTACTTACAACCAATAGCAGGTGTTAATACATAACCAATAATAGTTTTCTATACCAAAATACCATGAGGGAAATATGGTTGAAATATGCTCATAAACCTAATGTCTAAATGAAAATGGGGATTCTAGATGTAACTTGTACATGGGAAGAGGGATCTGTATAGGTGGTTGTCTTTAGAACTATGCCCCAACTCTGGGTAGAGGAAAGAGAGAAAACTGATCAATATAGGAATTTTGGTAAGAGAAAGATGATCAAAGTAGGAAGCTTTTGTTGTCATGATAATAGAGTAGCCATCCTTCTAGGGTATGGTCTAATTTTTATGTTTCTTTTGGATTTTTTGATTTTGTTTTTATATGGCAGGATCTATATGTATAATAGATGTCCTTTGGGGGAGTATTCTATATTTATTATACGCTTTTTATGAACATTTGTCTTCGATTGATCAATCCATTTTTGGATAAGATAACATGAGACATGAGCATCCATTACATTGAATTTCTTTTTTTTTTTTGTATTTTATGGGGAAGAACTGGGTATAGCTAGGTAGACTACCTAGGATGGGATGATGATTACACAAGTGACACCCCTAGACCCTTAGCATGGTACCAATAGGTAAATAAGAAGGTGATGGGGGTAATAATCATAGATTTATTACCAAAAATGGAGAACCTATCCATAAGGAAAATGTTATGGTTAGATCCATGGTGCCCATATTTAAGGTCATGTTGAGGATGTGAAAGTAGACTACATAGTTCCATATCATTACAATGATAGATGGAAGGTGTTGATGAGGGATGAATGATCTAAAGATATGACTATCTGCTCATGGGTATATATACTAATAGTAGAATGGTGATAAGTGCAATGCATTAAGAGTTTCAATCTTTGGTTTACCATCAAGGGAAGCCAATTGATATGCCCCAAACCTATACTTATGCGTGATAATGTGAGGTCCAATCTAGTTGGGAGAAAAATTTCCACATTGGCTCCTTTCTAGAGTGTGATCAAAAGATAGGATAAAGTCTTAGGGGAGGAAGATAGGATACGATGATATATATGAGCGAAGATAAAAAATTATATGCTATACTTAAGGAATCAAAGAAAATATGTGCCCCCTAATGAGGTGAATAAATGGCCACAAAGGTGGGCTTAGGATGAAAATAAATTCCCCAAAGAGGGGTACAAATGTGATCACAAAGGTGGGTCTTAGGATGAGGAGAAATGGTCCCCCAAGGAAGGGAGAAATATGGCCATGACAATGGACTTAGGACAAGAGGATAGATTGGATGAAATTGGATAAGGTAAAATATGCACAAGATCTCAAAAATGAGGAAGTGATAAAATATGTGTATTAGAAGATAAGAGAATGACCACAAGAGTGATCTTAGAATGAAAATAAATGGTCCCCCTATTTAAAATTTTGCACTTGTACTTGTGCAAAATGGGCAACTCAAAACTTCGTTACGATGGATGCCATTAGTGAAGTGAACCTAAACTAGGGAGCTTCTTTTAGTTCATATTGTTTCTTTTGAATTAATTAATGATTACATGAAATCTATATCTATGTGTGCTAATAAAAACCTAAAAGATCACATAGTGTGCAATTTCATGACTGCCTTCAACAAAAGAACATAAATCCCCAAAGGACATATGTGTTATCTTGATTAAGACATTGAATTACAGAATAGATGAATTGTTAAGCTTTGGAATAGAAATCATAATCTGTAGATTATAGCAATTAGAGTTCATTACTAAATGCTATAGGTATTATGTAAGGTTCTCTCCTTCATGATTAGGACATTCAATATATTATTGAGTTATTTTATTCATCATACAATCCATATAGAAAGCTGAAATGCAAAAGAAATACACAACCCAATTTCAGAATTCAATGTCTTATTCATAAGCAATTTCAAATGTTCCCACACAAGATGTGGGATGTAACTAAAAATTAAAATAAAACTACTGAAGTAAGAGGTACATATGCATGAAAAATAAATTAGAATAGTATGAAGGAACCCATCATTTCCTTGGGGAGTTTCTTTCATTGTGGTTCATGTATTTTCAGCTCCAGCTTTGTTCCATCATCATCTTTGTTGCTTAGCGAAAGTACTATACCTGGAAAAGAAAAGAGAAACTATCGCTTATGAGTTCAGGGTTAATCCATATTACTATACTATTTGGATTCTTGCAAATGGATCTCTTAACAACCAGAGATATAAATTACATGAAGATCAAAGGAACAATAGAAAAGTACTTTTTGTCACAACATACATGATTTACTCACTCAAAAATGAGGGAGAGAGAATAAAAGAAAAAACTATGGAACATAACAGAGGCCAAAAGCCTAAATATTTTCTAACTATTTTCTTAAGTGTGTAGGTACAAGTTGTCGTCAAGAATAAAAAAATTATGTCTTACAGTCCTCACTGTTAGATAAAGATTGTAGAGTTCAATGACTTATATCCTATGGTACATCAAGATTGGAATAAATCACAAGTACTTACTGGTATAAAGGAAGAATGCAACTCAAATTTCAATAGAGTTTATAGGAATAAGAGAATTTATAGTATAAATCAAACGAGAGACTTGTAAATAAAAGTACATGTTTTCATGATATAATTTGAAGATGAAGCGTAAGAATAATAATATAAAGGTTGAAGTTAACTAGGAAGATAATATTATATCTAAAATAGAATAAAAGAAGGAAATCTAAGAAAATTTTGATAGGGCTTCACCATGTAAAATTGACATTTAAAATTTTCCATCATGCATATTAAAGTTGTAATGAAGTTCAAATGTAGAATTTAAGCAGAAAATAAATGGAAATATACATTCAGTCATCAAGGTGAAGGAATTTAGAGAACTCATTATAGCTTAACAACTAAATAAAAATGGAGTTTCAAGGTAATCTTACAAAGTGCATCCATTCTAGAAGTACGCTTTTAAAATCGGAAAACATGAGTGCTCGGAAAATATCAAGGAACTACAACTATTTGAGAAAGGAATCAGATCAAGAAAATATTAAGATCAAGTTCATTATAGTCAACTGAAGGAGATCCAATTTATCAAACAAGTCATGCTTTACCAACAGAATCAAATAGGTATGGTTTGAAGAACAAAAGCATTGTTTCAGCATGTCTAGAATTTAATGGTCAGTTACAAGATTTAAAACAATTTTTTATGAATATACAAAGAAAGTAAGTGAACATGTTCAAAAGATAGAAGTTTTAAAATGAATCTAATACACTCATCTAGACAACAAAGGGCCAAGTTAAATCACCTAGGAGGCTTAAATGGTGACCAAGTTAAATCAACTATGGAGGCTTAAATGGTGAAACAAAGCATACATATGGATATTTTTCAAAGCAATAAGAACTGACAAGGATAAGATACAAATGTAGACTTAAAGAAATGTAATTTCTTAGATTTTACAGGTATGAATAGAAATTCACTAAGGAGTGCAAATATGTCAAAACATAAATGAGAATGGTGAACAATGCTATGATGAGTGGAAGTAATGTCATCCCCGAGCCATGATTAACAAAATCATGACAATGAAGAATGATTAGAGGAAGCTCCAAAAGGAATCAGCTCACGTAAAGCTCATACAGAGAAGAATGTAAAAGAATCCATCTCAGAACTTGAAAATCTAGTGGAGAAGGAATCTCCATCTTCAAGAAAAAGAATGGAGTAAATACCCATATCAAAGGAGGAATACCCAGATCTGAGTTTTTTAAAAGCAACGATTCGAGCCACAAAAGGAAAATATATATGTAGATACAAATCTAGAAAATGGGTCATTAATACATAAACACTACATGTTCATCTAAGTTTTGAAAAGAAATCAAAGGAATGAATGAAAGTAGCAAGTAAATAGATCCCATTTAGTGTTCAGAACACAAACACAAGTAAAGGAGCTTTGAATAAGAAAACTCATGCATATCTAGGTTAAAAAAAGATTGAATTACTTAAGAAATTCATCATTCCTTTTGAAATCAGTTTCAAGTTATAGTATTCAAGGAAGAAAGGTATAGATCCTGGCTTTGATCAAAAAACCATTAATGGGTATCAAGAAATTAGAGTAAGAAACAAGAACTCACCGATTAAATTGGAGCTATCAAACCCTCGAAAGATCATCAAATTCAAAGTGGAAAAACAATGACCCAAAATAAGTCTCAACTCAAAATCTCCAAGGGAACCAAAAAATCAAAAAGATAATGCCTAGAAATAAATAATTATCAGTGTCTTGAAATTGAAAATGGAAACAAACAAATTTACAATGCATAGATATCAAGACTTACCATCCCTTATTAAACAATGATGCACATAGCAAGAGAACTGATCTTGCAGAGGTCAACAATGGCGTCGAGCAAAAAGTTTCCGTGGCTTCACCTATAAGCTAGAAAACCAAATGAAGTGATCATTAAGGTCGATTGACCTTTACCACATGAGCTTGAGAGATGAGTTAAATGAAACTCAACCACATTCAGAGAATCAAAGGTAGAGAAGAAAAGGTACACAAGATCAATGTCCTCAAATCGATCTCCAAAATCAATGCAAACCACCATGGTCGAGATGCCACCGACCACCTTAATTGTAGGGTTGAAACCCTAACCATGGGTATGAGATCGATGGCCTAAGATCCAATAGTATAGAGATCAATGACTTGAAATCAATTACAAATTTCAAAGAAAACTCGACCTGGGTTTCATATGCCACCGACACAATGATAAAGGGGTGAGTCATCATCATGAGGGCATTTGACATATCAAAAGGGGATCTTAACTATATTCCTAGCACCGAATATTCCAAAATCCGACAAGTAATTGCATGGTCATGTGTTAATCAAAGGTGGCCGAGTATGGCATGGTAGCCTTTTACAAAGTAACTCCATGTGTTTTCTAAAACCATGGTAATGTGCTAAGTCCACAAGAGTGGCCAAACCCAACAAATACAAGTGAAAATAGCCACAGGTAGTCCCCACTGATTATGATGGATATAATATGACTTGGAATGTAAATTTTTCATGTGATCACATGGAATAAAGAAGAGGTCAACATCAGAATGCAAACAACCTTTTGAAGACTTGATTACCTTATTTTTCAAAAATAAGAGCTGATTATGATTGCACATGTGCTCCCAGTGGTCCCCATAGTGAGGTGAATAATTTTTTCTAAGTATTGGAGATCAAAGGTATTTATTTTCTTGCACAGAGTATTTTTGCATACCTTCACAAAAGGACAGAACAAACAAGAAGACAAATTTGCATACACAAGGAAGGAGACTTTCTCATCAAGCAAGATTTATTATTAGAAAATTATTCACCCATGCTTTTTCTTAAAAATAGGACAATCAACTTTAGTTTGACTGAGATGTAATCAATGGCTATTAATGCCTCTTTGTATTAGCTTGCTTTATTTTATTCCTTTATTTAATAGATAAAGGATAAAAATAGGATGCATGGGTGAGTACAATTTTAGCCTATTTTTAGGAAGGGTGGGTGAGTCAATTTTGCTATATATTGTGTGCCTTGGCAAAGAACAAAGGGAGGAATTTTAGATACAGGAGTGTTGAAGCAGATTTTTCCAATTTTTCCTCTCGAATGAGAAGTGTTTTCTGTCTTTCCAATTATTTGCAGTCTTTTGTATGTCCCATTAATCTTGTGAATGTTGAATTCCCTGATTAATCATCTTACCCTATTGTGAAATTCAGTAATTTTTGCATGATATTTTTGTTATTGTTTAAATTAGCAATATTGTTGTGATACTTTCCATCAATACATCAAAGTGTTTTCCTTTAATATTCTACAGAAAATTGTTGGCTTGTGCATCAAGAATTCATTCTCATATCAATTGTGCATGTACTCAGTCAAAGACCTCATACAAGTTTGGTGTATCACCTTAGTTTTAAATATTTTTACATTCTTATTTTACCCTCATACCCCAAAAAATTAGTCAAAGATACATCAATAAAGAACTAACCTTGATATTGGAGACTCACCTCAAAAATAGATATACCCACAAACTTGAGGTGTTTCCATTATATATACAAAAGAGAGAGATAAATTTTAAAATCTTAGAACACTTACATCCATCTCTCTACAGGGTGCACTTCCGAGCTCGATAACATTTATTGGCATGCCAGATGGGACCACGAATCGGATTTGTGATCAATTTATAGAAGATTTATAGTAAAAGATTCACTTTCATAATGAATGCCACAAACAATTATTCTAAAGATTAAAAGATTTATTTTGGTGAATCCCTAAGGCTAATTTCATACCATTATTACAGCATGTTCCATGCCTAAAGTGACTACAAGATCATCGGTAAGAGGAATTCCTTCTTAGTTTATTTCTTTATCTTTCAATTCAGAAGAAGGAGAAGAGATGGTAATACTTTTCCTTATAATAGACCTAAATTTGTAATCCTCCTCCCAATCTTCCTTCACCATTTTCAATATTTTCATTCGATCCCAATTTTTAAAATGGCTATTCAACCACTTAGGAATTTTTGTGACCTTTACTAATGGTATCACATTAGTAATCCCAGCTTTATCATGATATCCCTAATGTTGACATGAAAATCCTTCCTACATTCACGGTTAAAATCAGGTTACACCCATAGACCACATCAAAGATGCTGCAGCCATATGTTTGTTCCATAATATTACTAATGAAGATGTGGATTTTAGACTTTTAGCTACGTCCTTTAAAGGGAAAGCCTTGCAAAGGTATATAATTTTAGAGATTAGAAGCATAAGAACTTGGGATGAGTTGGGTGGTAAATTGATGAAACAATTTCAAATAATTCGGATCATTTATCTCTCATAGAAAAGTTGTGTACCATTAAAAGAGCTCCCATGAATTTATGTCTAGTTTCAACATTCATTTTTGAGAACTTAGTAAAGAATTCATGTAAGTGTTAAGCCTCAAGATGACCATGCTTTCCTATATTATCTTAGATCATTAAACAATGATATCTCAACTATGATTCAAGAATGGGAGGTGAAACTCTTCTAGATGCTTATGATATTGTTATACAAGCTGAAAACAACCTTATTCAAGTCAAAATACTTGCACCAAGACATTTAATGCCTTTTTTGGCAGATCTAACACTTATTCCACATCTTATCACGATTATAGAACCTCTTGTTGAAGCCCCATCAAATTATGTGTTTAAAACTTTGCAGACTATGGGAAACAAGATGAATTCAATTGAAAATTGACTTACACTACCTAGCATGCCTTATCGTGCTCCTTGTCAAGCAAAACTAGTAAAATAGGTAGCCTTATCAACAAAGGTAGTTTGACCCAAAGGATCTCGAGTTCATCTAATGCTTTAGTTCCAGCTTAATATGGCTACAAAAGATTGGTGTCAAATTTGTAATCAACCTCATTTAGCTACAAGTTTCTCAAATGCTTTTCTAACATAATTCTTGTTGCAAAACCTCAACCTAAGACATTATTCATGCCTCGAATGGAGGATAGGGTAGTAAGAAAATCATGTTCAAAAGGAACATGAACAAAACTTAGTCAGTTTTAGTGAGGATGATTTCATTGTACTTAGAACTAGGGCTCAAGAAAAGGCTGCGAAAGCAAAAATAACAAAACAAGCCTTTTCTCGCCAAC
This sequence comes from Taxus wallichiana var. yunnanensis, assembly GCA_018340775.1. Lineage (NCBI taxonomy): Eukaryota > Viridiplantae > Streptophyta > Pinopsida > Cupressales > Taxaceae > Taxus > Taxus wallichiana. Next base: position 986,291,351 of record CM031242.1, read on the forward strand.
TCACTAAAAAAACAACAACTACAGACTCCAAAACCAACAAGCGCTTTGATGTTCCGCAAAAAATATTAAGTGTTTCAGCTAGTAAAGAGCAGCAAAAATAACTACAACATGATCCAAGAAGGTTATTTATACCTTAGATATCAAAACAATTGAAGCAGAATCATTTTTCACCAAAGCCTATGCTAAAACATAGTAGAATCTATTGCTAAAATCATTGCTTCTTTTAACATTATTGATGTAATAAAAATCATAATGTTAACATCTCAATATGGGACATTCTAAGTATTCCAGAAAATAATATTTTCTTTCTCATGAACTTGTGAAGCTATAGATTTCTTCTAAAACAATAAAAAGGAAGATCGGAAAATAAATATGGTCCTTGGAACAATATAATAAGACCATGTTAAAGAATTTAAATGGATGTTTCAAAGGTTTTAAATTCTCATGACATAAAGAATCCTCCACCATTTTATTTGTCACTGATTATTGGAGAACATCTTGTTCACTATTTGTATGGTGGATAACGATGCAAGTAGCATAGTTATGCTAAAAGTAATTGCAAAAAAATTGGGTTTGCATTATGAACCTATAGAGAAGAGTGTGCTACAACTCGATGGAACTACAACAAATAAAATTCATGTCATCAAAAATCTAGAGGTGACATTGCATGCTTGCCAAATGTTTCCATTCTGCATGATATGAGTATTTTGAATTTACCTCCTTACTTTGCTATATGTTTATCTACAGATTTTGTTGGGGTGTGGAGCCTATTTTTGGTCTTCTTGAATCAGTGTTGAAGTGTTGGAGCTCAAACGGTTAAGTTTGGAGACTTCAAGAGCTTTCTGCAGTCATCTATCGTGGCGTTGCTATCGTTACATTGTTGTTAATCGGTCACAATGTCTGACTATTTTTCCAGCCGTGGAAGTTGAAAGATCGTGACTTTAAATATTCTAAGGGCATCTTTATGGCTTCTTAAAAGGATTTTAATACTATAAACATAGGTGTTAGGGTATCTTAACAATATCTTGAGTGTTCAAGAATGTATTGAGTCTTAATGATCAAGAGGTGATCAAGAGTGATCAAGGTTATGCAATTGGGTGTCAATTGTGGTTTAGATGTGGTTTAACATCTTTGGAATTTTGTTGTGAGTTCATAACTAGAGAAGACTGTGAGATCTATTTTACTCTTTGATAATAAAATATGAGCAAGTTCTTGGTGGATGTAGCCCACATTGGGTAAACCACATTAAATCTTATCTTGTCTTCTTTTGTGTATTATTCATTTATGTTGTTATATTTCTACAAGTATAATTCTGCTATATAGTTTCCTACTATTGTGGTTTGAGGAATTGTTTCACATATTTGTTCTCTAATTCCTAACAATTGGTATCAGATCTTTGGTGGTTTTTTTGAGAGTTGTAAATCACAAGGAAAGTTTATCTTGAGTGGGAGCTATGGTAGATGAGGGTAGATCGAGGGTTGAGAAGTTCAATGGGTAGAACTTTGGTTTGTGGAAGATGTAAATGGAGGATTACTTATATCAGAAGGACCTCCATGTTCCTTTGGCTAGAAAAGCAAAGAAACCTACAGCCATGTTGGATGAGGATCGGGAGTTGCTAGATATAAAGGCGCTCAGGGCAATTCGTTTATGCCTTGTATCTTCGATTGCTTTCAACATATCACAAGAGAAGACCACGAAAGGTCTCATGAGTGAGTTTGGGAAGTTATATGAAAAACCATCTCGCCTCTAATAAAAATATTTTTGATGAAAAATTTATTTAATATGAAGATGTCTGAGAATGGTTCTGTTGCTTGATCATTTGAATGAATTTAATATGGTTGTGAGTATGTTAAACTCGATAAAAATTGACTTTGATGATGAGGTTAGGTTTTTTGATTTTTGCTCCTTGCTGCTGATAAATTGGGACAACTTGGTTATGGTTGTAAGTAATTTAGTCTCTAATAACTCAAAGCTAAAGTTTGAGGATGTAATAGGTGTGATCCTAAGTGAGGAAATGCGAAGGAAGAGCACCGGAGATTCTTCTACTTCTGGAAATGTTTGACGGATGGTGGAGCAGAGGGATACAAAAACAACGAGAGGAAAGGTAACCATGGGAAGTCGAATGATCATGGAAGGTCAAATTCCAAGAGTAAGTTAGAATGTTGGCATTGTGGGAAGGTTGGTCATGCTAAGAAAGATTGTTGGGCTCTTCGGATAAGAAGAACAAAGGAGGAAACTAAAGAGGTAAATGTGGCAGCAGGTGATGTTTGTCAAGATGCCTTAATTCTTTCTTTACATAATATTGTTGAATCTTGGGTATTAGATTCAAGGGCTTCTTTCCATGCCACCCCACATAGACATTACTTTATTGATTTTGTTCAAGGTGATTTTGGACATGTATATCTTGGTGATGATGAACCATGCAACATAGTAGGGAAAGGTTGTGTCAGTGAAAATGTAGAATGGGAACACATGGATACTTAAGGATGTTAGGCATGTGCCTAAGTTGAGGTGGAATTTGATATCATTGAGATAGCTAGGTAGTGATGGATGTACATTTAGTTTTACATCAGATTCTTAAGGTTACAAAGGAGCTCTTGTGGTTGCAAGAGGTAAGAAAAATGGTATTTTGTATTTAACCAATGGTGCTGATTATTGTAATTTAGTTGTTGCAGATGGAGATGTAACTTTTTGGCACCAGAGACTCAATCATATGAGTCATAAGGGCATGCAGATTATAAAGGACAGGTTTCCCAGATTAAAGGAGTTAGATTTGGACTCTTGTGAGGACTGTGTTTATGGGAAATAGAAGCGGGTGAGATTCCTCAAGGTTGGACCTACCAAGAAGGAGGGTAAGTTGGAGTTAGTGCATACAAATGTATGGGGGCTAGCTAAGGTAAACTCTATTGGTGGTTCATGTTATTATGTCACTTTCATTGATGATGCAACTAGAAAAGTTTGGGTATATTACATTAGAAAGAAATATGATGTGTTTGAAACTTTCAAAAGATGGAAAGCCTTGGTTGAGAATGAAACAGGTCTCAAGCTGAAATGTCTCAGTCGATAATGGAGGGGAATATTGCAGCAATGAATTTATTGATTACTGTTTGGTAAATGGGATCCACAGGCAAAGAACGGTTCCAAATACTCCATAGGAAAATGGAGTGTCAGAGAGAATGAACAGGACAATCATGGAGCATGCTAGGTGCATGAGGTTACATACATGGCTGCCACTCATGTTTTGGGTGGAAGGTAAGCAAAACTTCTTATCTAATTAATAGAGGACCCTTTATGGCCTTGGATGGAGGTATACCCGAGGAGGCTTGGTCTGTAAGAAAATTGATTACTCATTTCTTAGAGTATTTGGATGTGAGGTATTTTTCACATTGATAAAGATGATAGGACAAAGTTAGAGGCTAAGTTTGAGAAATGCACCTTTGTTGGATATGGTGAAGATGAATTTGGTTTCCGTGTTTGGAGTCTTAAAGAAAGAAAATATTTTATTCTAGAGATATTGTCTTTAATGAAAAAGTCATGTATAAAGATCAGTTGTAGGAACAAAAAGAGGAATCAAAGAAAGAATACACATTGTTAGAGGACATTGCGGACAACAAGGTGTCCAAGGGGCTAGTTTAGGTTCAACATGTTCCAGATAGCTAGTTTAGGTACTTACTCATCAGGAACCCTAAACTCCTGAGGTGAGAAGGTCTTCTAGGGTAAGAAGGGAACCTGAATGATTTACTCCATATTTGAATTATTTATTGCTCACTGACAGTGGAGAGCCAGAGTGCTTTGAGGAAGCAGTGCAGGTGGATGCCAAGAAGAAGTGGGAGTAGGCCATGGATGAAGAGCATAGATCTCTTATGGAAAACCAGACTTGGGATCTGGTGGAGCTACCCGAGGGAAAGAGAGCATTGTAGAACAAGTGGGTGTATAGAATCAAAGAGGAAGATGGAGGTAGGAAATGATACAAGGCCCGGTTGGTGGTCAAAGGATTTGCACAAAAGAAAGGTATAGACTTTGATGAAATTTTTTCTCTAGTTGTTAAAATGACTTCTATTAGGACTATTCTTGGTTTAGTTGCAGTAGAAGACCTGCACTTAGAACAGTTGGATGTGAAGACTGCATTCCTTCATGGTGATTTGGAGGAGGAATTGTACATGTAAGCAACAATAGGGTTATGGGGTCAAAGGGAAGGAGAGGTTAGTGTACAAATTAAAGAAGAGCTTATATGGCACGAAACAAGTTCCACGGTAATGGTACATGATGTTTGACAGTTTTATGTAGGAGAAGGGTTACTCGAGGTGTCACTCGAGACCATTTCGTGTACATCAAGAAGTTTCTTGATGGTAGTTATATTATTTTGTGCTTGTATGTAGATGATATGCTTGTTGCAGGGAAGAACATGCAGGAAATAAAGGTACTCAAGAAGTAGCTAGGTGACTCCTTTGCTATGAAGGATTTGGGGGCAGCAAAACAAATCCTTGGTATGAGAATAACTCGGAACATGAAGGAGAGGAAGATGGTATTATCTCAAGAAGAGTACATAAAGAAGGTCTTGAGAGGTTTAGTATGTAGGATGCTAAACCAATTGGTACTCCTTTGGCAAGTCACTTTAAATTATCAAAGGAGCAGAGTCCCAAGACTGAGGAGGATAGAATCTAGATGTCCAAGGTACCATACTCATCAATAGTTGGTAGCTTGATGTATGTTATGGTATGCACTAGGCCTGACATTTCCCATGTAGTGGGAGTAGTGAGTAGGTTTATGAGTGATCCAGGTAGAGAGCACTGATAGGCAGTAAAGTGGATCCTTCAATATTTGAGAGGGACCATGGGAGCAACATTGTGTTTTGGTGGATCAGACACTACATTACGTGGATATGTAGATTCGACATGGCAAGAGATTTGGACAGCAGGAGGAGCATGACAGTTATGTATTTATGGTTGGTGATACAACAGTGAGTTGGATTTCATGGTTACAAAAGGTTATGGCTTTGTCAACCATAGAGGCTGAGTATGTTTCTACCATAGAGGAAAGAAAGGAGATGATTTGGTTACAATAGTTTCTTGATGAGTTGGGGCATAAGCAAGAAGTTGGGAGACTACATAGTGATAGTCATAGCAGTGCTATTCATTTGGTGAAGAACTCCACTTTCCACTCTAGGACAAAGCACATTCAACTGAGATATCATTTCATCAGGACAACTTTGAAGAAGATAAGTTGAAGCTAGAAAATATTCATACCATTTAGAATGCTGCAAATATGATGACCAAGGTGGTCACAAGGGAGAAGTTGAAGTTGTGTTCAACTTTGATTGGTCTTCATGGTTGATAATGAAGGGTTAAGAATTTTCTCAGTGGAAATAGTCTCCAAGTGGGAGATTGTTGGGGTGTGGAGCCTATTTTTTGTCTTCTTGAATTAGTGTTAAAGTGTTGGAGCTCGAATGGTTAAGTTTGGAGTCTTTAGGAGCTTTTTGTAGTAAATATCCCGCCGTGACGTTGCTATGATGTTGTTGTTAACATGTTGTTAACTAGCTATTAACGTCGGGACTATTTTTCCAGTGTGGGAAGTTGAAAGATCATGACTTTCAATCTTCTAGGGTCGTATTTATGGCTTCTTAGAAGGATTGTAATCCTATAAATAGAGGTGTTAGGGTATCTTAAAGATATCTTGAGTTTTCAAGAGGTCTTGAGTCTTAATGATCAAGAGGTGATCAAGAGTGATCAAGGTTATGCAATTGGGTGTCAATTTTGGTTTAGATGTGGTTTAGCATCTTTGGAATTCTGTTGTGAGTTCATAATTGAGAGAAGACTATGAGAGTTGTTTTACTCTTGTTGATAATAAAATCTAAGCAAGTTCTTGGTGGACGTAGCCCACATTGGGTGAACCATGTTAAATCTTGTCTTGTCTTCTTTTGTGCATTATTCATTTATGTTGTTATATTTCTGCAAGTATAATTCTGCTATATAGTTTCCTACTGTTGTGGTTTGAGGAATTGTTTCCACATATTTTTCTCTACTTCCTAATAGATTTCACAACAAAGATAGGAGGTTATCTTTCTTCGATTCTGATTCTTCTTGTTTTTCACTACACATTATGGAACTAAAATTACTATCAATTCTAAACCATTTCCCATATTTCACATTGAGCCTCACGCTTCTAATGCATTAGCTAATTATGTATCCTTAGACCAATCTAATTTTGATAATAAATCTCATTTTCAACATTAGATGGTGTCTCTAATATGTTTATGGATGAAAATACACATGAAGAACATGCACTTGATCCTTTCAAAGAATTTTAAGAACATCTATTAGGTGTTTATTTCCTGCATGAAGAAAACACACGAGTTTCCTTGTTATCCAAAATAGAAAATACAACAAAAGGGATTTGGAAGATTCATTTTGATGGAGCTAAGAACAAGAAAGGATAAGGAGTAGGTTTGATGCTCACTTCCCCCACAAAAAGATATTTTTCAGCTTTAAGTCTCCAATTTTCATGCACTTATAATGTTGTTGAATATGAAGCGTTAATTCATGGCTTACTTTGGGCCGAAAGAGAGGTATTAGCATGCTAGAGATATTTGGTGGTTTTGAGTTGGTTATCAATCGTAAGAAATTTCTATATTTATAAGAATCTATTAATGAAGTCTTATAGACATATAGTTTCATACTTAATGGAATATTTCGATTCTATTAAAAACATATTAACAAAAATGATATTCATCCTCAATCCTAGAGCAAAAAATAAACATATAGATAGACTTGCAACAAGCTGATTTGGTGTCACTTAAGTGACTAGAACATATTAACAAAAATGAGATTCATCCTCACATAAAGCTAATGATTAGTTAAGAAAATAAAAAAAAATTAAGAAAATAAAAAAATAAAATGTCCTTCGATACCTATAATGTTTTTAATTGAAAAAAAAAAGTTTTTCTCTAAAAAACATGATGAATTATATTTATTTAGGTTTTTTTGGAAATACCAAGACCTAAAAGGGTTTGATCTCAAGAAGCTGAATTTTATAGCCAAACTCCAAGCCAATTAGGAATCAAGATAAATTAAAACACTTATATGGTGATTAATCAGATTGTTCAATTAAAGACCAATATTGTTCCATTTGAAATGGATATAGAGAAGGGTTGGAGATCTTAAAAAGCTTCATTAAAAGATCATCCATCTCTATGGATCTCCTACTCTTGGAAATCCAAATTTTGATAAATATTTCACAATGTATGCACTAAATTTTACCACCAAGTGGGTACTTATGCTTATAAAGATGAAACAATCTTTCATCTATATTTTTCGTACTCGTTAAATAAATGTTAATGATGAAAATATTGAGTAGCCAATAATACCTTCATACTTTTAAATGCTTCCATGATTGGAAAAAAAGTCTATCTTTTTACATTTAAATTACAAAAATTTCAAGTACTTTTTGTAGTTTAAGCCATATCATAGCTATCACTAAATAATTTTAAGTATATGATTTCAAGAAACAAAATTCATTTTCTTGTTTCGATCTAAGTTAGAATATTTGCCTCTAGTGTAAAAGATTTCTTTACTTTGGAAATAAATAATTAAATGAGAAAAGAGTAGGAGTGGATAACGAAAGTCATGGAATACGATGTTGATATCTAGGTTGCGAAGACAAATCTTGCATGATTCAAGAGGTAAAGGTTTGTGTGAGAATCTAATTTATGATATGGAAAAACAAAATTCATGTTCTTGTTTTTGATCTAGAATTAGAAGATCCAAAATAGTATGTTTCATGTTGATATGTATCGATATTTTGAAAGAGTGAGCATCTAATTTATGATATGGAAAAACAGCAAGTTGTAGAATTAGAAGATCCAAAATAGTATGAAAATCAACAATCGTAAATAACCTAAACTTGCTCAAGAATTTTAGGAATCAAGATGGATGACTTATTTAGTTAACTATCTACAGCAAGGTACTTATTCAAAAGGTATGGAAAATAATAAATAAAGGTATTTAAGGTTACAAGTTATACCTTATGTCTTTATTGATGATGGGTTATTTATAAAGGATATAAACATAATCTTGCTGCACGATGTGTTGATTATGATAGAATTCAACAATTATTATCATAATTCCTTGAAGGACCTGCAAGAGGTCATTTTTAACATGTACCATAGCCTTAAAAATTATGAAATCTGGTTATTATTGGCCCAACGTATTCAAGGATTGTTTTGAATGGATCAAAAAGTGTATGAAATGTTCTTTCTTTGTTGGAAAATTACATTTAGCTTCATTTCCCTTATAGCCTATTTAAGTTAATAAACTTTTTATGCAGTGGGGCCTTAAATTTATTGGCATGATAAACCCACCTTCATCGAAAGAAACAAGTATATTTTGACTACTACAAATTACTTTACATGTTGAACTTAAGCAATAGCCTTGAAATATGCTAATGAAACTTTGATACTATCCTTTTATGAAGGTATTTTTATGCGTAATCAAACACCCCTAAATGTATACAACTTGATGGGTTGACATCATCAATGTGATTACATAACATGGATATTTTCTCAAAGTATGAGATTTTACAATAATGAAAATATCTCCCGATGAAGGCAATTCATATTCCTTTGTTCAGTGCACACATACAAATTATAGAGGATCTTCTCTAAAACCTACTCTAATTTTCCAAGGGTAAAGGGTAAGAAGATATGAGAAAATGAACCTAAAAAACAAAGGTGATGCACCAAAGGAATGTTGAACACCTAATTTTCATTTAAACACAAACCATAGAAATGCAATACAATCACCATGCATAGTTAAGCCAAAAAAAAATGAAATGAGAGATGAGGAGGATGCGATGAACACAAGAGAGGGTTGAAATCATCCACGACTTATCTTATTGCTCTAAAAATTGATACATTGCATTACAATAGCCAAGATGTAAAGAATTATATTACAACTTGAATGGAAAGTTTTAAATTCCACACGATTCACTTGTAGACAGGGAAGAAGAGAGGGTGCAAAGAAAAATTGTCCAACGTTTTCAAAAATGCCCCTCCTTACCATATATAGGAAGAATTAGAAGAAGGAAATGAGAAGAATTTAAAAATCTTACTCCAACCATGCTAGAAAATGCATTGAATTCACCTACAACGATGATGGGTTCCACTACAAAACCCATGCCTCATGTGTTGTTCCTTTTTGTTGGGAAAGAAAGGAAGCCCATACTTCATTATGGTGGTAGGTGAGAATCCTAACAACCTAAAAAATAATGGACTATATTTTTATTTTTAAGAAATTAATTCCCACTAATTTAAAGATATCCAGCCATAGTTGAGTAGTAGACATTGAGAGATTTCCAAAAATTCCTTTCTTTCTAAGATCTAAGATTCCACTTGAAAGTTATGATCATCTAATGGTCAAGGTCAGGCATTGCACATGGGCTCTCACAATTTTTAAAAGATCTAAGAATTTAAAATTCTTGGTGAGCTTCATGATTCATCTTTCATTGAATTGACCTTCCGCAAATCTTTCCCAAACTACTTTGGGTTTGGACTCTATCCGTTTAAGATCCATGTGGAAACCCTGTGCATTTTTAATATTTTTGTTGCCTATTAGGGTCCTAGGAATGCAACGTCGACACATGGCATCGTCCATGCGAGCCTGCTCTTCTTTCTTTGTGTGAGTAAAGGGCCCCACTATATATAATGTCAAAACCATTTTTGGTGGGACATTTGTAGTTAGCTCAACTTGGAAACTCTGTAGGCTTCCAAGACTTTATCCCCTCCTTTCACTATTGAAGTTGTGATGGTTGGACACTTGAAATTGTTTTTGAGCCTGCTCTTCTGCTTTCTTTTGTTTTGAATTATTCACCTATTTAGGAGAAACTATGTTGGACCCTAGACATGTGGAGGGCTAGCACACGTTTGGGGACCTACCTTTGGATTTTACTTTGAAGTTGTGTTGATGAGGCACGTGGAGGATTCTCACGACTCTTCCCATGCTCGACTTTTCAAAAACTTGGTTCTATCTTTTTGTCTATTTAGGAGCAACTTTGTCGGACCCTAGACATATGGATGGGCCTGCACTTGTTTGGAGACCTGTCTTTGGATTTTACCTTTGAAGTTTCGCTGATGAGGCACGTGGAGGCTTCCGCTTACTCCTCCCATGATTAGAATTTTCAACGGCTGGTTCCACCTTTTTCACCTATTTAGTAGTAAATTTTTAGACCCTAGACACGTGGAGGGCTTGCGCTCATTTAGGGACCTTTATTTTAATAGTCTTCTTCCTTGAGCTTATCTTATTACTCCTCCATAAAAGCTTTATGATTTTGTATGATGTTTTTTTGAGTCCATGTAAATTATCCACTATATGTGCTGAGATCCAAGTGGGTGTCAAATGAATCCCTAGGGTCTCTACTTTTGTCACTTCTTTTAAAGGTGTGCTAAGCTTCCATGTGTCACATTCCATGGTTCTGCTTTTCTTTAAGTTAACTCGCTCATGGGATTGATTTTGACTTACTGAGTTTTCTCTCTTCATTTTTGCCACCATCTGTTTCCCCAAGATCCCCAAAAATGTGAAGTCTGAAAACTTCAAGCCTTTCTCATTTTTTCACTTGAGCTTTGGTATTCTTCAACATTTCTCGTTGGCCATTCATTTTCCCACCTTCCATTTCCATTACAGAGCCTTCCTATAACCTTGATTGTTAGATTTGAAATGTGGACTTGTATGAATAAACTGACCTCTTCATTTCTCTGGTGAGGAAGGTCGTTTCGATCAAACTTTTCCCAAGGGGAAAAATTGGATAACATGTATATTTTGTAGATTTGGTGTTCCCACAACTATCACTTCAAATAATGCTCTAGCATTTCTTGGTGCAAAAATAACAAATTGGGTGTCAACCACAAAATTTATTTAAGTTATTCATCTAATTATTACCCACAAGGTAATAGGTTAGCTGAAAATACTAACAAGAATGTTTTAAGGATCATCGAATAACACTCAAAGATAACCAGAGAGCTTGACATCTATTTTTAATTTAACACTTTGGGTTGATAGAGTGACTTCTAAAAGGTTAGTTTGCAATTCAACATATAAACTTGTTTATGGAAGAGAAGCAAGAATGCCTATTTTAGTTGAGTTACCTGCACTAGATTTTCTACATCAAATGGAGTTGCTTGAGAATGAACCATTGCAGGTTTGTTATGCAGAATTAATGGAATTATAAGAGATAAGAGATCAAGCTCATGTAAACATGGAAAAGAATTAGAAGTAGATGAAGAATAATTTTGATAAGAAGGATAAGTTCATAATCTTCAATGAAGGAGATATTGTGTTGAAGTGGGATGTTGATCATGCAAATCCAAGAAGACACACGAAGTTTGATATGATCTGGAGTGGTCCTTACATGATCTCAGCTTGTAAAGAACATAATGCTTTTCAGCTCTCAAGGTTGAATGGAGAGGAACTTCCCATTCTTGTGAATGGTATGTTTCTCAAACATTGTTATTGAAAATCCTATAGTGTCTGTTTAGAGTAGGATTTCCCTTCAATAAGTGTAGTTCTTGCACATTGCAATGTTTTCAATTCAATAAGTGCATTTGTGCACGTGATCTAGTTTACCAGATCCTTTCCAGTTTTTAGTTCATTTTGGAAGGGTTGGACCTTAAGAACGATAGATTTTGGTTACATTTTTTTGAATCCATGCCCAATGGACAAGAGTAAGGCACTTGTTTATAATCTAGCAGAGGCAACTTTTCCTACAGATCACCAAAAATGTTGACAATTTTTACACTTGTGAAAAATTAGGCAACTCAAAACTTTGTTATGATGAATGGCATTGGTGAAGTGAACCTAAACTAGGGGAGGTTCTTTCAGTTCATATTGTTTATTTTGAATTAATTAATGATTACATGAAATATGCAGCTATGTGTGTTATTGGAAAACATAACATATCACATAGTCTACAATTTCGTGACTATCTTCAACAAAAGAACACAAAGCCTCGAAGGAAAAATGTGTTATCCTGATGAAGAAATTGAATTGTAGAATAGATGAATTGTTAAGCTTTGGAACAATAATCATAACTATAGATTATAACAATCGGAGTTCATTACTAAATGTTATAAGTATTCTTTAATGTTCTTCATTCATGATTAGGACATTCAATTATATTATTTAGTTGTTTAATTCATCATACAATCAAGATATATAAAGTTGAAATGTAAAAATAAATACACAACTAAATTTTAGAATTCATGTTTTATTCGTAAGGAATTTCAAATGTTTCCACAAGAACCGTGGGATATAACTGAAAATTAAAATACATCTACTAAAGAAAGAGGTAAAATGCATGAAAATAAAGTAGAAGAGTATGAATGAACCCATCATTGCCTTAGGGGTTTATTTCATTGTAGTTGATGTATCTACAGTAATTCCAAATTTGTTCCATCATCATCTTCACCGCTTGGCGAAAGCATTGTACCATAAAAAGAAAAGAGAAAACTGCCGATTACCGAGCTCGGGGTTAATCCATATTCCTATATTATCTATATTCGTGCGAGATGGATATCTTAAAAACAAGATATATAAATTACATGAAGATCAAAGGCACAACTAATAAAGTAATTTTCTGTAATAACATACATGATTTACTCACTCGAAATGAAAGAGAGAGAAGAAAAGAAAAACTATAAAACATAAGAGAGGACAATAGCCTAAATATTTTCTAACAGTTTTATTAAGTGTGTAGGTACAAGTTACACTCAAGAAGAATATAAATCATGTCTTACAATCCTCACTATTGGATAAAGATTACAGAGTTCAATGACTTCTATCTTATGGTACATCAAGATTGGAATAAATCACAAGTACACACTTGGTATGAAGGAAGAATGCAACTCAAAGTTCAATAGCTATTCTAGGAATAGGAGAAATTACAATACAAATTAGAGGAGAGAATTATAAATAAAAATAAATGTTTAAGGATACAACTCTAAGATGAAGGATAAGAATAGAATATAAAGGCTGAAGTTAACTGGAAAGATAAGATTATAGCTGAAACAAAATAAAATAAGGAAATCTAAGAAAATTTTGATAGGGCTTCACCATGTAAAATTGACATTTTAAATTTTCCATCATGCATATTAAAGTTGTAATGAAGATCAAATGCAGTATTTAAGAAGAAAATAAATGGAACTATACTTTTATTCATCAAGGTGAAGGAATTTGGAGCACTCATTATAGCTTAACAACTGAAGAAAAATGGAGTTTTAAGGTAATCTTACAAAGTGCAGCCATTCTAGAAGTATAGTTTTCAAATGAAGCAAATATGAGTGCATAGAAAATATCAAGGAAGTATAGCTATTTAAGAAAGGAATCAGATCAAGAAAATATTAAGATCAAGTTCATTATAGTCAACTGAAGGAGAACCAATTTATCAACCATGTCATGCTTTATCGGTAGAAATAAAAAAGGTATGGTTTGAAGAACAAAATATTTTTTCAGCGTGTCTAGAATTTAATGGTTAGTTACAAGATTTAAAAACACTTGTTATGAATATACAAAGAAAGTAAGTGAACATGTTCAAAAGATGGAAGTTTTCAGATGACTCTGATACACTCATCTAGACAAAAAAAGAGCCAAGATAAATCAACCAGGGAGGCTTAAAAGGTGAAACAGAGAATAAATATGGAGAGTTTTCAGAAGCAATAAGAACTGACAAGGATAAGATACAGATGCAGACTTAGAGATAATGTAATTTCCCATATTTTATAGGTATGAACATAAATTCACTAAGGAGTGCAAATATGTCAAAACATAAATGAGAATGGTGAACAATGCTATGATGAGTGAAATTAATGTCATCCAAAGCCATGATTAACAAAATCAGGACAATGAAGAATGATTAGAGGAAGCTCCAAAAGGAATCAACTCACATAAAGCTCATACAGAGAAGAATGTAAAAGAATCCCTCTCAGAACTTGAAAAGCTAGTGGAGAAGGCATCTACAGTTTTAGAACATAGAATCTCCATCTTCAAGAAAAATAATGGAGTAAATACCCATATCAAAGGAGGAATACCCGAGAGTTGTTTAAAAGCAACGATTCGAGCCACAAAAGGAAAATATATATGCAGATACAGATCTAGAAAATGGGTCATTCATACATAACCACTACATGTTCATCTAAGTTTTACAAATAACTCAAAGGAATGAATGCAAGTAGCAAGTAAATAGAGCCCATTTAGTGTTCAGAACACAAACACAAGTAGAGGAGCTTTGAATAAGAAAACTCATGCATATCCAGGTTAAAGAAAGATTCAATTACTTTAGAAATTTTTCATTCCCATTGAAATCAGTTTCAAGTTGCAGTATTCAAGGAAGAAAGGTACAGATCCTAGATTTGATCAAAAAACCCATTAATGGGTATCAAGAAATCAGAGTAAGAAATAAGAACTCACCGATTAAATTAGAGCTATCAAACCCTCGAAATATCATCAAATTCAAAGCAGAAAAACAAGGACCCAGAATGAGTCTCAACTTGAAATCTCCAAGGGAACCACAAAATCACAAAGATAATTCCCAGAAAGAACGAAGTATTAATATCTTTTCAAGTTCTGAAGTCTACGCATAACCTTATATCACCATTATTTTTTCTAACAGTACTAAATTTACAACCCAAGATGAGTACCTTGTGGTCCGAATGATCCCTCCATCCCTTAACTTCTTCAATTCTTCTTGCATATTCAAATAAAGGAGTTGATTGATAGGCCTCTTTTTTATCTTGAAATGCTTGTCATTAGATTCAAGAGGAATTTCATGTTGGAATGAATATTTCTTCTATGCCTTCAACTCAAAGTAAGACCAAGCTATGAAGTCTTGATATTTCTTCAACAATTAAACATAAGACTACTTCTATTCCTTGCTCATATTGCTTCCTAACCAGATTTTACGTGGTTTTCCTTTGTGCCTGTGTCATGCTCTTCCACATGTCTTGAAACTGACATACTTATGTTAATAATGCAATAAGCATTATCAAATTCTTATTCAAGTGCCACCAAACCTCTAGGAATCGTGTTTGTCTTCAACTGGATGATGTCTTTTCCAAATTAAGTTTCCTTTCCTTTAGCATCACACACCATTGGTTCCTTATCTATATTTTGATCCGTAAACTCACCTTGGTTCTGCAGAAACCATTTCACCTAGGAATCATCATCAAACACTTCCAAATTTTTAACGTTGTTAGGGACATATGGCCTTGTTAGTATTTCAACATCATACTCACAAAATGGAGATATTGTATAATTTCCAAATCTGGATCCTAGCACCGCTAATCGTCCGAAATAGTGTTAAATTTTTATCATGGTGCATAATATTGAATGAGCCAAACATTTCAATCAAATCCTAGACTACATGTTGGTAGTGTTTCATTCTCTGATTTTTAGTAGCCTACAATTTTCTAATCTGTTTGAAAACCATTTCTAAATATCATTTGACAATGATATCCTTTACACCATATTTCCATGCAATTCTCAAACCCAATATTTAGCAATTTTGTTAGTGCATTCAAAGTTGAGTTTGAAAGAAAAATAAACTCTTCCTAGCCTATAGAAATCGAACAATACCAACACCATTTCCAAACTTGGAACAAGCTCCATCGAATAACAAGTTCCAAGGAAAATCCAATTCTTCAAGACATTTACATTGATCAATCTTGTGATCTTTTCCATCGAAAAAATGCAACAAAGTTATCAGCATCTACATCAGCATACAACACTTCAAAAGAAGCATTATTGGGATCTTTAATGAGGTGCAACATCTTCTTCTCTCAATACAGCTTTACAAGGCTGCCTTCAATTGGAATGGTGGAAAAATACATCCATCTGAACACTTCCACCAATACTTGCAGCTTCACTTTCTTGATAACAACATGCCCCATTTGGTAGGGCAATCAAAAATAACAACATCAAGTTTCATGTTCTTACACGGATAAATTACAAGTTATACCACCAAACATGTTACACATCCTACAACTATCACCTCTCTAGAATCCATTGTAGTACACTTGCCATAAGTTGTTGTCACTTTAATGTTCAATTCATTCATGACCTCTAGAGGTATAACATTGCATGATGCTCGAACTCAAACATAGAATTGTGCAGAAGTCTATCCTTAATAATCCACGTTGTAAAAATGGATCAACATTTAATTGAGACTCAACCAAAGATGTTCCCGATTAAACTTCATGTGGTTCACCTATCTCCTCCAATGTTGGGGGTGTTTCGGGTCTCCAATGGTCGGAGGAGGAGTTTTCACATTATTTATATTTCGCACTTGGGTACTCCTATCTTCTTCAAATCCTAAATACTCAAAGGACCTCTTCTTGTGCTCAAGAATCCTAAGCATTTCAAAATTGGAACAAAAATCTTGATCTTCCTCACGACTTGGGAATGTCATAAGGAATGTATTTGAGAAAAGCAGCATTTGGAGAAAGATTGACAAACTCATCGATGACACAATATTTTTCACATTTTGGGCATGGGTGGGAACACCATTTCTACTTGAGACAACAAGGCCTTTTCCTGATGCATCTTTATTTGGAGTTTATTTTGGGATATTGGTGAGACTTGGGGTTTTTCGTTTGGCTTGAGGCCATGCCCCTTTGATAGTTTTACTTCTTATGTTATACTCTTTTTCTTGGGTAAAAACAATATTCATTAACATTTGTCTATCCTCTTCTGATGGGATTCCTCCATCATACTTCTTAATCATTAGAGCTCTTAGATACTCAAAATCATTATTAGGAAGTTAAAAATCTTATATCATATCTATTTCTAAAGTATGAGATGGAGGAAGAAGATGTAACCGGTGAATGCAATCCCAAATACTTGTATCACTTCGACACTTCTTACTTTAGTCAAAATTTCTCCTTGTTGTGAGCTTGGAGAGAAATCCACCATGCATGCATCATCATCAGCAGTTATCATCATCATCATCTTCAACTTGTTGATCTACTTCACATGGTGAGTTGGGTAAGAAACATTTGTCACACCAATCAATTTCATTTGTCTCTTCAACAACAACTTTGGCATTTAGAGGATCAAGAACTACTCTATTTTCCCTAGCTTGAGGTTTCCTAGCTCCCATGGGTCCTTTACCTCTTTCATCGATCTCTTATCATTTCTAGGATGATTTACAAACTTGTCTTGTCTTTTTTACTTATGCTGACCTTGAGAACCTTGTCCAATTCCTTTCTCTTCTGGGGCTATCTTGTAATAGATTTCTTTGATAACTCGCCAAAGTCTTTATAACTTCCTCAAGATACACAACCTTACTTGATTGAGGCTTCTCTCGGTTGATCAATTTAATACCCTCCTCTTAGGAGATTTTCCAACCGCTTTAATGTTGTTCTCAATTTTCAAAGCCATGGTAAAGGCCTCACCTCATTGTTGCTAGGTTCTTGTCTCTTAAATAATAGAAAAATTTCTTATCAAAAGCATCGTAGTATTTTATCAAACAAGAAACAACACTTGGCCTTAGGATCACGGGAAGCCTACTAAGGGTCTTATTGAACCTTGTATTCAACTCATGAATGACTCATTAGGATTCTTTTTATATTTTTGAATTCTAATAAAAGAAACATAGGGTCTGCTTTTATCCCCATACTGTAATCTAAAACGTTCTTCATTTTTGTCCAAGAATCAACAGAAGTATCTGGAAAATATTTATACCACTCCTTGCATCTTCTTCTAGAGTATGGATGAATAATTTAATGTACATGTCTTAAAATTCTATTTCAAATTCCTCCATCATATTGACAAAGAGATACAAGTGTTGATCACCAGTGATTGCATTATTTCCTTGAAACTTAGGCAATCTATTTCTTACATCTTATGGCACAACATTTGGATAGCCAGCCATACCTCTAAAATCGATGCGACCAAAAGTATTAACAACAAATGGAGGTTTGGGTGGAGGTTGAGCCATATTATTTTGAGGAGGTGACCTTGGAGAAGATACAAAATGATGAGGAGTGATAAGTCTGTGTGGTACAGGGATGTAATTCTCAGAATGACTACCCTCTAAAGGCTCTATTTCTTGGAAAAATATATCAGATTTGGAAAATACAGGGGTATATTGAGAAGCAAATTTTTCAAATACAAATGAAGGCCCTTCTCTAGATGGAGAATTCAATTCAACAAAGAGATCACCTGATTCAGATTCACTTGAGGAAGTATTGTAATATTCAATCACAGGCATGATCAGTTTAACCAATGCAGATCTCTTTTCTTGAGGCTTGATCTCCAACAACCTTCCAAATTATTCTTCCTTTTGAATTAGACTTTCCCAACTCTAGAAACAACCTTCTACGAGGGTCTTTGGTGAAGAAAATATTCTTCCTTCTAACTTTGCAAATATTAATGAACAATCTTAGTTGACATATGTTAAGATACTTGTATTTATTAAAAATTTAAAAAGCCTGAGTCACCACTAAGGATTTTCACCTTAGTTTGTGCAAATGCACTATGAAAGACCTATCAAATGTCTATCAATACTAGATTCATGCAAAGCCTACAAGATATTCTCTTCTTCTACAAAAATTTTTTTAATAATGATAAAAACTTTAATGCAATAACTATATAAACTAGAAATATTGCACTCAAAAATTACAACATTGAACAATTATTATAGATATGAATAGATAATGATGTTTCAAAAAAGTATTAGCACACATCACATGTAAGAAGTATTACCAAGGTCTGTATGTACTTTGCACTTGTAAAATACTTCAAAGATTCCCCGTCAATGGTGTCATTAGTATTTTTGATAGCCAAATGGATATAAACTAAAAAAAAATCAACAAAGCATCCCCGACAACGTAAATCGATCCCCCGATAGTGGTGTCCATTCGGGTGTTGTTGACGGGCCAAATGGATATGGGCTAGAAAAAAATCAACAAATCATCCCCGAACACAAATCGATCCCCATAGCGGTGAAATTTAGGTGTTGTTGGCGGGCCAAATGGATATGAATTGGAAAAAATCAACAAATCATCCCGAAAATGTAAATCGATCCCCGAAAGGCTTCATTCGGGTTTTGTTGATGGGACAAATGGATATGAACTAGAAAAAAATCACCAAATCCTCCCTTCCAACGTAAATTAGATCCCCTACAGTGGCGCATTTAGGTGTTGTTGATTGGTCAATTGGATATGAACCGCAACAAATCAACAAATCATCCCCCGATAATGCAAATCGATCCATGACAATGCAAATCGGGTCCTAAAAATGATGCCATTCAAGTATTGTTGATGGATAAATGGATATGAACTGGCAACAAATCAAAAAATTGTCCCCTAGAATGCAAATCATATCCCCGGAAATGGCACCATTCAAATGTTGGTATCCAATTTTTTTCTTCTTTTCAAGCTGAGTAACATCACAAATTTGACATGGAGCTTAGAGACAAATAGATCATAATGTGTGGTGTTTTGTGTCCAAGGATGAGGTTTAACTAGCCCTTTGTCACTCAAATTTGTGGAGAGATGGATAACACCTTCAAGAGGATTTGACCTATCCTCACTACTTTAGGTTGTGCCTCTTCAACAAAGGTGAGAGGACCCTTAGTATAACTCGTGTTTGATGAATGAGATGGAGATATCCTTCTTTTACATGAATTTTATGAAGAAAACCTTGGGAAAGTATGATGAATACTCCATAATTTAACCCTCAAGAGTTATCACTTATAAAAGATGGAGATACTTTCAAAACAAGGCTAAGGTTAATGAAGACATTATTAAATCCTGATTTTTTACATATTTTAGTAAATAGATGTTAATCCTTTGTGGATATAAAGGGAAAAAAGGGGTAGTTTGGGATGGATTCATGGTATTTGAATAATTTTAGTGGGAGATTAAGCATGATAATGTTGATTATACAAATCTTTAAAAACTTCACAACAATGGATAACTCAAGAACAGAAAGCTTTAGAATGGTTAAGATGTTCCTTCAACTAGAAGGTGTGCATTAGTGGAGGCCCATATTTACATGTTTTCACACAATATTTGAGAATATAGCATGAAGGCTAGAGTTAAAATTCTCAATTAAACACCAAAATCTTTGATCAATCACACCTAAGGTACACCCAAAGACTTACAAGAAATCTTTATCAACAAAAGATAGTGAAGTGATTTTAAATTTGTTTATCTCATCACAGGATGAAGGCTCTTCTTGAAATGAAATTACAAACATCACTAAACTATCACAAGGACGAGATCCTGTGTGATTTCCAAAATATTTCAATGTAAGATTCCATATGGAACAAGATAAGCTATTTGTAGACATTCTGAAACAAAGTAGACACAAATTGCTAGAGATTAAACACAAAATAGTTTAAAAATTGCTTAGACATCAGTAGGGGAGAGCTTCTAGAGAAATCTCAGATCCTATCAATGGCTATACATCTGCAACCAACTTGACATGATAGAAAATATAACACAGAAGAAATTAACTAGGTATCTCAGATAGGTTTCTTAGAAGACGGATTTTCTCAAATTTTTCTCATGAAATTTAACCCTTGACCCTTTGCAAGAGTATTCTCATTTCATTTATACATTTCACTCACTCAATTTTCCCCCCAAAAAAGAAGAATATTCAAGGGACCTTTTCTTGTTACCAATTTGCCTCAGAAAGTGACATTTAACAAATTCACATCCAAAAGCTACCAGGTGGACCAATTGTGAATTGATCACATTTCTCAGACCATCGACTAAGGACTAGGATGCCATGCCACAACCCTTTTGATAGTCCTTTTAATCATTCTGATCCTATCATGCAAGAAATCCCCATTTTAATCATTTTCTGGAGGCTCTATATAGTTGGACCTGACAGGTAATCCTTTTCACTCTTAAGGAAACACCTTTTTCATCTTTTGTGCCTGCAACCTCCATCATTTCATCCTTTTCCCTTTTTTCCTCTGCAACTCTTCCTGCATCTTCTTTCTGGTAATTCATGTTTTTGCAAGTGCCTAAGAAATTCCAACTTCAAAATATTGACCTTAACAATTCTTGGAATCACAAATTAAGTTCTAAATCCATTCAATGGCACTTTACAGAAAAAGAATGTCAAGGAATCTCATCAAAAATGATGAAAAATAGTGTTTATTCGCATCTCTAGGAGTCTTGGAGAAAAAATGGTGGAAAAACAGGTGAAATGCACAATAACCATTGATTATACCCCTTCTAAACTCTATATTAGATCTGTCCACGTGTTTCCTTGGTGCAAGGGAAAAGGTGAGGTAAAGAGGCAAGTTTCCAAACAAGCGCAGCCTTCCATGTGCCACAGGCCCAAGAAAAATACATTTTGGCCTTTGAAAAAGTATCAGTAAAAAAGGAGCTAGCGGAAGCCTCCATGCGTCTCCTTGGCACACCTTTTGCATGGTCCTCAAAAGTGGATACCCCAAACAAGTTTGGGCTCACCACGTGTCTCAGTCCAAAAGAGTTGTTAAAATAGTTAAAGGATCAGCGGAAGGCACCATGTGTCCAGCGTCCAAGACAGCTTTTCCTTATCTATTGAAAAGTCCAAGAAAGGGTAGATTGAGCGGAAGCCTCCAATTTTCCTCATGGTTCTCTTTCACAATAAAATTTAGGGTCCGGTCCCCAAACATGTGTGGTGCCTCTACGTGTCCCGTGGCCTTAGAAAATTTCTTTGAAAAGTTTAAGTATAGAGTGGAGCCGGTGGAAGCTTCCACATGTCTCCCCGATGCAATTTTGAGATGGTCCCCAAAAGCGGAGACCCTGAACAAGCACCAGCCCTCCACTTGTCCATGGTATGCCCAAGTTGCACCAGCCAAATGAAAAAAATTTCTATATCTGGGAAAGGCAGTGGAAACCTCCACGTGTTTCCTTGACGCAACTCCAAGGTCAAACTAAAAGGTGAATTTTCAAATGAGTGTTAGCCCTCCACATGGACAAGTTTTGATTTGCATTGGGCCTTAGAGTTTCAAAGTTCCTCGAAGAACCACATCAAACCAGAAAGGGCCACATTTCCACAGATGTTGAGATGTAAATTTGACAAGGAAAAATACACCCGTCAAACCATAAAATGCAGGAAAATCACCATTTGTGCCCATAAATGAATTCTTCTTCATGTACGAGAGAGTTTCAAATGAGATAAGGCCCAAATGTGATCCTCCAAGCCACATCCAATCACATTTCAATAGATATATGGGACAAAAATGATAGGGACAACAAAACGTGACTTTTGAAAATTGAAGGAAGGAAAAAACCTGAGTTTTACACCCAAGTTACAAATGTTTTCACATGGACAGAGGAACGAAAAAAAAATTAAGGACTTTAAGTGATCCTTGACCAAAAGAAGGGACTGATCATGGCAACCAAATGGAAGATAGAGTTTTCATGCATCAATACGGGGGGATATAAAAGATGAAAAGCCCGTAAAGTGAATAACTTCAAGGACAAACGAGGTGAGACAAATTGAGCACCAACGGAGTTCTAAATATTTATCATTAGTTTTGGTGGAATTTCTCCCTTTGGTTTTATTGACACAAATATTGGCAATTGACATGTTTAATAATTTTAATATACATTTTTAATGCGGTGTAACTAAATTGTTAGTTGCATATAATATGAATAGAATAATTGAAATCAAATAATTTTTCATTAGATAAGATGAAAATTTTTACAAGAAATTAAGAGGTTCATTTTCAAGTTTTGGATTTACATCCTCAAATGTTGGACCACATGTTGTTCATGAAAGAAAGTTAGCATGGACCACTACCTTTATCTAGACAATAATTTTCTTTCCAAAATTATCAGTGTCAATTATTGTCTAAATACTTTGTCCATATGAGTTTTATGCATACATTGGTATGTATTTCACTAGTGGTAGTGGGCCAGGTCCCTAAGAATAATGATAGAGTGATATCCAAAAAATTCATTACTTTAAGATGAATCCTTGTTACAAACATCATTCGGTATAAGATAATAAATTTGGACATAGTTCACCACATCATCTCATTTATGATAACTTAGAAACCAAGCTTTATTTGGTCTTGGGATGTTGAGAAAGGCCTTACGTTTAAGAGGATTCATTTCCATTACGGGGTTCTAACTCCTATATGAATAATTGATTAATGTTAATTAAATGTTACAACTCATAAATTTGAAGAAACTAAAAGGATGGGAAATTCTCTCGAGAGTTGCAATAAATTCCAAGGCATGTTCGATGATATAATTCACAATGACTTATGTATTTCAACCATATGTTTGATAATAATTTTATATGGAAATTTGATATCTATTTTATTTTAATGATTTGCAATAATGTTGAATCCATTAAGTTTCCTACCTACCAAGATTTTCACTCTAGTGGGAAATGAAATGTGACATTTGGTGAATCTGGAAGTTTTTCCAAGATCTATAAGATGGAAAGTTGAAGCATATGGTGATGTAAGAACATAATCATAGTTCAGTAATGTTTTATCGTCAATTTAAAGTTGACCAACCATCTCTAGGACACTTATGTCCATGTCATTAGAAGGGGGTAATCGAGATAGGAATTTCCGTTATTTTCTTTCTTAGAGGGTCCAATAACGGATTTTATCATCTCACCATGCTCACCATGATCTTTTTCACTTGTATCCGATATGCAAAAATGTATGTCACACGAGTAGGAATTGTGTACATTCTCCAATTTCAACAATTTCATCATTTATTAGGAAGCAATGCCCTTTTTATAAAAGGAAACATGGTTCGTATATTAACAAGGTATGACATAAATCAATGATTAACAAGGGTTTAATGCTTTATCTTTTTTTACTAGTAGATTTGTCCTATCTTGTGTCACATTTGTATTAGAAATTAGAGAAAAACACTAAATCATTAAAAATATATATAACACAAAATTTGTCACAATTTTCAACGTGGATCTTGATGCCAAGTGACACTTTATTATCAATGGGTATGTTATAAGATTTTTTTGAGCTCCTTGATTCACATTGTGGAAGAAGTTAGTATTAAATATTAATAATAGAGTTTTGCATACAAAACTAATAGATTTTTTTTTTTTTTTTAAAATTTTTAAATTATTGTGTAAAAATCAAATTTTTGTGATGTGTAATAAATCTTAAATGTTTAACAAATTATTGTGTAAAAATCTTAATGCTATTTTTGTGATGTTTTAAAATATTTATAAAGTAAATAAATCAAATTAGATGTAACAAAAATTAAAATTTTACTTTTTAAATTAATGTATAATTTATATTCATTAATTATTAATTTTAAATATAAATATATTTAAATTAATTGTTTTATGTGTTATGTTTTAAAATTATATTGAATCATTAAAAAAACATTGTTATAGATAATAAATGTATTATAAAATAAATTATACTGATGACAATATTTATTTATTATACTTAAACAAATTAAAAACTCGTAATTGTACTCATTATTAAAAATGTAATTTAAAAAGAAAATTATTAGTGCTTTAAAGGGAAAATATCCCTTTAGAATTTAAAAAAAAAACATTTTCATTAGTTTTCTTCATCCTTATGATCCTCCTCCTAATCATAATTATTACCATCATCATTGTCATGTGAACATCTTGTTTCCTACAAAAACTTTATTGTATAAATTGAGATATACTAAAATTGTAAAATTAACTAATGCTCAAAAATAGGAAAACCAAACTTTTAAAATCAATTAATATGTGAAATGTATATCTAAAAATAACATACAAGATGAAGTGTACTTCAAGAGGTTCCACCACATACTGGTCTTCGTGAGCTCCTTTCATAATTTATGTAGTCACGCCTCGTTAGTGGTCTTTTCTAATGAAGGTGATTTTGAGAAATGTATGCTCTTTGGGACATGGATCCTCCATGCTTTTAATCCTCTACATATATAGATAATTCTTAATGTTTTGTGCATCTTACTCAACGTAGTATGATATTGTGCAGTTTTGAGTCCTTTATTTGTGCATAATCTAAATCTAAATGTATTTGGTTAAAAAACATGATTGTTTTTTACCTTCTTTTCTTCCGAAACCCAATATTCTTCCATCATAAACCTTTGTTAAGAAGAATTTTAAGCCCATTCTTGAGTTTTGTTTTTAAGGTCTTGGATGGAATGACCAAGTCTAGTAATATGACCACTCTTTGTTATCAAATAATGAATTACAATGTTTCCTAAAAGGAAAACAACTCGACAAGTAGTCTCATGTATGCAAGTGTCTTGACCCAAGTAATTTATCAAATAAAAGAAACAACTTTCTAACTCACAATGAAATTACTAGAAAATAAATTACAATGTTTCCTAGCCAGGAAACTCTAAAACTCGACCAAGCGACTCATTAAAACATTGTCATTTTACATGTTATCTACATGTGCCCTTTTATAAACAAAACATTACGTTCTTACAAAACAACCACTCAATGGTATCCAATCTTTATGTGTGAATTGTTTAATATCTTAAGTGAAATAATACACTCATTTCTATAGAATTGATCTAAAATTAAAATTATGACCATATTAATGTACAAGATGACACATAACATGTGAAAGTTAATAAAAGCAACACAAAACCCAAATAAATATAAGCCATAATTCTAGAAGTGTAGTTATAATAAACCATAACATACAAGTAGAGTTTTCGAGAATAAACCTAGAATTACATAAATAATTTAAAATTATATTGCAAGATTACATAATTCAAATCGAGGATGAAATTTTATGCCCATCATAATTAATTTAGGCAATTTTGTAATATTTGATGTCCATCAATTAATTTAATTACATATTATAATTTTTTGAAATCATCAATTTTATTTATATATAATAGAACCCATATACACTCGAAGATATTGAAATGTATGCGTGGTAAAAACATTATCTACAATAAAACCAATACAGAAAAAGGTTAAAGCATGAGACGATTTTTAATAGATAATATAGTTTCATGATAGCTGTTAATCCTTACGTATTAATGATATGGCTTGAATCGGTTTGTGTGAGCCACGGATTTATGGATTTTATAAATATTAAGTAGACTTGATAGTGTTAACTATCGTGTAAATGTCATGGTTGTTTACAAAAAAATTTTAATGTAAATTTCATGGTTCGTTTAGCTTTCTAGTTAATTAGCAGTTCAGATGTCATTTATTTATAGGAAATCAAGATTTCTTGTTATTTGCTTCAGAGTACTTTGATGTGTATTGCCCCTGATTTTACACATTTCCAAACTCATCATATTGATGGTAGAAGTGGAGCTAGCATTTCTATTATGCCAAAAAAATTGGCATTAATCTCTGCCTCAGCCCAAGTCCCAGTAGTAGGGTTGTGTGGGTGATTATGAGTATTAATAATATTTCTTTTGGTATTCTTAATATTTATGCCCCTAATGAAGGTCCCAAAAGAGCATTATTATGGAATTGGTTAGGTGACAACTTACCTGTTTCTTATTGGTTGGTGTATTGTGACTTTAATATGGTGGAGAATCAATGATAAATGTCGCGCTCTTCTTATGCACTAGTGTTTCGAAAGCGTGTAACCTTGTATTACTTTAAAATCCATTGGGGCCTTTCCGATCCATTGCCTAGATGGCAAAGTAGGAATTTAAAGACCAAACATGGTTCACTAGTACCAATATTTGAGAAGGATATGATCGGGTATTGAAACGCCTCAATCGTGCACTTCTCTCACAACTACCTTATTTTTATTTTGACATGTAAGGATCCTCCATTATTAAGGTTTGGTTAAAGGTTCTTTTTTAGACCACAACCCGATCACGTTTAAGGTTTTTTGGTAGGGGTCCCTCCTAAGGTGCACAAAACACAATTATTTCTTAATGTTTTTTTGCTCACTCATCCCATAGTGGTTCTCGGTCATTACCAAGATTTGGAATATGGCACCACATCCAATGTTTACTTGTCATTGATTTTGTGGTGGGAGGAAAAGATTCACCATACCACTAGGTTACTTTGCCAGTTCGGAAAGTAGGTTTCTAGGGATCGAAGAAAGATGGCCTAGACTATGCACAAAGAATTTAGATGGGTATCCTTGGTTTTAGAGTCCAATCCTTTTGACTCTCATCTTCAAAGCCAAGCCATTAGTATTCATCACAAGCTCAAACTTATAAAATCCCACTCACTTTATGGTGCTTAGATCCGATTGAGAATTCATTGGCTTAGGGTGGGAGATAAATCATCTAAAATATATTTCAAATCAATAAATGCTAAGTATGCTTGACAACAAATCAAGGCTATTTATGATTCTCACCAATGACTTACGGAGGTCCCAAAGATCATTAATGGTTTCCTCAAGTAGTATTGTCTGGTGTTTCAAGCTTAAAAAGATCCAATTGAGTGGGCTACTTGCTTTACATAAATGTATTGATGTTGTTTCTAATAAAATTAAACTCATAGATCATTCCCAATGCCAAGCCCCTTTCTCTTTGGATGAGATGCATGTAGCTTTTCTCTATGTTTCATATGATAAGTATTTGGGTCTAGATGGCTTCCTAGTGAGTTTTAAGAAGAAACTTGGTCCTTAGTTGGTCCAGATCTACTTTTGGTCTATAATGAAGGTATTTAAACTCCTCTCTAGGGAGTTTCATCAATTAAAGTAATATCAAGTTCATTCCTAAAGAAGGAAATCCTTAATATATAAAGAACTAGTGGACAATCACCCCGCTGAATATGTCTTATAAAATTCTTACTAAGGCATTGATCTTTTCATTTTAGATATCCTCCCGAGAAGAATAGTTTTTTCAAAGGTCGTTACATCCTGGAAAATCTTATTGTTGTCAAGGAAGCCATGGAATGGGCACGTGTTTCTTCATAGGAGTCTCTTTTCCTTAAGATTGATTGTGAAAAATCTTACAATCACATTGAATGGCCCTTCATTTTGGATATACTTAAAGCGTCGGGATTTGGAGAATTATTTAAAATGGCTATTCACACACTCTTTTCTAATGTGTATACTCGGCTCTCCATTAATGGTTACTAGTATACTACCATTGGCTCTTTTCCACTCGATCACATTAGGGTGCCCTCTTGTGTCAAGGTGTTATTTATGTTCATTGTTATTGTCTTTGGTTACCTAATTTCCCATCAAACTAGGTAAGGCCATATTAGGGGGATTATTCTTCGAGATTGTGTGACTCAAATTATCTATCGGAATTTTACATATGATTCATTTCTTACTCTCACCGAATTGGAGTAGAATATTACTACAATATTTTAGTGATTTGAAACATTTTACTTAACATCCAGATGGAATATTCAAATGGCTAAAACTTTAAGCTATCGAAGAATTGTTTATCTCCTCTGGATTAGTTAAAGGCCTACCCTTGGAAATTTAATGGTCATGGTAAACAATTTATATTTCTTGGCATTCCTTCCACTTTTGATGGTGACATTGTGACCTTATAGAATTATGTTCTTAATAGAGTGAAGATGAAATTTACCAAATGGTCTTCCAAACCTTTATCTTTGGCTTATAAGTTCTAATTTTTCACAAAAGTCCTTTCCGCTATTCATGTTTATTATTTTACATGTTGGTGTCCTTCTCACAATTCATTCAATCCTCTCATCAAGTTGCTTTGGGACATCTTATGGTGTAAAAGTTCTAGTTTATCTTGTTTTCACCATGTTGCTTGGGATGTTTTTGTCTTCCTCAGGATCAAGGCAACATGGGAGTCATTGATACTTATTGACCGAGTGTGTCTTTATGTGCCAAATGTGTGATTCAGTGTCTTTTTGGTACCCAGGAATGGAAAATTTTGTCGCAACATTATATTGAATCTAGAGCCCCTATGGAAATAAGTACTTGAATAGAGTGGGCATGCATTCTCTAATTATCACTTTTGTTCCTATTAAAATTACGGGTACCTTTTTTACTAAAAGTATTTAGAAATCGTTTGAGAAGGTGAAGCATTTAATGAGGTGGATTGGTGATAGATTTCACACTAGCCTTTCTTTCAATTCACGAACATATAGTGGTATCCTATTATCACCGATGAAACTCTTCCACTTGCTCAAGCCCTAGGAATTAAAGCCATTCATATTTACTACAAGGGTATCCAAATAATTCGGATCTTGTGCATCGAAAACATTGATTCGTTAGCCCAAGCTCAAAGTTAAATTCCATCTAAAAAACTCGACTTCCTCTTAATTTGTAAAATTCAAGAGATCCTATTATATTTTATGCTGCATAAATTGGGGCTCCAACTTTAGACTAGGTGGTGACATTGATTGGACGTGGATTTTTGAAATTTCTTTCCTCCACTACAACACTTAGTCCATTTATCAACTGTTATGTCCTCTCTCACCATCATTTGATAAGCTCAATAACCGGTGGGGTTGAACTCTTCGTAGACCACTTGGCTTCATTGGAATTGCTTTCCTATGCTTCAAACCCTCTTCTTGAGCCTAAAGTTAACCATTTTATGTGGTGTCTTGTTTTTCAAGGTTTTCTTGTAGGTGAAATTCTTAGGAATATTGGCATTCCTACTCCTAATTGTCCTTTCCTTTCTAGCCATGAGTCATTCATACACCTATTTTAGTATTTTCAATTTGCTCAATCTATGAGGAGATGGATCCTTTCTATGGCATCTAGCCATATTTATTTACTTTACCCTTGGTCTCTTATATTGCTAATATTTAGCATTTTTTCATGCCCGTATTCTCGTTTCATATCTAGAAAGCTCATAATTATCTAATTTTAAAGCAATATTATTCTTTTATATATTCTTTTCTTCTAATGATATAGTGGTTATTATGTCTATTGTTCGTATAATATTCAATATCAAGCATCCAAGTTTTCCTTGGGGTTTACTCATTTATAGGATCTTCTTGATCGATGTAAGGGAGTGCACCACGCACTATGAGTCGGGTTATGTTAGATCCTCGGCAGAACCCTCTCCTCGCCTTTACCTCCCTAAAAACCGCCTCCTATTGGTCCATGTCGAAGGAGCCACTAGTGTAACCATCATTCTGCCTACTTTCAGGTCCGCTCTTCAACCCCATCCTCTTTAGATCGGGTTGGAGCCTAGCCAAACGAGCAAAAGGTGTAGAAAGATCTGTGGTGGGGATATCTACCACCGGACATGCAAACTCTTGCTAGATCTACACCCCCTGATTGGGGTATTATGGTGCAACTTAAAATGTAGTATCGTGATCATGAAATATTATAGGTGGATTCTCCATCTATAGATCCCAATAGTGGAGCCTTCATCCCTCCTCAAGATGATCCTTTCCCTCCTCCCGATACAATGGCATTTTCTTAAAGGTGGTGCTTGTTTTTTTCTCTTTTTTTGCCCTGTGGGTGTTCTAATGTAATCCTTTGTGGAATTTTTCATTGATCCGGTTCCCTTGTGGCATTTTTGGGACTATGTCTTGTCTGGTCATCCCTTACTATGTAACTCTCTTTTATAAAATTAATATAAATGGTGCCTCCAATAGTAAAATAATTAAAAGTTGTAATTGTAACCATACACCGCATATTAAACATATTTTTGGTGAAATTGAAAGATATACCTTAATTATTTGTGAGACCCTTGAAGATTAAGGGTCCCACCTAGATGATCCATTGGCTCATGGACATATGACCAAATGCCCTTACTAAATTCCTATGCATGACATGAACAAATCCTATCATTATGTGATATGGGTGATTTTACAAATTCCAAATATCGAATTTATAATGTAGTAGGAAAATAACATATTTGAGAGCATAGTTAATTCATTTTTATCATGATGTTTGTACAAAAAAATTTATTGTTAAAAGTATTTGAGAGTGATACTATTTACAATTAATAGTGATGGATTCATGAATGCAATCTTTTATTGATCCTCTGGTGCTACCTAATCTAAATATACCCATAAAAGATATGAAACAAGGAGAGCATATCAAAAACAATAACTACTTGTAGTATTTGATCCATGATAGGAGTAGGTTAGTATATATTTATAGATTCCTAGTTCAATTTTTGAAGTCAATCAAGATCTCAAGGTTCATTTTAATACCCCACTCTAAAAAAAACTTAAAATATTTTGGTTAGTATCTAAAATTGAATTTTACAAAATGGAGAATATCAAAAAGGATGTTTCGTGGTAAATGTGATTTAATATTATGAAGATTTTTAGATTTTCATAAGGTTGTTGGATGTGAGTTAGGTTGATGTCCAATAAGGAAATATTAAACACTTTTTGGGAAGTCATCTATCAACTTAACATTAGATGGCACTGGATTGATGATAGAGGTTGGATGTTAGAAGTAGGGAAGTAGGATGCCGAGGTGTTGGTTAACCATGGGGTAGAAGGACAACTATATTGATAGAAGATTGTAAAACATACAAAATTTGGTTTACAAAGGTGTAGGACAACATGATTGGACAATTTTCTATGTACTTAAAAGGAGATGCACAACTTTTTTTGATAGCTTAGATTATCAATGTATATTTATGATACCTTAGA
Organism: Taxus wallichiana var. yunnanensis; assembly: GCA_018340775.1. NCBI lineage: Eukaryota > Viridiplantae > Streptophyta > Pinopsida > Cupressales > Taxaceae > Taxus > Taxus wallichiana. Next base: position 986,322,835 of record CM031242.1, read on the forward strand.
AATATGTATTATACCTCAACAAATATGAGAATAGTTTGATTAAAAATGTTGGGAAAATACATGCAAATCTTTATTTTTATTATAAATAGTAGGTGAATTAGCACATACAAATGACATGTCGGCCGAAATTTTAGGTGAACTACGTAACAACCGTCTATGAAAAATCACCATTTCCACTTCCAAAACCCCTAATATTCTCGATTTTACAAATATTTTCCACTAAATTTCTCCTGAAAGATCCTTATTTCATAAGTTTTTATATAAACCAAAAGTATATTTTCCACCCATGTGGAATGATGGATTGAAATATTATCTACAAATTCAACATTTTAGAATTTCTTCTATGATAGTCACATCTATTTTTGGGTTACATTTCCTTTGATTCTATTGAAATGGTTTTATACATGGCTTGATAGGGATAGAATGTTGCATTTCCTTAGGCTTAAAATATTTTAGTTCTTCATATCAATAAGCCATTATATGTGAGTACTTTTTCACAATTGATACAAACCATTTTCATTCTTCTTAAGAGAAACAATTACCAATATTAACAAACCATGTCTGCTCCATCATTCCAATATCAATATTTTCATATTTACCAGACCCATGAGGAGAATCATTGGCTTTGTATTTCAAAACCTATCATGTTTATCAGAATTCTCTTCGAAAAGACTAATCCTATTAGGATCTTGTTCCCATATAAGTTGATGACACCATTACATCGACTTCCTCAATCTCATATTTTTCATTTCTTGAATTAGATTCCCTATGAAGAGAATTACTTCCCTCATAATATCATTTTCTTGAACTATATTTCTATTAAGATAAATGCAACATCTGATTGTCTTCATTGATAACATACTTACTTTCTATAATATATAACACACTCTAAAATTATCTCAACCGAATAGTTTATTCCCTAAATGAAGGGTAAGGAAACAAAAATATGTTTCATGATATAGAGAATATACCTTCTCATTTTTTAATGTGGGACAAATTGGATATAAAAGGCCTCAAAAGCTTCCATATAAGCCAATACCTTATTTCTTTAGTGATTTATCCTCATATTATTTAATTAAAACTAATGTTTGAATTACTTGATAATAAGCTCGATCCTTATGGCATTTTATTTTCTTCATTACCATTTCCTCATCAATTATCATCTAAAGTAATGAGGCTTAATAGGCGATAGTATTATTCTTATTTGAAAATTGTAACTTGTGTGAGAGAAGGAATAAATGAACTGCAAAGGAAGTAAGAAAAAACACACACTACATATAAGAGTAGAAAAATTCCTTCAAATTCAATAGTCATGTAACTTCCTTGATATAACAAATTCCTTGATGTAAAATATCTTCTCATGGGTCATATAAGTTCTTAACATTGTATTTCATTTTTATTATACCAATGAGTTTCTTCATTTGGCCCTTCATTGGAACAATTGCATAAGACCAATAAATATTTTCATCTCACCACCTAAATCTCTATAGAAAATTATTCCCAAAAACATTCCATTAGTGAATAGAATGTTAGCTACCAAAATTTTATCTTTTCTTTCTTTTTTGGAAAGTTGGAAAAAGTAAATTTTGCATCCTTGGTTTGGAAAACAAGGACGAATTATTTATTTTCCATGGAGTATAATTGGATGTAGGCATTTGTTATGGTGAGACCAAGGGTATTCGTAACCTTGGAAGGGATGACATTATCAAAGGTACTAGATTTGATTACATGATTGTTAAATTTGTGACCCTTGATTAGCAAAGAAAGATAAAATGATTCAATTTACCTCAATTGGATTGGATTAAGGAAAGAAGAATTTCGATGGATTCAAGTTCTAAGTAGATATATGTCCATTGGAGGTACATGTATCCGAGTTGACTCAAGACTACTATATTTGATAAAATGGACTATTTTATTGAACTATTCGGGTGAGTTTGCAAGTATTCGACTCCAAAATTTACACATTATAATTTTTACATAATCCATAATATCAAATAAGGTAGTTTCAGGTCTTAAGGGTTCTATATATTTCAAAAATAAGGGTGGACACTACTTTTTTTAGCCACTTCTTTGGAAGTGGGAGTTATTTTAGAATCAAGAACTACAAATTCAGCAAGAGTAGTAAAAGTAGTTAAATAGGAGTGGAAATATATGACATTAGTAGAGAGGAATATACATCTTTAAATTTGGTATGATTTGGTTTTTTCTTCATTAAATCCATATAAGGAGGAAAACATGATCCTTTATTGATTATCATCTTTTATAGTCTTGGCATAAGAGGATTTGTTGACTTTTTCTACAAAACAACCGAGGAAGACTTTTTGTGCTTATGAATGGGTGAACACCGTACTTGAATAACTAGTCATATTAAACATAGTTTAATGTTATTCCTCATTTTAATAGTATTCAAACTAGCCACTATTTACATCTTCAACTTATTCAACTTCTAGGACATTTCCCTCTTCTTCTTCACGTTTAGAATCTACAATTTCAACTTTATCATTTTCATAGGCTTAACAACATGCATTGACGAGTGGGTCTTATAGAGAAAGTCTCTATGGGGCACCATAAATCCTTTCCTTATGATAAAATTTATTTCTAGGGACATATTTTTCGAGACCTCTTTGTGAAAGTTATTTTTTTAGAGAAATCAAATCATTAGATAGATTTTGTAGTAATGGATTAGTAGTTCCCAAGTTAGAATTTTGAGATTTATATTTTCTTTATCCTCTTATTGTTTTCTTGGACATGATCAATTCATATCCAAATTCCACTATGAGATCTTGAGCATCCTCCAAAATCTTTAGTTGAGATCTTTTCATAATGAAATCTACTTCCGATGAATGAGAATTTGTTAAGAATGTTACCGTATTATATTTAGTAGGTATGTTATCTTCAAGAATGTTTTTGAGCATCCTATTGAACTTAGCTACAAAGACACCGATGGCTTCTTGAGGTTCCTTTTTCAAATATGATCATGGGAAAAGTAGATCATGGTCATCCTTAGGTGTTTTGAATATAGTTTGAACTTTTACTTTCATTTGATCCTAATTTTTTATTTATTGGTTGAGTAGGTGATAAAACAATTTTACAAAGAACATCTTGTAATAACTCGATAAATAATATAAAAGACATTTATTTATGCTCAAATCCTAATACACCACATGATGTAATGAGGGAAGCCATATTCTCATCCAAAATTTTCTTTCCATCTCCTTTGATCTTGGGAAAGTTCTTCTCGACCCTATATTTAGCTCATGAAGTGTAGGATTCAAATTCAATGGAACTATATTTCAACTAAAAGGTAATGGTGCATTTATATCTAGAGGAATGACATTAAATGGTTTTGGAGAGATGGGAGATGCAAGAATACTCTGATAAAGAATTTCATATGGATCTTCGGAAAGATTCTTAACTTGTCTCATAATCTCTATTGGAGCAAGTATGAAATCATCTTATTATTACAACTTGAATCAAGGATCTATAATACCACTTTCTCTCGTCACTTCAGGTGTATTTTCTATCTTCTAGATTGTAAATATTATCTTTAAATAGGAAAGAAAATTTTTAATTTATAAATAGACTAATTTCAATCTGTATTTTTATATTTTTAAGAATATAATATTTTAAATAATTTATGGAACTTATACTGTGAATGACAACAAAATATAATACACACCGGGTGCCAAAAAAGTGGTGAAACATTTTTTGAATAAAAATATGGTCTTTTTAATTCTTTGGGATTAGGTCCTCTACTTGAGAATGAGGAAAATCTATAAATTATGTACACTATTTAAGATGTTGGGGTTTCTCAAAGACTAGAGAATTTTTAGAAGGACCCTTTTTATGATTGCAATAGAAGATTCTAGAGGGAAAATTGAAATTTAGAGAGGATAAAAGAGTAGGGAATAAGGGGAAAATAATAAGGGATTTATAAAACACAAGTAATGTATAATCTATTAACCAATAACTTAGAAACAAATTCTAGCTCAATTAGAAGAAAAATACAAACACAAAAAAAGGAATATAAAATAATAGTAGAAATTGACACAAAGTTCAACCATTGATTTTTTAGTTCATTACAATAAACATAAAATCTTGATTTTCTTCATAAAACGACTTTATGCCTGGAGAGAATTAAGAGAGAATGAAGGAAAATATAATTTTAAGAGGTATAAAAGAAAAATATGATAGAGGGAGAATCGTTTGATCCTTGGAATGGATAGGCCATTCTAATATATGTTCTCTTTGCATTAGCGTTTGTAGTCTTATGTGAATTTTAATATTTTTGATTTAAAATTAGTTATTTTTCTTTATTTTAACTCAAACACTTTTACAATCGATGAATATAAAGGCACTTAAGTGAATAAGATTAAAATAGAAAAATTACAACCCTAATGAATAAATAGAACTCACTTAAGTTAACCAAGTCACTTTTACAAGAGAAATTATTTCTTCATGAGAGAGAAGGATGTGGTGAAGAAGAAATAAGATGATTGAAAAGATACTATCATGTAGATAGAGATCTAGAATATGTAGACCCCTAGATACATTGTACTAAAGGAACATTGACATTCTACTCATGTAATTAAAAGTGTAAAACCACATATTTGATGTCATATTTATGAAAATTCATAGTGTTTTCTAAAACATCAACCCATAAATCAAGCACTTCCAATATTTTCATACCTATCCCAAAAATGTTTGAAATATCCTTGGCTGATTCAAAAATAGTTTTATAAATCCTATCCATATTATTCATTGAATCCACACAAACATGTTGAGGATGAAACAATTGGTTCTTGATATTCCTTATAAAATACCCATAAATTTCTTCATTGTTCCTATTTTAGGCTTCTTGTCTTTAAGAATTTGGCATCCCATGTCTTGCATATCCACAAAATATCTAATTTTAGATTATCATTCCATTTTAAGAGATGTGAGAGATCATAAGTTACTTCCTTAATGGTTTTGATTCTCCATTAAATGGTTCTTACTAATTATTTTAAATAGTTTCTTATGTTTGTAGGAAGACTCCTTGTATATAAGAATGTTTGTATCCAATCTTTATCGACATTTAACATTAAAATTAAAGTCATCCTAGTAAGAAATTCTAGTATCAACTACCTCCATAATTCCTTTGATATTCAAGGTTACTCTTTCAACATAATATTTATCTTTTTGTATCTCATCTATTAATTTAGAGACATTAGTTAGAATACTACCAACGCATGATTTAGTGACACCCCTTGTTTACTCGAACCATCTAATTTCCTCCATGAAACACTAATCAAGGGTGAAAATGGGAGAGATGGATTCGTTCATAAAGTAATTATCATAATTTGGTTTCAAAATGTCATTATATAGTAAGAAATAAAATGAACATGTTCCACAAGTTGTTCCGAATTTTTTTATTTATATACTCTTTTGAACATCCTTAACTAATTCTCAAAATTTTTTCACGTAACCTATTATCTCCACATCACAACACCCTATGGTTTGCACAAGTGTGTGTGATTGAGCTCATGGTGTGATTGGATAACATGGGTACTATCTCCAAGTTGTGGGACTTGCTACTTGAGATAGACCTCCGATAAACTTTGTTATTTCTCCTAAACTACCTACCATAATCTACTCTAATGCAAGAAAAAATATATTTTCCTAATTTGACTCTTCAAGGGACTAAGGATAGAGTGTACATGAAAACAAGCCTACACTAAAGTGGTGATACACTAGAAAAGGAGGGTGCGAGTATAGTCTTCCAATGTGTGAAAACTAGAATCAAAGTGCATACTAGAAGGGGTGATAACATTTCTCCACAGTCTAGCAAATGCATTCACAACAATATTTCATACATACACAATAATAATGAATCCCTACATGATCATAAGATAGAAACATTATGTTTTCATGAGATTGAAGAGGCAAGAAGAATGCAAAAACACAGCAGGGGAAGAGGTATCCACAAACTCGTATTTATTACTTCATTTATATGCACAATTCAATATATTACAATATAAGGGCCTGTATCACCATGTAAGAAGTCCACTATAATGGCCTACAACACATTTTCCTCACAAAACAAATTTTACGAGATTTTTCTAGTCAAAACTATCCCTTTACAATGATCCCAACACTCTAATTCATAGAATTCTGAGTGCGAGAGAGAGAGAAAATGAAAATCCCAAAATATTTATTCCCACAACTTAAAAGAATGTCATAATTAAAGTTAAATGATGTTATGTTTCTTGAAAATGCCTCCCATACTGTCCCATATCTTGTAGTAGTGAGAAATGTCTTCCCATGCTTCATCGAATACATCCCAACTACCAAATAAAACATTGTTTTAAATCGGGACGTTTTCAAGTAAATATCCCTCAATTATTCATAAAATTATGAATTTATTGATTATTTTGCATCGGGATTGGAACCAAAATTCCAATGGTACCAATTTTGTGTGTTTTCATTGAGAATTGAAAAAGATATGGTATTCGAGTATAGTCATTTGTTTTGGGTCTGCATGGCATTTTATCATTTAATGGGAATGAACATTTGATTGAATAGGGATGAAGATGTTTTCTTTGTTTTCATATACCTACCTTCATTTTTAAAATTAAATTTCATGAAAAATGGAGCTCGGGTCATAATTTGTGGTCATTTGAAGTTCGAGTTTGGGTATCAAGTTCTTCTTTGTATGGTGGCTATCGCGGGTTTTTAGGGAACTCATGTCCCGTGCATACTCGAATGAATAGTCTGGGACTCCTTTCTTTGAATTTACTGATTTGGGATTTCCTTTCCTAACTATCATGCCATTGACCGGGCCGAAAGGTTCATTGACCTCCGCATTTACCACATCCCGCTTGCCATGGTGATTTTGCCTTTTCACATTCTACATGTCTCAATGTCTCGGATTAATGTCTCCGCTCCATCTATAATGAACTATTTTTGGAAATTTTGGGTTTTTAGTTTACGCACGTCGTAATGTCCCAACTATCCTGTGGACCTCTTGGGACAAAAAAATTATGCATTTTTTAATTCCTTTGCATTTCAGCTATTTCACCTTTTTGGGTCCCAACTATCCCGGTTGAGCTTGTGTAGTCTAGAATACCTTTTTCTAAAAACCTATAATACATTGTTTTATTTGCAAATCAAATCCAAAATTGGTATGGTGAACCTTGAGTACGATCCGCACTAGTACCATCCACAACCTTCAAACCCGCAATGTATTAAAAAACAAGCCTTGACTTCCTTTTTTTGAATTTTTCAAAATTTTCTATCTCTTTGAAATTTTTTGTTTGATGGGGAAGTTAGAGAAGAGCTAGAAGGACCCCAAAATCATGGTCTTTGGGCCTTAAACCAATTCTACTTGCTCAATCCTTAAGAAATTATGCAAGTTATCCAAATTTTCTTGATTCTCCAATAGTTATCTACTTATATTATCATCATTAAGATTCATTACTCCATCAAACCTTTCAACACTAGGATATACCACTTCTATAAATTGTGCTCTAGAGGCATCAGTTACCAACATTGAAGTAGTATTTGATTTCCATATTTTATTATTTAGTTTAAGGGTCTCTGCTTACCACATGCATATTTGGATTATTATATTTTTCATTTCTTCTCTTCTTTTCTTCTGTCAAATATTAAATCCAAGAGGAAGGATAATTAAGAGAGGAAGAGGATGGTAAAAATGTATACAATTATAAGGGAGATGGATGATATGAAGGATGAATGGGTGAAGAAAGATGGATGACAATATCCGGTGAGAAGGAAATATGAGAATTAAAAAGAAATGAGAAATATTAGTGGATTTCTTCCTAGGGAATGATAGTGGTTTCCTTTAAAGGAGCACACTTTAGCAAATTTTAAAGATATTTTCTCCATTAAATATCTAGGAAAGATAAAAATGAATTTTGAGAAAAATCGAGATGAAAAATTCATTTCCAATAGAAATATTATCATGTGGAAATTAAAATAAATAATTTACATACATATAATGAAACATATATGAGTCTAAATTAATTTTGGAGCAAATGGAGTTGTTTAAATTTTCTAGAGGTTTCATCAATGGAATCTATGGGAAAGAGCAAAAGAGTGTTTTTTTAAGATAGGGCATGAAGCTCGTTTTCATGGTTTTATGTAGAAACAAATGGATTTAAATTTTTCTAAAATTATAATAGGATATTAAGGAAATATTTGAGTGATATCAGACTCATCTTTTTGGTGGAAAGAGAAATGACAATCCATTACTTGAAATGTAAAGAACATTTATCATAGAACTAAGAGCTAGAGGTGTAAAAACGCACTTCTATCATGTGGAGGAAGCATTTTAATTACCAAATGAAATTTTGAGTGGCAGAAGGAATACTTATGAAGAAAAGTAAACTTGTTTGGTTTATAAGGAATTTTAAGTGTAAAAGGAGCAAGTCAACTTCAAATACGAACATGGGGGTAAAGTAGGTTCCAAAAGCACATGGTGAGCTTCACTAAGGAACCATAACACACATTAAACATGATAATAAAACTTATCAAGGTGAAAAAACACATTTTTATTAATAGGAGAAAAAAAGTTCCCTCAAGCACATTCAAAGGCCTTCGCTTGAACTTGAATATTCTAAATTTCATTCCCGGGCCAAAAATGTGATTTTTGAGGTAGATAATATATTATTTTGAATATAAAAACACTCAAAAATCCATTGCAACCATTTTTAAGAGATGAAAATACATCCTTTCTAAATTTTTATCCTACTCGCCCTTTTAGTGTAAGAAGGAGCAATATTGACTTAAGATACCATGAGAACTTGAGAAGAGTTTGAGAAATACCAATACATGTTTCATGGATAGAATTCTAAGACAATTCATTTTAGTATTTTTTTTCATTTAAAATCCACCCCAATATTTTGAAATTTTTAGTTGAAGATGCCATTTCTTCATACACGAAATTCATATTGTTGTTAAGAAATTTTTTTAACGTGGACAAATTAGGTGTCTCTACCAATGCTCATGAGGATAAGCCCCTATACATTCAATGATACAAATACCATTATTGAATGTAACTAATACTAATCCTATCTAAATGTTGTGGGTGGAAAAATTAGTCAGGGATCACAAAGTGGCACTTCACTAAACTCGTGGAAAAGTGCTTATATGGGGTACAAGGGAGGAAATTATATCAATGAGGGGAAAGAAGAGAAACTATGAAAGTGAAATTGCTACCATGAGTAGGATATAAGATTCTCACACCCATGAATTGGAGTAGTTTTCATTGAATATAGAGGAAAAAAATTGAAGCTATCTAGTGAGATGGGAAAATTGAGACACCAAGTTCTCAGATTCATCTATCGTAGATATAAATCTCTTATGTCACTATGCTTACAAAGTTTATAAAAGAGGGAAATAGAAGAACCATGATATGCCTGTAACAACTATGCTTATCATGTCAACGATGATAGGAAAACATGCACATAAATTTGCACACATTAATACACAAGTTACACAAAGCAAGGGAAAATAATAAAGTAGAAAAATTACATTTTAATTCATGTATATTTGTGACATAAAGTCAAAAACACCATTCAATATTACCACAAAGAAAAAGTCTTCAAATTATGAAATCTTTTGGAATGGATAATCGAACCCAATTTTTACAATTTGAATTGACCTCTCATCTTCCTCACATGACTCTTTATATTCCTATTCCACTTGTGACCTATATTTTTCATTAAATTAATTATTTCTCTCATAATTTTGAGAAAATACTATTACAATATTAAAATAGGTCGTTTAAGTGAACAACAAATAATACAATATTAAGGACCAACAAATAATTATAATGGAGAGATAAAGGAGAGGGATAAAGGGTGAAGGAGAGAGAAGAATACGCTCTGAAGTGTGGATGAGAAACACTCCACCTCTGGTGTAGATCAACCCATTTTGCAAATCAATGAGATGCTCCAATTTAGTGAAATTTGAATAATCCAACTATTCACACCATGAGAAATATCATTCAAATGATATCTGGACACCTCGACTTGAGTGTTTATAAACACTATTGAATTATCACCTTGGTGGCTTTATGATTTTCTCATGAAGTTCCACTTCAAGAAATTTGAGGATTGAAACCGATCTCTGATGAATTTTTCTACATAGCACCACTATTGTAATCTTCTTATGAAAAATTTGATGAAATAAATTTTAAAAACTTTCTGCCTTCTGCTACTTATCATCACATTTCCTCATTTTATATGATTCTCAGACATCTCAAGTAATGAAATGAGTTTTGAGAAACAATGTTTCAAAACTTCTCAATGTGAGCTCGAGATAGAAACAAGCACTACTCATGATGATCCTCCTCAATACCTTATTCATGAGCCATTGCAATTCATTGAAATATTTGAAAAACTTGTTTTGAATCACCCAACTCTCTAAGTGATGAAGATGAATTCATTTGTTGTGCCTTGCGATGCTTTGTATTACTTCTAAGTAGAATTGAATTAAGGACGATGTTTGAAAGAAAAATATGAAGTTATCAATGATATTTTTGAGCCTTTTAATCATCTTACAATCCCATGAGGATGAGAAAAATCAGTGATAAAATTTACTATGTGGATGGTAACAACTTTCTCGCAATTGGAACTCAAAAACTACTATTGATAGAAAGTTTGTTTTGGAGCTTCTATTTTGCCGTGTTCTATTTTGGTCATGTTTATTTCACTAAAGTGTTTCCTTAATGTTTTGGGTTTGTCACACCGATTCCTTGGGGTTAATTTGAAGCACTTTACATTTTTGAAAGTTTCTAGTTTGCTTACTTTGACCAAAGTGCGCCATTGTTTTTGATATGTATGATTTTTCAGTATCTCTTCTTCTAGAGGATTTTTCCATTTTTGGAAACTTACTAAAAATGGCTGATCATATGAGTGTAATATTAAAAATAAATAAATGGATGATTTCTAGGATTTTTCTTCAGATGCTCTAAACAAATTTTTGGCTTAATCTACTTCACGATTTGACGACAAATGAAGATAAAGGGCTCTAGGGTAGATATATTTGAATGGTTTCTATAAAAACACCAAGCCTTGTCAACAATTTATTTATTTTTAATCCCCATGGAATTTGGATAAGTGATATTCTCTTAAAATTTCATAGAAATCTGATGCACGGTTGGAGAGATATGAGAAAATTGTGGTTTTTGTTCCCTAGGGTTTCTAAGACCTCTTAATCATGGAGTTTGCTAAAGAATATTTGGTCCTTGCATTGAAGTAGTGTGTAATAGTTGTAAAATCATTTTGGAGATGGGGAAAGGTCATGGAAGCAGAAAAAAATGGAGGAGAGGAAGAGATTCAAGTAGTTGGAGAAGACTTGTGTGTGTAGGAAGAATGGAAGCACCTAGTGACATCCCAAAAGTAAAAAAATACATTATTTTAATGTATTGGGAGAAGTGCACTTTTTTCACCACTTTCACAAAAATTTTGTGCACTTGGTGTAAAAATGTGGGCCCCATCCCCAGTGGTCCACTTTTCGTAGCGTAGTTTGCCATTGGGTTTGAATAGGGGTTTTAGAAAAAATATAATTTTAGTTTGTCGGGGTTGCATGATTAATTGAAGGATTAAATGGGGGGTCTTGGGTTTTACGTCCCAACCGTCCCAAATATTTACTACACATGGGAAAAAAATGTGCCCTCACCTTGGCTTGATAAGTGGTGGAGTGTGATTACACGGAGTGGGGGATGGGAAATACAGCCTGGGGGGGCTTAACATTGTAAAAAGAGTTAAATTGTCATCATTTGGAGGATCAAGGGGCCCAAATGGGGTATGGGTGTATTTTATTTCACCTCTTTCACCAAATATTTGGTTAAATTTGTGCAAAAAGTTGTGCCACTCTCCCATTAGTTGGATTTCAAACCAAAAAAATGACTAACCGATGAAGCTTGCGCCTTGGTGAGTGACTTCTCGGGACCATAAATTGAGTTTCAGAGGAGCTTTTTGATGAAAATTTATATGATTATGCCTAGAAATGACCTTTGGAATCCAACAACTATGGTGTCATCCTCTTATTCTACCTACAACCTCTAAAAATAATATTTTTGTCTTGGCTTAAAGGATGTGTAAGCTAAAACCTAGTTGTACATCGAATGTGCCTAGGTGTTGTGAGAAAAATTACCTTGTAGGGATCTAAATTACCTTTCAATGTTATTCTTTTACTCTTAACTCATTACAAAACTCTTGAAATTTCTTCCCAAAGCTTAAGGGTTTTTTAGTCAACGCTATGCAAAGTTGCCTAGGCCTCCAAGACCTACTTTTTTAAATCTTCACAAAAACTTGTGAAACCTTATAAATCCTTCCAAAAATGTTTGAATACTTTTCTCAAATATATGATGCACCTCCTATTGACCAAAATAAGCTCACACTTATTTTTGGGTCAACTAACTCCAGTTTCCTCTTTTGGTGCTTCAATCTAAATTCTTGTATATTTTAAGAACTTAGGGTCCCCTAAGAGCATTTCCATCAGATAGGAAATTTTTCCCTTTCCAAAATAAAGAAGTCCTTCTAACTCATATTTTGTAAAAAGCGGTCTACAGGGCCTTGGAAGGATTTTTTACCAAAAGTGGGCCGGCAGGCCTAGGGAAGATTTTTTCCAATGGGAAAATGCGGAGCGCGAGTCCGAGATGTCTTTTTCGACAAAAGTGGAAAATGTGGGCCAGCGGGCCCGGGGATGATTTATTTTTCCAAAAGTGGTCATGCGAGGCCACAGAGAAATTTTTTCCCAAGTATAAATTTGAGCCGACGAGTTTGCGGGGCATTTTTGAACTTATTACACTTCTCTCAAAATGGCATAGTTTTCACGGGCCCACGAGCCTACAGGGGGTTTTCGCCAAGTGCAAAGTCATGAATTAGAAGAAGCTTAGACATGTACAAATGACACACCTCCAAAGTGGGATCCAAAGGACAGTCACTCAATGAGCCCAAAGATTCCATGCATCCTAGGTCTAAAGGGGGTCTCATCGGCCGTTGAAAAGTCACAAACCCACAGAGGGTACCATGTGCCTCATCGCCACAATTCCAAGGATAGAATCGAAAATGGAGATCCCAAACAAGCACATGCTTTTCACGTAGTAAGGGTCCAACAGAAGTCAAATTAGTAGAGATGGCCATTGAATAAGTTAAGGAGAGAAGAGACAATGAGGCCTCACATGTCTCATCGATACATCTTCAAAGGAAAAATCGAGAGGTAGGTCCAAAAAAAGTGCCATATCAACATGCGTAAGCTCTGGCGCAACTTAAAAAGTAAAATTTGGAGGAGTTCCCAAATGAGGGATGAGCCTTCACGTGTCCAGGGTAAGACATATGGCCCCGCCAAGAAAAGGGACTTAGCCAAAACAAAAATATAGGGTAGAGCCACAAAGGTGCCACGTGCCTCTTCAAAGGCAATTTCAAAGGTATGGCCCAAAAGGCAATCCACAAGCAAGTGTCAACCCACCACGTGGTCCCAGTGTCTAAATGGTAAGGTCAGCCATTTAAAATTCAAAATTTTGCAGAGGCCTCCACATGTCGCGATTTTCAAACTTCAAAGGTACTGGGGCTGGCCCCAAATACGCGGTGAGCCTCCACGTGTCTCGAGTCAGGAATAGGGTCTTTTCCAACAAGAGGGACTCGGTAGAACACAAAATAGTACAAAGGATCATGCAAAATTCACCACGTGTCATCCGATGCAAGTTTAAGAGTGAAAGGAAGGGGTTGAATCTTTATGAAACGTGACACTGCCACATGGACCCTGTATGGACAACCTCCTTTAAATATTGAGAGCCTATGTTAAATGCCTAACCTTGACCTCCAGATGGCCATATCTTTCAGCTAGAAGCTCGATTTTGAGTGGGAAAGGATGTTTCAGAGATCTCTCAACGTCTCGCTTCTTGCTTGCCACCATTCATGTTTCAAACCACCATTTTGAGGCTGTCATGTCTCCCACCTACCGCCATGATGAAGAATGAGTTTCCTTTCTTTCCCAATAAGGGACAATGACAAGGGCATGGGTGTTGCAATGAGACTCTTCATTTTGGTAGGTGGATTCAATGCTCTTCCAAGGGTGGTTAGAGCAGGGTTTGAATTTTTCCATACTTTCTATCTTATTCTTCCTATATATTGTAAAGGAGGGAAACTTTCTAAGGGTTGGTCATTGTTTCTCTCTTTCCCCCTCTCTTTTTCTTCCTTAGGGTATAATATGGATTTTAAGCCTCCTCTCTTGCCTCTGTAATGGCATTTCCTTTCCCCTTTCTTGTTAATGATGTATTGTGTAACTTATGGAGCAATAAAATTTGTTTTCTGATGCATCTTGTCCATCCCTAGCTCATTTTATTATCTCTTCTTGCCTCTCATCATTGCAGTAGGTATATTGTGCATACTCTCTAATGTTTATTCTAGGTTCCGGGAGTTGTGTTTAATGGGTTTTGAAGTGGTGTTCTATGTGAACCTCATATTTGGTCTATGATGCATCCGTCCATCCTCTCCATTGCACACCTCTCTCCATTTCGGAAGTTGGATTCATGATCATCCACTTCCTTTTCATGTGTATCACCGCTTAGTATAGGATCTATTTTTATGCATTTATCTCTCTCCTCATATCCTTGGAATGGTTAGAGTAGGATAGATTAGTTTTTTTCTTGCACTAAAGTAGCTTGTGGAAGGTAATTTAGGAAATAGGAACCAACCTTCTCTAGAGGGACATCTCAAGTCTGCAAGTCCCAAAATTTGAGAGATGGTCAAATGTTGTGCAATCACACTAGATGCCCCACTCGGATATGAGGCCATTCGGGGTGTTGTGATTTTACAACAATAGTTTTGTCGTGCCTGTGGGACAGGTCTGAATCACCTTACCACTTCATTTCATCAAGTTTGATGTTCTATTAGTGAAGATTTCAGCCTTTGGAGGTACTTTCAAGCACATTTGGTGACTCCATCTAGTCAAAAACCCATCTCTGAAGTGATAAACCTTCTCCAATCCATTTTAATCCATTTTTCTTCTTTCTCTTTTATCTTCTTCCATCCCATGAAGTTGTGGAATCATGACTTCATTCCCATCTTGGAACTCACACTTGTAGTAACCACAAAGTGTAGTCCCCTCCAATGTATTTCTCAACTCCCCGATCATCATTATGATCAAATCCAAAACCATTATGGTTACCCATATGAGTAGTGTTAAAACAATTTTGGCCAAGGAGCTTATCAAGAGAAAGGGTGTGCGTTCAATCGTGATGGTTATGTGGAGAATGCTAGGTTTTTGGAGAAGATCTAAAGAATGGAGGCTAGGATGGTGAAGTCTAAAGCTACAACAAAGATGAAGGAATTTAGGATTGGTTGCAGGGTACCTTGTCCATGGGGAGGCCCTATTCCAAGATATTACAACCCATAGGAGAATCTTGACTTCATGGTCGAAATGCTTCCCAACTTGCACAATGGACTAAGGAGATTGAGGCTTATGAGTTGGACACAAGACAACCTTTTCAATGGGTAAGTCCACCACCTCCTAGCTTTTATTTTCCTCTTCCTCAATCAGTATCATCATAGTAGTGTCATGAGTCTAGCTCCCCATCTTCTTCCCCAAGTGTTGATTCCCCTTCTCCATCTCCTAGTCTTCCATCCCACCTCAATTCCTCTACCCTTTTCCCTTCCAAGCAGTCATTCCCTCCAAACAAACAAGAAGTTCCACTTCCCTCACCACCACAAAAATTACAAAAATAATTAAAACCCATCCACTCCTCCTCTTACCTTCCCAATTCCATGTGGGGAAGAGATTCCAAATACCAGTAACGGAGAACAACAAGAAGAGGAATCCAATAGAGAAGAAATGTTAGAAAATATGAAGAGTTGGGATGCTAGATTTGGATTTACAAAAATTCCCTTGATGGTTAACCCTACTTGAGGAGGTCGAGTTGAAGATCTAGCAGCGGTGGCTAAAGCTAATTTTATAGCAAGAAGAACAAGAATAAGAGGAAGAATATCAACAATATGTTTTCTCCGAATGCGGTCCATGATGGCACTTTATCCAAGAAGAGGATGTTGATCTAATCCAAGATGTACAAATAGTCAAGAGAGAAGAGGAAAATCAGCTCCAATTCCCATTGCAGAGGAGCATATAGGAGAGATCAAATAAGAGTTGAGGCCACTTAGTGAAGAAAGCATTATTGAAGATTTTTTTCTTTCATTTGAAGGGACTGATTTGATTAATGAACCCATGATGGAGGAGGACCATATAGTTTCAGAGGCTCCAAGTGTAGAGCAGGCCATAGAAGAACCTTCAGTTCTTCCTCCCACTTCATCCCTTTAGATCTAATGTTTAAGAAGAGTTTTATCTTTCAAACTTCATGTTTAAGGATGAGGGGGACCATGGTGATTGTGTTTTAGATCGGGAGGACACTATGGAGGAGGTTCATCACATGCAACAGACAACAAGGAGGAAGATTATATGTCTGACTTAGAGGATTTCTTTGATGGAGAGGAGCCAATGGATATCACATCCTTTTCTCCTCCATCATCCACCCTCCAAGTACATGAGCCTGCTTCAATGAAGGAGATCATTCAAGAATGACAACCTGTACTTCATAACAACCCTCTAGAACTAGGGTTAGAAGATACAAATATTCCATGTTCTTCACATGAGAAGGAAGGGAAAAGGCTAGGAGGTGTCATCATCTCCTCCACACCATCCACCCGAAAGGTCAATAGAAAGACTCCATTCTTGGAGTTCAAATTCATACAAATGGGCACATCCATCGATCATACTGTGCCCAAGCAGGTACTTGGCTTCATTAGAGAAGACAAAACAAGTCATGCCCACTTTAGGGCATGAGGATGTGCTCCAAAGTACCAAATAATTAAAAATTGGAAACTAAAACTAGTCATGCCCACTTCCATTATATTAACCTCTTGGAAAAATATTGAATTCAAAATTGGGTGCCCAACAAGAAAATTTTCATCTTCTTTCCTTGGCCAATTTCAGCTTTATCCTCTATTTTTTTGTTGAGGGAATCCAGATCTTGATCGAGTGAGAAATATAAGGATGAAGTTTATTAAGAAGTTTTTCATTTCAAGAAAAATAAACCTTAGGACAAAGAAAAATCCATTTCTCCATTTTTCATTGAGGATGTTTCCCTCCTTGTGAAAAGGGAATGAGCATAACTCTGGGGTTGAAGTATCATAATTATCATCTTCCCATTCTTGAGTTTTGAGGATTGAGAACATTTATTTGATGAAATCATCATATCCCTAGTTATGCTCCATTTCAAGTTTGAAAGGAGAAGATATGTTATCATTCTTACGTTCCCCGTCATCTTCTTCCAATGAGAAATAGAAGCCTTCAAGTTCATTAGAACACTCATCATATGAAGACTCATACTGCTCCTCGAGAGAATCATTGAAAACATTGAAGTTATCTATTAAGAAGGTACTGAGCATCATTCCTTCTTCTTGATCTACATCTCTCACCATTTCAATATTTCTTTGTTTCAAGTCAAGGTTCCCATCACCAACCTCATAATCCACCAAAGCAATTTCATTTACACCTTCATCCCACAAAAATTACACATTTTCGTACTCATCTTTCATCAACTCTTCATTTTTCTCTTTAATTGGTTTTGTGATTCTTGAAATTTCTCCACCAATAAACACACTCAAGATCCTCCTTGAAATTCATGAAGAAATTTCAAGATTTGGAATATTGGCACAAGATGTCTACCATTGGGTCATTTGGTTGTTAAACCGTATACTTTGTTTATCGGTTGGGAAGTAGCTTATTTTTTTACCATTGACTCAGATGGTGGCATGTAACGAATTCAACTGCATATATTCTCCAACATCCTGATATAAAATTATGCCCCACAACATACCATATGAGGTGGGTATGTCTACTACAAGGATCATCATTGTGATTTTATTTTCAGGAAAATTTTCCAATGCTAGCTTTGCATCTTTAACTTGTTTGACGAGAGGCACTTGTTTCATATCTATAGAGAGACATGTAACAGAGGTAGGGGAAAGGGAGATACCCACATCTTTAGGAACCTTTTCAAGAATGATGTTTTTTGAGGCACTAAAGTAAATGATGCAATTGTTTACCTTTTACTCATTGAAATACAAGGCTATGTAGAACAAATCAACCTTCTTTGATGTAGAGGGTATGGAAGTGAGGAAATTTAGAGATGGAGTTGGTTTAGATGAACATGATGGTTCTTTGGTGGAGGCATATTTAGAAAGAGGGTTACTACATTTTACATGTTAAATGAGCCTCTCTAATCATTTCAGATCAGTTCTTACATATTCAAATGAAGACATTTGGATCTTGGAATTTTTGAAATGATCAACAATGTCTAAAGATGAAGAGGTTGTGGGAGAATTATGGGTTATGACAGCATTAACATAGATGTTTTTAGAAATTTATTTTCCAAGATAACTAGAAAAGGGATTACTTGAAGAGGAAGAAGGAGTTTTGGTTGGGGTTGCCTCATGATTCTTCTGATATGACCTTATTGAAGCATACTTTGATGATCCTCCTTTCATTGTTATTGTTCTCATTGTCGTCATTAGAGGATTTAGTTTATTTGTTTCAGCAATGGAAGAGGATCCCTTTTTCTCCTTTTGGGATTGGGTCAATACTGCATAAGAGTGAATATCATCGTGTTCCTCATCATCAAACATGAATTCAAAAAATCTAACCCGAGCACATTCACATTCTTCTTCCTCATCTTTATAGCTCTCACACATTGCATTGACTAGTGGATCTTTTGAGGTGAGCCTTTAGGGTGCTCCTATGATTTTATTGTTTTCTTTATTTTTTAGTTGATTGAGTTCTCTTTTTGTCAAGGTCATTTCATTTGAAAAATTCTCCACATTCGATTGGTTCTCCTATCCTATGAAATTTGGGTTTTATCTTTCATTGTGGAATTCTTGATCTTACCTTACATGATGAGGCCATCTTCCACCTCGATATAAGTTTATTGAGGATGATATAAATCTTGGAGTTAAACTCTCAAGTAGAAATAAAATCAATTTAGGTATTTGAGCATTCACTTAAAAATCTTTAGGTTATTTGTAATGGGAAGATAGGTTATGGGTATTTTGTTGATCATGTTGTTAAATTTGGCCATGAATTCCCTTATGGATTCTTACGGGTCTTTCTTTATTTGAGTGAGTTGAGTAAGTATGGCATGGGCATGTTTAACAGTCTTGAATATATTTTCAAACTTATTCTTAATATAACCCCAATTGGAGATCAAGTTTGATGGCAGGTAGTGGAACCAATCTGCCTTTGCATCCTGTAATGTTTCCATGAATATCCACACAACAACATCTTCATGTTACACTCTAAGGATGTCGTAAGCCATGATAAAAGTTTTAATATGATCATCAAGACATCATTTTCCATCTCCATGGAGCTTTGAGAAATTAGTTCTCTATCCTTGTCAAATCTCGTGAAGTGGTTATGGTAGTGCAAGTGGGATGATATCCCTACCTCATGGAACAATGGGTTGGGTCTTCCTCTTTATTCATTTGCCATGGTTTCTTCCACTTCATATAATTATTCTTTGACTATTAAAATGTGTAGATTTATCAATCAAGATTGCAAAGATGCTTGTGATCATTCAAGTTATTTTTTTTTGTATTTTTTTTGGGAAAAGACCCTTTTTTGGGTGCACTTGGGAAAATCTCTCCCCAGTAGAGTCGGTAACAACTTTTGGCGAGAAAAAGTTTCACATGGAAAAATTAGGTATCTCCAAAAAATATGACAGGGCTATACCCTCTTGTAGTGCCCACTTCCCTTTGACACCTTTTGATGCTGATCATGACACTGTCGGCTATATTATGGACATTATTATAGTTTTGATTTAGTATGATGTTAGATATTTGATCATGGATTATTGTTAAATTTGATTCTTATATGATGCATGATGATTATTAGGGACACTTTATATGTTGATGATGTTATACTGTTGGACATGGTTATATGATAGATGTTGTTCGGACTTGTGATATTTAGATATTGTGAGTATCCCTAGAAATGGAAAATTATTGGATGATGATATAGTTGTTGATAAAACTATAATGATATTGTTAGATTGCTTTGATGTTGTTGTGATTGATATATGTAGATGATTTTGAAATTTAATTATATTTATATTATTTTAGGCATTCTGATATAGCCACGAGGCCAAAGGAGGTATTTGTGTTTTGCAAGTTAAAATATCACAAAAACATCGGGGGTTGAGACCAACCACATTAGAATTATAGATGAATTCAAAAAGGTAACCATGGCAACTAGTGTTTTTGTTGTGTGTGGTATTTTCATAGGGATTCCCATGGGGGGATTACCTTTGAATGTGACCAAGGGGTTATGTGTATTTTATTAATGTGGTTCCTTTTTATTATTATTTGCATGTGTTTATTTTGTGATGCATTTACCCCTTTCATTATTTTTTTAATTGTGGAGAATTAATGTGAGTAATCATATTGTTAAAATAAATAAATTAATCAAATTTGGGATATAAGAAAGTAATTATATAAGTTGTTGGCTCTTGTATTAAATGTGTAAGTGATGTGTAAGTATGTGTAAGAGTTGTGTAAGTCATATTTTGGAGTATGAAATACTCCACCTCCTTGGAAATCTGAATTTGTCCTTGGAGGCTGATTTTGGAGGCTTGTGGGACAAGTTAGACTTGTCCCATACCTCTTAAATTTGCATACCAACCTTACCTATGGTTGGAGGGTTGAATTTAGACCTTCTTTATGCATTTTGAAATGACAAATTGTAAGTTTTAATTGCACTCTTCTTACATTTTACTAATTTCAGTCCTTATGGGGTGTGGGATTTTTGAGTGTGTAAGTAAATTGTCATATTATCCACCCACCTCTTTATTGTGCATTGGAGAATGAATTTGACCTTTGTATTGGAGTTGAGGATGTGTGATGTGGCATCCTACATGGATCCAACTCATCCTCTTCTCTTCTCTCTTCTATAAAATTGGAACTCCTTGCTTTGTTTTGGGTTGTTGAACTTTTTGGAATGCTTCCTTGGGGTGAATTTTCTTATTGATTGAGCTCTTTCCTTGGAGGAGATTTTGGGAAGATTGTTACATGTTTGTGCTTGGCTATTTGGATTGATTGCATTGGGATAGAGCTTGTTGTTTTGGAACTTAGACAACTCCATCATGGAGAGGTAAGAGCTTGGCTCTTGAAATACTCCTTTTCTTTATGAATGTACATGTTATTGTGTGAATTTTTTAGCATGTTTGTGGGCTGTTTGGGTAGATGGCCTAGGAATGGTGTAGGAGAAGACTATGGGGTTCATTTTGTGGTAGGTATAAGTGTGTTTTTTAGGGAGGTATAAGTGTGGAGGGAGTTGGGATTTGGGTTCCACCTTAAAAATAAATAGCTTGCATTTATTTACTCATTATGGGGTGCCATAAGAGGTTGGGGAGGTATAAGGAAATGTGAGGAATAAGGGGTACTTGGGGGAGGTATAAGGAATGTTAGGGTTTTTGATACACTATATTTGGTGGTTTGAAAATAGGTGGTGATACCCATTTCCCCTTTGGGAGGCATAAGTAGCATCCCCCATAGTTTATTGCTCCTTTGGCTTACTTGATAAAGCCTTAGTATTGTATGTGATGTTTATAATGTAGTGCAAACTACATTCTATTTTGGACTATTTTTTTTTATTGTAAAATTTGCATGTGTGTTTGTGGAAGCCTGTTGTTGCCATGAGTTGAATCACATCTTCTATTGCATTGTGGTTGGGGCTTAGGGGGCCAATGAAGAAGGATGGCTTCTCCTCTTCATTGGATGTCTTGGTTGGGTGGAGAGCGTTGCCTTTCCCTGCCTTTGTTGTGATCAAAATTTGAAGAAAGAGAATTCTGCATGTTGCTGTTTTAAAGCAAGGAAAAAGATAGTTTTGGCAGCCATTGTTGAGATCAATTTCATTGTAACCTTTCCCACTTGAGTGGATGAATTTGTAAATGTTTTGAAATGAAAAGATGTGGTATGGATTTTGAAAGTTGTAAAGTGAAATGAAAAGGAGATATACTCTATTTTTGCTTTGGAAAGAATGTGAAAGAATGATAAGTAAGTTGTAAAGTTGTATATTTGAAATCAATAAAATATTGCACTACCTTTGTCAAATTTTATTGTTGTATTGAAATTGATCATCAAATTGTGATTTGAAATCTCTGTTTGGAAAATTGAAAAGAGGAATACGTATGAAGGAAACATATGTAACTTTGTTCTTTTGAAATATGTTAAAATTTTGAATCAGACATTGCATTTTACCTATTAAATGGTTTGTTTGAATCAAATAAATGTATTAGACTAGAAGGGAAGTGAATTTTCCATACTTGGAAGATGGAAAATGATAAACAGATCCTATAGAAATTGACCTCTGTTTTGTTTTTTTAAACTGCAAATACTTCCTCTAAAATGCACAGTTCGAACCTGCAAACAATAAATAACATTGAAACTTTAAAATATAACATGTTATGATATAAATGAACTAAATTGGAATAAAACACTTAAGGAAAAATCCTTCAAAAATTGCAAAATCGGGCCCAAACCTTTCACAGTATTTTTGCTGTCAAAAGTTGTAAAAATTCAATTGGAAATCAATCAAGAAAAATTACCTTCCAATACATCCTAAAATTATTCTTAGAACAATCCTCCATGTTCATTTGACATGTTAAAGGAGAAAGAATGAAAAATTGAACAAAATTTATAAGTTAAAATTTACCAGTTGCTTTTAAAAATCCTGCATGCAGTTTTCTTAAAATTAACCCCTTAAAATTTATCAAAATCAAAAATTAATGAGCTCAATGCAAAGAGGATGTCGAGATATTTCCAGAAAGTCCTTGTTTTCCAAAAACTTGAGCTCTCTATCAAAATTTATGGCCTTCTAAAGTTTTCTTCACTTGGCATTAAAATTTTGGGAAAATTTTCCTTGGAGGGCCCACGGCCCAATTTTTTTCCTTAGACACTTAGGAATTTTTTTGGGAAAATTTCAAAATTTTCTCCACTACCCCTCTGACCCATAGCCAATCAAAGGCTGACATGTGGCACCATGAGGTGCTAGCGGTGGGATGGATCTCCTTTTAACTTAGCATTTTCAAAAAAATTTTGGGAAAATTTTCCAAGTTTTCCCCCTACCGGCCCACAACCAATCAGGTGATGCCACATGGCATCACAAGGCATCGATAGGGGGGAATGGGTTCCTTTTTTCCTTCACATCTCAGAAAAATTTTGGAAAATTTTCCAAGTTTTCTCCATTGCTCCACTAGCCCACAGCCAATCAGGGGCTGCCACGTGGCATCGCGAGGTGCCGGCGGAGGCGCGGTCTCTATACCCTCTTAGCCCTTCGAGGCGTTAAGTCATTTTTCTTCTCACCACCCCACCTTCCCGCATTGGCCTTGGAGACACCACATGTCCTTTATGGACTCATGGAGTAGTGGGCATAAAGATGACTTTTCACCCCGCGGGAAAATTTGCAAATGTCTCCCGCCACCCCGCCTTTCCCCGCGGTGCTTTAGGGAGTGCCATGTGTCCCTTGTGGACTTGTGGACCCATGGGAGCATGGGCACAAATGTTTTTTTTTCCCACATGGTAAAAATTTTCCCAAGGTCTCCCCGCGGCCCGCCAACACCCTTTGGGAAAATTTTCACCCCTGGGCCCGTAGGCCCACTCTTGGGGGAAAATTTTTCACCCCAAGGCCCACTCGGCCCATAACTTGAAAAATATGAGGAGTTAGGAGGACTTCTTTATATCAATAGAAAGGTGAGGAAATTTCCTATCCAATGGAAGTAATTTAGGAAAAATTTGAATGTGTTAAGTATGAGAAAAATCAAGTTGAAACTTTAAGCCTGTTAGAGAATGGGTATGATGAGGAATTTTTCCCTCTGAACCTAATTGGAACTTCTAACCCCAAATTTTGGACCTTATGACCTCTAATAATTATTAATAAAAGGAAATTATACTCTAGTAGATTTGAATTGTTTCGAAACTTGTTAGTGATAACTGTTGCCTTGTAACATGATTGTAGATTCTTTTAATAAAAAAAAATTATTCCATAATTTTCTTAACTAATCCTAGGTTGTTCTTGGGTCTCAAGTGGGTTGTTTTAACGGGCTGTTACACTTGGTATCGAGCAGTGGTTCAAAATCTTGGACCATTGGGCACACTAGAAAACTTGAGACATGAAACTTAAACCTAGCACACTTTTAAATCTAGAAAATAACTTAGTTCAGAAATTGCATATTTTAGTAAACATGGAAACTGAGTAAGACCTAGAATAAGGAACTAACTCTCATTTTGTTCTATGCAGGAGGCGTAGAAAAGATGAGGAGCCTTTTCACATAGACTTAGGCTTACCACCACTAGATCATGTTGTAGTAGCCATCCTACCCAATATTTTGCAGACTCTTCGGGATATTAATGCCACTTTACGAGAGGAGGATCACTAGGAGGACATGCATCCAGACATGACATGACACCCCTTCCATTTAGGGTCGGTATCTCCTCGACCCACCAAGAGGAGTATGGAGGAGAGAAATCCATGCAGAGTCGGGTAGGGTAGAATCACCACAGAGGGGATAGGGTGACCAATTTTTAGAGCATAGAGACAGGTCTTGAGCCCTAGCTTAGGGATGAGCAGGCAGAGAGACCTAGAGGCCATCACACCACAACTACAGATCACATCAGAGAGATCCTAAAGCTTTGACCATCACATTATTCTAGTGACATAGGTGGATTTCAGGCAGAGGCCTTGTTGGTGAGCTTGAGTAGATGATTCAAAAGCTTTGTCCTTGTGATCCATCTACATGGGATGGAGGTGGTGTCAGTGGAGGATAGAGGAGTAAAAGCTCCATGTTGATTCTAAGACATAGTTACTTAGGAGCTCTTTGAGGAGAATTTTTGGAGAAGATATTTGTCATGGAGGTTCATACAATAGTAGATAGATGAGTTTCATGACCTCCAACAGACATCTCTTATAGTGGCTGAGTATGAGAGTAGATTTCTAGATCTACTCCAGTATGTTGAGTACATGCAGGATGAACAAGTGGATCCATAGGTTCATTTGGGGCCTAATCTAGACATTGGAGGTGTAGTGCAGATCCATTGTCCATAGACATTAGTTGAGGTCGTTGAGAAGGCCTATATAGTAGGATACTCGAGGAAAGACCCAAGCAGCTAGAGATTGAGTCTAGAGCCGCATACAATAGATGCAAGATAGTAGATTGAGGGGATCAGTACCTCTTCCTCGTGGTGGACAGGGTTCAACACAGTCATCTTTTAGACCCCAACAGAGCAATGCAGCAATCCCGCCCACCTTATAGACCTCCTCAGAGATTTGATGCACAGAGAGGTCGAGTATGGGGCCTCCTCCTAGGGGTCCCATCAGGACACAGGGTGCCCAGAGAGCTCACTCAGCAGGAGCTCACCAATAGAGACCTCAAGCAGACCATAGTCCCGCTAGATCATCAGGATCCACACCATAGACCTCTAGAGTACCGACATGGACCTACTACATAGGGAGAGGATCAGGTAGTTGTTTTGGTTGTGGTGTTACTAGAAATTTTTAGAGAGACTGCCCACATAACCCTAACAACAAGGGTAAGACACAAATATTAGAGCCTACTGTTGGTGATATGAGGTGTAATCATAGGATGTATGTATCGGTTGAGAACTACAAAGAAGAGCATTAGAGTATAGTTATTGAGACCGAAGGTAGCATTGGTGGTATTCCTACCTCCATCTTGTTTGATTCTGGTTCTTCTGATTCATTCATTGCACCATCCTTAGTAGATCGATTCAGGTTGGTGGCAGTTAGGTAGGGACATAGTTGCGATGTTGAGATGGCTTTTGGAGCCAAGATCTTTGTAGACTCCTTATTTAAGGAGGTGTGGTAGATTTGGGACCTTTCACCACTAACACGGATCTCCGTATCCTTCCATTGGGCTCTTATGGAGTCATTTTGGGTATGGATTGGTTATCTACACACGAGGCCAGAGTGGATTGTTACCACAAGATTATATCTTGTGCGGATGATTTGGGAGTTGAGTCGGTGATTTCAGGGGTCAAGAGACCCATTTATATTTGCACCATCTCGGCTATTTTCGTGGGTGCCGCTTAAGGAGTGTGTATGATGGGGTTAGATTGCCATATCGTATGGATGGGTCTAGTGGACCATCACTAGATGATCACCCCATTTTGAGAGAGTTTTCAGATGTCTTTCTAGGGGAGCTACCAGGGTTACCATCCCCATGTGAGACTGATTTTCATATAGACCTATTTCTGGGAGAAGAGCCTATCTCATGAGCACCTTATCGGATTACCACACCGAGCTCTGTGAGATCAAGTTACAGCTTGAGGGCCTCTTGGAGAAAGGCCTTATCTATCCTAGTGTATCCTCTTGGGGTGCACCGGTGATCTTTGTTTAGAAGAAGGATGATCCTTGTGGTTGTGTATTTATTACCTCCAAATGAAAAAAAGTAACGATCAAGAATCCTTATCCCCTTCCTCTCATTGATGATTTATTTGATTAGATGAAGGAGCCATGGATTTCTCTAAGATTGATCTTAAGTCAGTTACCATCACTAAGGATTTCGAGGTGGACATTCATAAGACCGCCTTCTATATGAGATATGGCCACTATGAGTTCACAAAGTGGTGCCTTTTGTTTGATTAATGCCCCCACAATGTTTATGAGTTTGATGAATGGGGTATTCAGACCTTCTTAGATAATTTCATGCTCATCTTCCTTATAACATTTTTATTTACTCACATGTACGTGTGAAGAACACGAGGGGAACCTTCACCAGGTTCTTCAGTGTCTTCGGGAGTAGCATCTTTACGGGAAATTAGAGAAGTGTGCATTCTTTCAGATGGAGGTGTAGTATTTAGGTCACATCATTTCTAGGGAAGGTATCGCTATCGATCCTTCCAAGATTAAAGCTATTATGGATTGGCCAACACCCACTATGGTGACTGAGGTGTGTAGCTTCATTGGATTAGTAGGGTACTACCAGAGATTTGTTCAGGACTTCTCTCGGATTGCACACCCCATCACTTCCCTTCAGAGGAAAGGGAAGAAGTTTGTTTGTTCATATAGATGTGAGTAGGCCTTCATTACACTCAAGGAATTCCTCACCACAACACCTATTCTTGTAGTACGGATCCATAGGGTGATTTTTTCATTTGCACGGATGTCTTCTTTAGCAGGGCTTGGAGGCGTGTTGATGCAGGAGGGTAGAGTAGTGGCTTTTGAGTCTCGCAAACTCAAGGATTATGATCTCAATTATCCAACTCATGAACTTGAACTTGTGGTAGTTGCGCATGCCTTGGTTTGATGGAGACACTTTCTACTTGGTCGAAGATTCACACTCGGGATAGATCACCTAGTCTTCATCACCTCTTCACACACCCAATCTCAATGCTCATCGCGTGGATGGGTTATATGGAGTAGAGATAGAACATGTGAAAGGGAAGGATAATGTGGTGGTAAATTCTCTCAAGAGATGGAGACATGTGGTTATATCCACCTCGGTGAGCACATATTTATGGAGAAGGATTCTTTTAGCACTTCCTCTTGATAGCTTCTACATTTTTTTTCAAGTAGAGATCGAGTGTCGAGACCCCTCGAGGGGAAGTTTGATGGGTTTTCCTTCAAGGTAGATGGCCTTCTCAAGGCATAGAGGCTAGATTTATGTTCCCGAGAGAGGAGAGCTTGAGGCGGGACATCTTGGCGAGGCACATCGTGCACCCTATTCAACCCATCAAAGGGTGAAGAAGATGCACGCCACCTTGAGACAGTTATATCATTAGAGAGGACTTCGAAGAGATGTGGCCCAATTCGTGTCACGATGTTTAGAGTGCTAGAAATTAAAGGTCAAGCATCAACATCTAGCGGCCTTTATTTTCCCTCATGTTATACTAGAATGGAAGTGGGACACCATTTCCATGGACTTCATTGTTGGGCTACCAATGTCGAGATATCACCATGACGCCATCATGGTCATGATTGAAAATTTGACAAAAGTGGCTCACATTGCTCTAGTGAAGACCACTTATATAGATAGAGAAGCAATGCATGGGTATATTTGGATGAGATTGTCAGGTTGCACAGGATTTCGTGGAAGATCATTAGTGACCATGATCCTTTATACACTTCCCATTTTTGGACTACCATGCAGCATGCCCTTGGGATAAAGATCAATTTCAGCACAACATATCACCCTAAGACAAATGGATAGACTAAGTGGTGAATTAGATTTTAGAGGACATGCTCAGGATGTATGTGATGGATCAACAGTCTAGATGGGAGGAGTACATGTACTTGGTGGAGTTTTCCTACAATAATAGTTTTTAGAGTTCTATAGGCATAGCTCCTTTTCAAGATTTGTATGGTAGAGAGTGCAGGACACCTCTTAGCTGGGACAAGCTAGAGGATATGGTTTCTCTTGGACCAGCTTTGTTGCAGGACATGGAGCAACAAGTGGTTTTGATCAGATAGAGACTACATGAGGCTCAAGATAGGTAGAAGAAGTATGTAGATTAGAATATGACCGACCGTAGTTTTGATGTGGGAATGAAGGTGTTCCTTCGTGTCGTGCCACATAAGATCCCTATCCATTATGGAAAAGGTTATAACTTAGCTCCTAGATTCATGGGTCCTTTTGAGATCTTAAAGCATATCGGCCCTTTGGCCTACCATCTAGCTTTACCACCCAGCATGTCTCGTATACATGATGTGTTTCATGTTTATGTTCTTAGGAGATATGTTGTAGATCCTTCTCATGTGTTAGATTGACATCATTCTAGGTGCAGGATCAGGGGCAGGTGATGGTGGATCTCATTTGAGTCTTAGATCATATGACCTCTGGGCCTTTGATGCGAGAGAGGAGGTTGATTAGGTTTGGGTGCAAGGGATAGATATGATGAGACTGCACCTACATGGGAGGATGCCACTTTATTATGAGTTTAGTTTCCACATTTGTTCTAGTGACTTCCAGGAGGAATTCGAGTCTAAGGGGAGGGGGATGTAGTGTCCATTTCCCTTTGACACCTTTTGATGCTGATCATGACACTGTCAGCTATATTATAGACATTATTATAGTTTTGATTTAGTATGATGTTAGATATTTGATCATGGATTATTGTTGACTTTGATTCTTATATGATGCATGATGATTATTAGGACACTTTATATGTTGATGATGTTATACTATTGGACATGGTTATATGATAGATGTTGTTTGGACTTGTGATATTTGGATATTGTGAGTAGCCCTAGAAATGGAAAATTATTGGATGATGATATAAATTTTGATAAAACTATAATCATATTGTTAGATTGCTTTGATGTTGTTGTGTTTCATATATCTAGATGATTTTGAAATATAATTATATTTATATTATTTTTGAGGTGTTCGATATGGCCATGAGGCCAAAGGAGGTATTTGTGTTTTTCAGAGTTAAAATATCACAACAAACATCGAGGGATTGGAGACCAACCAAATTAGAATTCTAGATGAATTCAACAAGGTCACTATGGCAACTAGTTTTGTTGTGTGTGTGGTATTTTGTTAGGGATTCTCATGGGGGATTACCTTTGAATGTGACCAAGGGTTATGGGTATTTTATTAATGTGGTTCCTTTTATTATTATTTTCATGTGTTTATTTTGTGATGCATTTACCCCTTTCATTATTTTTTTAATCATGTGACAATTAGTGTGAGTAATCATATTGTTAAAATAAATAATTTAATAAAGTTTGGGATATAAGAAATTAATTATAGAATTTTTGGCTCTTGTATTAAATGTGTAAGTGATGTGTAAGAGTTGTGTAAGTCATATTTTGGAGTATGAAACACTCCACCTTTTTGGAAATCCGAATTTGTCCTTGGAGGACAGATTTGGAGGCTTGTGGGACATGTTAGACTTGTCCCATACCTCTTAAATTTGCATGCCAACCTTACCTATGGTTGGAGGGTTGAATTTAGACCTTCTTTATGCATTTTGAAATGAAATTTTGTAAGTTTTAATTGCACCTTCTTACATTTTACTAATTTTAGTCCTTATGGGGTGTGGACTTTTTCGAGTGTCTAAGTAAATTGTCATATTATCCACCCACCTCTTTATTGTGCATTACGAGAATGAATTTGACTTTTGTGTTGGAGTTGAAAATGTGTGATGTGGCATCCTACATGGATCCACCTCATCCTCTTCTCTTCCCTCTTCTAAAATTTAACATGTTATTTTGTGTTGAACTGTTTCCATGGGGAAAGCATGTTTTCATTGTTTTGGGTTGTTACATGTTTGTCTTGGGTAGATTGGCCTTGGAATAGAGCTTGAGGACAAGGCTATGGGGTTCATTTTGTAGGAGGTATAAGTGTTAGTTTTTTATTTGGGTAGGTAAAATGGTGTGAGAAGACTATGGGGTATTTTGTGGGAGGTATAAGTGTTCCACCTTAAAAATGTGGAGGAGTTGGGAAATATCTTGCATTTATTTACTCATATGGGGTGCCATAAGAGGTTGGGGAGGTATAAGGAAATGTGAGGAATAAGGGGTACATGGGGAGGTATAAGGAATGTCGGGTTTTGATACACTATATTTGGTGGTTTGAAAAAGGTGGTGATACCCATTTCCCATTTGGGAGGAATAAGTAGCATCCCCCATAGTTTATTTCTCCTTTGGCTTACTTGATAAAGCCATAGTATTGTATGTGATGTTTATAATGTAGTGCAAACTACATTCTATTTTGGACTATTTTTATTATTGTAAAATCTGCATGTGTGTTTGTGGAAGCCTATTGTTGCCATGAGTTGAATCACATCTTATATTTCTTTGTGGTTGGGGCTCAGGGACCAATGAATAAGGACAGGATTATCCTCTTCATTGGATGTCTTGGTTGGGTGGAGAGCATTTCCTTTCCCTACCTTTGTTGTGATCAAAATTGGAACAAAGAGAATTCTTCATGTTTGTTGTTTTAAAGCAAGGAAAAGACAATTTTTGTAGCCATTGTTGAGATCAATTTCATTGTAACATTTCCCACTTAAGTGGATGAATTTGTAAATTTTTTTAAATGAAAATATGTGGTATGAATTTTGAAAGTTGTAAAGTGAAATGAAAAGGACATATACTATTTTTTTTTTTCTTTGGAAAGAATATCAAAGAATGATACGTAAGTTGTAAAATTTTTATTTGAAATCAATAAAATATTGCACTACCTTTGTCAAATTTCTTTGTTGTATTGAAATTTATCATCAAATTTTGATTTGAAATCTTTGTTTGTAAAATTGAAAAGAGGAATACGTATGAAGAAACATATGTAACTCTTGTTCTTTTGAAAATGTTAAAATTGGAAATCGACTATGCATTTTAGATATTAAATGGTTTTTTTTAATCAACTAAATGTATTAGACTATAAGGTAAGTAAATTTTCCATACTTGGAAGATGGAAAATGATAAACAGATCCTATAGAAATTGACCTCTTTTTATTTTTTTTAAACTGGCAAATACTTCCTCTAAAATGCATAGTTCAAACCTGCAAACAATAAATAACATTGAAACTTTAAAATATAACATGTTATGATATAAATGAACTCAATTGGACTAAAACACTTAAGGAAAAATCCTTCAAACATTGCAAAATCGGGCCCAAACCTTTCATAGTCTTTTGTTGTCAAAAGTTGTAAAAATTTGAATTGGAAATCAATCAAGAAAAATTACCTTCCAATACATCCTAAAATTCTTCTTAGAACAATCCTCCATGTTCATTTGACATGTTAAAGGAGAAAGAATGAAAAAATTGAACAAAATTTATAAGTTAAAATTTACCAATTTGCTTTTAAAAACCTCGAGGCGTTTTCTTAAAATTAATCCCGTAAAATTTATCAAAATAAAAAATTAATGACCTCAAGTGTAAAGAGGACGTTGAGACATTTCCATAAAGTCCTCCTTTTCCAAAATTTAATCTCTCTATCAACATTATGGCCTTCAAGTTTTCTTCACTTGGCGTTAAAATTTTGGGAAAAATTTCTTAGCGGCCCGCGGCCCAAATTTTTCTCTCTTAGGCACTTAGAATTTTTTTGGGGAAATTTAAAAATTTCTCTCGCTACACTACCAACCCATGCCAATCATAGGCTACCATGTGGCACCATGAGGTGCCTGCAGTGGATGGATACCCTTTTTAACTTAGCATTTTTGGAAAATTTTGTGAAAATTTTCAATGTTTTCCCTGCCGACCCGCAACCAATGAAGTGATGCCACGTGGTGTCACGAGGCATCGTTGGGGGAATGGGTTCCTTTTTTCCTTCACATCTCAAAAATTTTTGAAAATTTTCCAAGTTTTCTCTTTTCTCCCCCAAGCCGCAACCTATCGGGGGCTGCCATGTGGCATCACGAGGTGCCAGCAGAGGCGCGGGTCTCTGTACCCTCTTAGCCCTTTGGGGCATTAAGTCATTTTTCTTCTCATTGCCCCACCTTCCTCGTATTGGCCTAGGAGATGCCACGTGTCCTTTATGGCCTTGTGGTAGCATGAGCGCAAAGATGAATTTTCACCTTGCGCGGGAAAATTTGTAAATGTCTCTGCCACCCCGCCTTTCCCTACCTTTCCCCGCGCTGCCTTAGGGAGCGCCACATGTACCTTGTAGACTTACGGAAATGCGGGAGCATGGGCAAAATCGTGATTTTTTCCCCACGTGGTAAAATTTTTCCCAAGGTACTTCCCCGCGGCCCATTTACCCGCCCTTTGGGAAAATTTTCACCCCTGGGCCCTCAGGCCCGCTCTTGGGGGAAAATTTTCACCCCAAGGCCTACTGGCCCATAAATTGAAAAATATGAGGAGTTAGGAGGACTTCTATATATCACTTGAAGGTGAGGAAATTTCCTATTCAATGGAAGTAATTTAGGAGAAATTTTAATGCATTAAGTATGAGAAAATCAAGTTGAAACTTTAATCCTATTAGAGAATGGATATGACGAGGAATTTTTCCTCTAAACCTAATTAAACTTCTAACCCCAAATTTTGGACCTTATGACCTCTAATAATTATTAATAAAAATGAAAGTTTACTCTAGTAGATTTGAATTGTTCTCGGAACCTATTAGTGACAATCAAGTTTCCTTGTAACATGATTGTAAATTCTTTTAATAAAAAAATATTCCATAATTTTCTTAACTAATCATAGGTTGTTCTTGGGTCTCAAGTGGGTTGTTTTAACAGGTGTTACACTTCTAAATTTAATGGTAAGACTCCCATTATTTAATGTAACTAATCCTAATCCTATCTAAATGTTATGGGTGGCCAAATTGGTTGGGGATCACATATGGAAAATTTGCTTTATGGAAAAGTTCTTGTAGATGGGGTACAAGGGAGGAAATTACAGTGATGAGGGGAAATGAGAGAAATTATGAAAGGTATATTACTACCATGAGTAGGAAATCAGAGTCTCACATCCAGTAAGAAGATAAGTTTATAATTAAATATAAAAGAAACACAATGAAGTTACCTAGTGAGATGGGAAAATCAAGACACCAAGTTCTCGAGATCCATCTATGAAAGATACAAACCTTCTGCATCACTATTATTACAAAGTCTATAAAAGAGGGTAATAGAAGAACCATGAGATGCCTAAAATAACTATGCTTCTCATGTCAATGATGAGAGGAAACCATGCATATAAAGACACACACACATGCATACATCTTGAAAGTAGAAAATCTATTCCTTGATTGACATTTACAAAAGTTTTACAAAGCAAGGAAAACAATAAAGTAGAAGACATTGTATCTTTATTTCATGTATATTTGTGACGCAAAGTCTAACAAAAACCATCCAATATTACTACAAAGAAGAAGTAATCAAAATATGGAATCTTTTAGGATGGAGAATCCATCTCAATTTATACATTTTAATTGAACTCTCATTTCCCTCACATGACTCTTCGAATACCTCCTACACTTGTGACCTTTCAATTTTCATTAAATTAAGTATTTCTTTCATAATTTTGAGAAAACACTTTTACAATATTAAAATAGGTAACTTAAGTGAATACAAAAATACAATGACAAGACCTAATAAAGAATTAGAATGGAGAGAGAAATAAGAGGAGAAAGGGAGAAGGAGAGAGAAGAAGATGCTTTGAAGTGTGAATGAGGAACACTTTGCCTCTAGTGTAGATCAACCCCATTGGTGAATCGGTGAGATGATCCAATGTAGTGAACTTTGAATCCTCAAACTATTCGTACCCTGATAAATCTCCTTCAAATGATGCCTGGACACCTCGAATTGAGTGTTTAGAAACACTTTTGAATTATCACCTTGGTGGTTACAGGCGTTTCTCACCGAGGTCCACTCCGAAGAAGTTTAAGGATTGAAACTAATCTCTGATGACTTTTTCTACATAGCCCCACTATTGTACTCATCGAAAAATTTGATGAAATGCATTTTGAACTCTTTTTCCCCTCTTGTGATGATCACAATTCCTCCTTTTGCATGATTCTCGGACATCTTGGGTCACAAAATGAGTGTTGAGAAACACTATTTTAGGAATTCTCAATGTGAGCTTGAGATGGACACGAGAACTACTCACGATGATCCTCCTTAATACCTGATTGATGAGCCACTACAATTCATTGAAATCTTTTAAAAAATCATTTAGAATCACCCAACACTTTAAGTGATGAGAATGAATTTATCTATCGAGTCTTGCGATGTTTTGCATTAATTCAGAGCACACCTGAATTCAGAAATATGCTTCCAAGACTAATATGAAGTAATCAATGCTTTGTTTGTTCCATGGAATCATCTTGGGATATAGCAAGGATGAAAAAAAAAAGTGATATAAGTTACTACACGACCGGTAATAACTTTCTACAGTTGGAACTTAAAACTGCTATTTTTATAAAGTTGGTTTAAGGAGTTACTATTTTGGCCAGAGTTATTTTTTGGTCATGTTTCTTTCACTGAAGTGTTTATTTCACATTTTGGGTTTGTCACCAATTCCTTGCGGTCAATTTGAAGAAATTCCCTTTTTTGGAAAGATTATTTTTTTCTTTTATTGACACGTGCACTCTAGTTTTTGATATGTATTATTTTCAATATTTGTTCTTCTGAGGATTTTTTTTTGTTTTTCAAAACTTACTAAAAATGGTAAGTGTGAACTAGTGAAAATTTCTATTTTTATAAACTTATCTTCTAAGTGTCGAGTCGATTTTTTTATTAATATTTCTTGGTTTTTTTCTTTAGATGCTCTGATCAAATTTTTGGTTGTATTCGCTTCATGGTTTGACTACAAAAAGGAAAGGAAAAGATTCTCGCAATTGGAGAAGACATGTGCCTCGTATGCAAGAAGAATCGAAAAAACTAATAATGAAAACCCAATACTTATAAATTTTTAATATTTTAATGCATTGGGGAAAATCAAAAAAATTTCAGCACTTACATCAAACATTTGGTACACTTGGTGAAAAAACTTGTGGCCCATCCTCATTGGTAAACTTTTCACAGTGTAATTTTCAGTTGGGTTTGAGTGGGGATTTAGAAATAACATCTTTTTGGTCGATCGAGGTCGCATGATGAACAAAGGGATTAAATAGGAGGGATAGGGATTTTTGTGTCCCGACTATCCCAAATATTTTTTCCACATGGGACACAAAAATGATCCCTCACCCTGACTTGACAAGTGGTGGAGTGCAATTGCACGGAGCAGGGGCTAGGAAATGGAGCTTGGGGGGCTTAAGCTTGTAAAAAGAGATGAACTATGGTCATGTCTAGGGCTTATGGGCCCAAATGTTGTAGGGGTGAATTTTCATGAACCTATTGGACCAATGTTTGGTAAACTTGGTGTAAAAAGTTTTTCCACTCTTCTATTGGTTGGATTTCCAACCCCAAAATATGACTAACTGTTGAATCTTGTGCCTTGGAGAGCGACTTATCGGGACCATATCATGAGTTCTTGGAGGAATTTTTTGATGAACTTTTATATTATTTCACCTATAAATTCTCTTATAAATCTAATTTTTGTGGTTTCATCCTATGATTCTCCATGAAACCCCTAGAAAAATTGGATTTTTTTCTCTAGCTTGAATAATATTTCTTCTAAAATCTTGTTGTAGACAATATATTCATAAGTGTTGTGAAAAATATTATTCCACCATCTTTTAGGGATCTTAATTACCTTTTTAAAGATATGTTGTTTGTGTATCTCCCACTTTTACAAACACAAATACAATAGTTAAAATACCACAATACTTTTTTTTTATTTACATTCCTTGATACATGACAACACAAGAGATTTCATAAGATAATACATAACACATGATACAGTTGTACAAACATTATCCCACATAGATGACAAGAAAATACATATTGCACATCAAAACTACCTTTCCCCAAATTATGAGTTACAACATTTAACTCAACTATAATTCAACTCATGTATGGGCATCATGCAAGACACAACACTTTCCTAGTTCACAATTTTATTACCTTTATCTTTCATTATTGGACTTAATTATTAAAAATAACTTATCATGCGGTCCTTCATTTTTCTTAAAAATATACTATGTTTTCCTTACTTAAATTAACATTTCACTTGTAGTTACTCCCTCTAATTTTGTTTTTTCCTTTATCTTAATAGAAATATATGGCTTGATTGTTGATAGGAACATATACTCCAACATGACCCACTAGTGTTTGTTATAAGGGTTTGTCTTTTAAGTTGCATGTTTGTTTGGTTTTGTAATTTATCTCGTTTTCACAAGGAAGGTTTACATGAAACCAATGACATTTATTAGTTCAAGAGTGAATAGATTACATATTCTTTTCATATTAGAATTTAATTACTAAGGTTAATCCATTCATGCTTTAAGTAATTACAACTAACACGTGTATCCTATCTTCTTCATTTAAATGCTTAGTCATCAAGGTCCTAAGGAGTATGATTCACACTCAACTAAGGTTGGATTCCTAGAAAATTAAGTATTAGATGTATGTTACCAGGAGACATTAAATTATAAATTTTACATACCTTATTAAGGTCACAACTAGAGTGCTTGAACACCCTTATGTCAAAAATCATCTTGTAACTCTAGGTACATTCGATAATTCTTGGAAAGATGACACACGAATTTCAAAGGGGTTTAAGTGAATTCACACTCAATATTCTCATATATAGGTAACTAAAACATATGACCCTCTCAAACATCTACATTCATCATAAAATAATTTAACTTAATTTGAATCAAAAGGTGTTTTGAAATTTGTTGAGTAACCCATTTGTTAATAAGGACATTTACATGCTCATGAGCCTACTAGAGCTCATTCTAGGAAATTACCTCAAGAACATAATTTCTTGGTTTCACAATGTAAATTCCTTACACAATAGGAAAATTAGGGAATAAGAGGGAATATTCCTTCATTCAAAGGATTACGGTTCACCTAGGGATCACATGTTATGAATTTAGTCCTCGGCACAAGATGATTTAAACACATATATGACCAATCTAAAATTCAATTTTCTATTAGCACGCCATATTAAGGTTACATTCCCACAAACTAATCATAAATTAGAAAGTTGTTAAGTTTAACAATTAACTCTTAATATTGTATCGTAGAACTCAAACGATAAATGAGATTGGGTATCGAAGTTCATTTATGATCCCAACTCTTAAAGGTTACTTTCAAGGTTAGTGGGCAATATTCCACACTCAACTCTCGTGTGTCAGTCCCAAAGACTTTCACACTATGTTTAATTTTTATTTCCCAAGGATTAGTTGTTATCTCTAGGAAACACACCCTTGTTGAGGGAAAATAGAAGGGGTTATAAGATTTATTTATTCCTTCACTTCTATAGATACAATGGAAACACCTCAGATCTATGGGTATACATATTATTGAGGTGAGTATCCGGTATCATGTATGGTTCCTTATTGATGTATCCTAAAATAAGTATTTTTAGATTTGTTGGATTTTTAAGGATAAATGATTTCAGTAACTGAATTTAAAATGGGGTGATACACCAAAATGATTGAGTGATTTGATTGAGTACATGCACAATAAATTGAGAAAAATTATACAGAAGCACAAACCAATGGTTTTTAGCAGAATCCTAAGGCAAAACACTTATTTATTGACGGATAAATCAAAACAACACAACAAGTTAAACATGCACACTAAGACTA
Organism: Taxus wallichiana var. yunnanensis; assembly: GCA_018340775.1. NCBI lineage: Eukaryota > Viridiplantae > Streptophyta > Pinopsida > Cupressales > Taxaceae > Taxus > Taxus wallichiana. The sequence goes on from CM031242.1 coordinate 986,361,049, forward strand.
TGTAGAAAATACCAAATTTGTAGCAAGGTAAGATAATTAATTTAGGGAATGAAACATTCAAAAGAGTTAATAGAAAGATACACACCACTGAAAATAATTTGAAAGACAATAACTAGTTCCCATTTAAAGGTAAAATAGGAAAAAAATTGCTTCAACACTCCTACATCCAAAAAGTCCTCTTTGTGCCTTGCTAATGTACACAATATATAGCAAAATAATTCACCCAACCCCTCCTAAAAATAGGTTGCAGTTTGTACTCACCCATGCATGTTAATTTTAGCCTTCATCATGAATAAATAAAGGAATAAAAATAAACATGTAGTTTACAATGAGGAATTAATAGCCTTAGTTACAAAAATACACTTAGTCAAAGTGTAGTTGACTGCTCTATTTTTAATACAATTAATAAACTTGGGTGAATATTTTTGGATAATATTAGCCACTTGCTTGATGTGTAAGCTTTCTCCAATGTGCATGAAACTATTTCCTTTGTGTTGTAGGTGATGATTAAATAATCATACTTAATTCTCTGATGTGACACTTGAATATTCACCCACATTGCAAAGGAAATTTTGTCTTCTTCTATGTTCTGTCCTTTTGTGAAGGCATGCAAAAATACATTTTGTGCAAGTAAAATAATTCCCTTTATCAACATACTTAGCTAAATATTTAACTCCTCTTGTGGGGAGCACTATGTCCATGCACATGCTCAACCTTTCTCTTCTTGCAGTTTGTGGGGCCATTTATGCACGTGCATGAATAATACCTCTTTCCTTTATACGAGGTTTATTTTTCAAGATTAAGGTATATTTTTCTTTGTTCAAGGTAATTATTTCCAATGCGTTTCTGTTGGAACATCATTAACCCTCATTACAATCTTAATACATGTATTATCATGGTCCTATTTGATTAGACTATAGTCATAGGATATAATTTTGTTTGACCATATCATATATAATTGTTGGCCCCTTTTGATGATAATCATGGCATATATGTTTCAGCCTCCTTTCTTTGAGTCATCATTGCATTGTCTAGTATTCATACCTTTAGACAATTATATCACATAATATAGTTGACATTTGAAATATGATTATCTCCCCCTCCATAAGGGCTTGACCCTTCAGTCATTATGTCAGTAAACCTAACCCAAGATGGGTTATCATTTCTTCTCTGAACACCACGTGTGCTAGATATATACTATAGTTGAGTTTGTAAACTTGGTGTTAAGTTGAGGAAACAAAACTTGGAAACCATGAACATTTTTATTGCATTTTCTCAAGCTCTGTGAGCTAAGTGAAACTCTGAAAAAACTTTTAAGTGTCGCCATGGTAGATGATCCTCAAACTCGATTTAGTGCCTTTTTGTATCGTTGACGATTGTTTGAAGCTTGATATGTGGATTTTTGAAAAGTAGATGCCATGGAAAATATTCCTAAACCTCTAGTTATCTGATTTTGACGTCTTATATGAAACCACTATAAATAAAGACAAGGTAAGTCCCTGGATGTAAGGTTTTGTGAATTTTTTGGCTTATTTTTCTCCACAAACACTGATACATTTCAAACTTTGTATATCCTTATATTTTTGGATTTTTGAGTTCAAAACTCATTCTAGATACTATTTATTTTATTCTTGGTGATATTTATTCTACATGAAATTTAGGGTTTTGAAGGAAATGGCTGTCTCCAGTTGAGTTTTCTTTCTAACACTGAATTCTTTACAAAACCTTGATAAATCTATAACGGTCGTTTGAGAATAAAAATTCTGGTGAGTAGAGAATGATGCTAAATTGGTTTGTGTCTTTGTTTGACAAGTATCTGACTGGTAATTTTTAGGAAAACCCCTCCACTCTTTGATTTCCAGGCTCTTTTCCTGGGCTATGATTTTCTATTTGTATTCCTACCATTATGTTACTGTGATATCTGTAATCAAACATTTTCTACCTTGTTGTATTGTTGCTATCGTCTCTACCATGACGTCATTGAATGAGACCATTGTTGCATATGGATTTCTACCTATTGTTTTGGCTTTGAAACTCACGCTTTCTGAATCTGTCTTTGTATTTTGATATAGAAAGAGCCTTTGCATACTGGGTGCTTGATTTGAATGTTGGTGGTTTTCTTGCCTTGATCTTAGCTTGGTGGAAATGTTTTGAAGGTAAGTCTGTGCGTTTGTAATTCCTTAATCTTTCTGATTTTAGGTCGTGATCTTGAGCTCATATGCTTTGTATGTATTATAGCTGGGGTTTTGTGCATGGTTTCTCAAATCTGGGTTTAGCATTTGATTATCCCGCCGTATTGTTACTTTGTTCTAAATTTTATATTAAAGAATTAGTCATCCTTTTCATGGATTAGTTTTTGTTTGATGCACTCTCTTACTTGGCACATCTCTACTGCTTGAGAAGGCTCGGTCTGTACTCTTAAACTACAGTGGATGCATTTATCATAAATTTTTATATTCTCTGGAATGAGGTGATAATGATAATAAATTGAAGTTTCCATGGCTATAACTTCATGTGCTTTGTTTCATTTTTGACATGTATCTTGATTTTACCCTTCCTAGATTCATGACAATCCTCTATTATTTCATTGTATCTTTTGACTCATGTTTGCAAGTGTTGAAGTTGTTTCCTAAGGTACAATTGCAAGTTTGTGCTATGCTTGAGCTTTTGAAACTGCTCAATAACTGAATTTTGCACTCTATAATTTTACCTAAAATTCATAAACTAGAGTTATATTTTATTTGAGAAATCCTTCTACATTTCTTCATCACCATGTCTGTGAATGGTTTCCTCCATATATTTTGTTGTCAAATGCAAAATTGGTCGCTCGTATAGTGCTTTAATACTGGGTTGCACCCATGAGTTCTGTAACATAATGTTGTATACATTTATCATGTACTTGAAATAGATAGTTGAAATATTCTTTGTAATGTCCATTGATCGTTATTGAGCATGGGCATATATGTTTTTGAAACCATTGAAAATCTAAAGATATTGTCTATTTAGAACTTGTATCATCCTGGGATCTATTTTTGTATCCATTTATCATTACTTGATGTTGGGAATTGCATCATGTAGCTTGATCACATCCTAAAATCTGTAATTCATATTATGTACATGTACTTTAAACTTTGCAAGATGAAATGAGTTGCTATTTTATTCATTAGCAAAGTATATCCTGAATGGTTTTATTTAGTCTACAAATGGTACTATTTCTTTAATATCTTATATGTTCATTCCTAAATAATATGAAGTTTGAGTCTTGTATTCTAGAAGAAATTATTGATGCATCATAGCTGGAAACTGCTCCCCATCTATAGCTATTTTATTTCTATAAATATGATGAGTTACTTCCATTTTGAAGGATGTGTTCATAAATTGGATGATGATTGTTGATTCAACGTAGCTTGTAATTTGTATGAAACAACCATTTGAATGTTTGATTTATTGGTGAAATCCTTCTAAATATAGCCAAATGTGTTATGAATATCATAACTATCTATTTGAAACTTTTGAAAATCTCATTTCCTTGATATAAATTTGTTAGTGTGTAGTGTAAGCCTAAAGAAGAATAGTTCCATAACTATTTACATCAGATTTCCCATTAGCTTTGATGCTCTTGTATTTCTTCCCTGACAGTTTGTATCTATGTCTTTCTAGCAAAGAGTTATCCAATTTTGCCCATCGGGAAAAATTGAACAAACATGAATTTGCACAATGAGAAATTGAGGGATCATTTGGCCATGGGAGATCACATTTTTATTCTAATAGTCGTTACATGTGGGCTCGACATTGGAAATGATTTCATAGGTATGAATTGAAGGAAGTTCAAAATTTTGAACTTCGGAAGTTTTAACAGCTTTAGCGTTTTGGTGGACAAGTAAGGAAAAAACAACTTGAAGGCTTGAAAATCCTGAAATCCCAAAGTTTGAAAAGGCTTGAGGTTTTCGGGTCAACTCCCATTTCGGGGCCAATCGCACCATAGATCAGGGATGGTGGAGTCCAAAATATAAAGTTTGAATTTTATACTTTGAAGGTTTAGAGGTTCGAGGTCTCGAAGGGTTGAAAGGATTAACAATGCCACACGAGAGGAGGGTCAAAGGTCCGAAACCCAAAGTTTGAAATTTAGACTTCGTAGTTTTAGAATTTGGGAGTCTTCATGTGCGTAGATGGATAAATAAACCCTACAAACCCAAAATCCTTAAACCCGAACCCTCAAAACCCCAAAACCCCAAACCGTGAAATCAAACCAAACTTGAAACTCAAACCCCAAAATCCCAAAACCCCAACCCCTAAAAGGAAATTTTGAAACCCGAAGTCAAAATTTTTGACTTCGAGATTCAACATTTTGTAACATTTTTCTTGAGCATTGACCAAGTGTCATGTGACATTGTTTCGCATCAAAACTTCAAGGTTGGGCATTTCTGAACTCTCAAGACAACTTGAGTGATGAACAGTAACATGAAATCCAAAATAAATATTTCTCAAGTTTGAAATCTTAAAATTCTAAAATTTTAGATTTTGGAGGTTGTGATGCGGTTTTGGAGTCTGAAAAAAGGTAGAGATCGCCATTGGCATTTATTGCAATATGGCATCCTCATCTTTAGATGGCCATAACTTTTGGCTGGAAGCTCATATTTGCACAAAATTGGACTTTTTGGAAAGGTCTCACTATTCTCTACAAAAATTTGACTAGTATTTTAAAATGTGAAATTATAGTTTGACATTTAGAAGAGTGGTTTCATATTTATCACTTACCAAAATGATGAGGTATGGGTTTCCTTTCTTCTCCAACAAGGAAAAGTACAAGGAGGTATGGGTTTTGTAGTGATACCCATCATTGTTGCAGGTAATTTTAATGCATTTTAGGGTGGTTGAAGTAAGATTTCAAATTCCTTCTCTCTCCCTTCTCTCATTCTTCCTATATATTGTAAGGAGGGGCTCATTTCAAAAGGTTGGATAATATTGCTTTACACCCTCCCTTCTTCTCTTGTTTGTAAGTGAATTTGTGGAGTTCAAACCTCCCATTCAAGATGTAATGCAAATTAGTGCCTCTTGGCCATTGTAATGCACTATATCAAATATGTGGAGCAATAATATAAGTTTGTGGATGAATTTCAACCCTCTCTTGTGTTCATTGCATTCTCCTGATCTCTCATTGCAATTTTTGTTAACTGTGCATGTTAAATTGTGTTGCATATTTAATGGTTTGTGTTTAATGGTGAATGAATTTTTGATAAGAAACTGAATTTTGTTGATGTTCATCCTATTCAATCTTATTTCACTTTAATTTCCATGCAAGGTAAGTTATCCAACATTCCTTTTGGTCCATCACCTCTTGTAGCTTAGGTTTAATTTCTTACAATCCTTTTAACCCTATCTCATTTGCAAGTTAGAGTAGATTTTAGGATAGATCCTCTAAAATTTGAGTGTGTATACCAAAATAGAGAATAGGAACTAGACTTCATCTAGAGACCTTTCCCTATCAAAAATTCCCAAACTTTGGGAAAATATCCATGTTATGCAATCATAGTGACAAGAAGGCTAAGTATTTAAAAATGAAGAAATACAATTTCCATTTTAGAGGGTGTTTCTAGGTTTGTCACCTACCAAAAATGATGAGATATGTGTTTCCTTTATTCCCAACAAGGAAAATTACAAGGAGGTATGCATTTTTAGTGGCATTTTTGACAATGAATACTTGAAAAAATATTATACACAAAAGCTTTGCACAAAAAAATATGGTGCTTATGTATTTTATTAATATCAAAATCTAGCATTATAGACAAATGAGAGATTTGCAATATTTATAGATATTGGGAAGTTTCTATCTCATACACAATATATGGAAACAAATAATCTAATCTGAGAAAATATGCAAAAATAGTATACCGCCCTATTGCCCTCATGGAAATCATATAAAATAAAATATGAAAGATAGAACATGATCCCAAAAACATTGGGATGAGAACACTATCACTTAGTTAACTAAAAACTAAGGATAACTAATACCTATTTACATAAGTTTAAAGTATTTAAATTAAATACTTTAGCTTATTACATTTATTCAAATATCATTTAATTATGAATGAAGCTAAGTTTTATTCCTAACATTGCCCCCTTAATTCAACATGGTCTCAAGTGAACAGGACAAAATTCTCTAAAACCCTCAAATTTACCTCGAGAAAGTGACTTTTTGAAGAGATCTGCACGTTGCATATCTATTGGAAACTATTGGAATTGGATTTTTTTGTTCTAAACATGTTTGTGAATGAAATGTACCTACACCTGAATGTGTTTGGTGCCCTCATGAAAACCTAGATTCCAAACAAGGTTTTTACTCCTTCGTTATCAACATGTAGGATAATTGGATCTTTCTCGTGGTATTCCCAATTCTTCAAGTATACGCCAAAGCCATATTGCTTCATAGACACTCTCATCTCTACTACACGATATTCTAAATCTATGGAGGAATTTGAAAAAAATTGCTTCTTACTCCCCCATGATATTAGTCTAGATCCCAAAAATAATATAAATTCTGAAGTGGATTTCCTATCATCTATGTTTCCTCCATGATTTGAATTTGAATATCCTTTCAAGAATAATTATTTTCTTCTTGTATTCTATGCCATAGTCCATAGTTCCTCTAATGTACCTCGGTATCCGCTTTTCTGCTATCTATTGAAAAACCCTTAGTTCTTTCATGAACCGTGAAATATAGTGAATGCATAGCTAGATTCGGCCTAGTGTAAGTCAAGTAGATGAGACCCCCAATCATTTTCTTGAAAGAGAGTTTATTTAGTTATGGTGATGGATTTGTTTGAGATAGTTGAATTATTGTCTCTATAGGTGTGGAAGATGGCTTACAATCCATCATATTGAATTTCTCGGGCGTTGTCTTGACGTATTTCAATTGTGACACAAAGATATGATTTTCTCTTTTCTAAAATTCAAGTCCAAGACAATAATGGAGAATCCCAAGATCATTCATTTCAAATCATAGTGTTAGATCTTTCTTTGTTGAATCAATCATCCTCACTGATTCTCCATTGATGACTATATCATCTAAATACACTAGAACGATCACTACCTCTCCCCTTATATTTTTGAGATAAAGATTAGGATTCTATGGAATCCTGTTGAATCCATGTTGAATGAGATTCTCAACAATTTTTATGTACCATGCCTTGGGAGACTTCTTTAGACCATATAGTCATTTTATGTGTTTACATACCTTTTCCTCTTTACCTGGTATGACAAAACCTTCTAGTTGAGTCATGTATACTTATTCATGTAAATCACAATTAAGAAAGGAACTTTTCACATCCATTTGGTGTATTTTCCAACCTAATTGTGCAGCTAGAGAAAATATTAACCTGAAATTTTTATCTTAGTTATGGAAGAAAAAGTATCCTCATAATCAATGCCTTATTTTTTAGCATATCCCTTAGCAACTAGTCTAGCCTTATGTTTATCAATTTTTTCATTTTCTTTGTAATTCATTTTGAAGATCCATCTGCATCCAATTGGATTTTTACCTAGTGGAAGATATGTTACTTGCCATGTATTATTTTTCATAAGTGACTTATATTCTCGCATTCATGGCATCTTTCCAAGATTTAGACTGTAGGGCTTATGAAACCGAAGATGGCTCAACAAAGATTCACAACTTTACTCATTAAGGCCACATTGACCTCATTTCAAGACATACCGTGAGTCCTCATTCCAATGGTAGATGTGTTGGGAACACTATCCAATTTTGCATCACTAATCAAACTTGTATACTATTTAGGCATAATTTTTGTGGTTCCTATGGGAGGTTGAATTTAATTATCTTCCCCATCATCATTGTCATCATCAAAGTGATTACCATCCTCTGTTTTCACTATAGGGGTGATTTTTTCATCATGTGAGTACATTCAAGGAGCATATTCTTCTTTCTTCTCAAAGAACTCAACATCCCGATTAGTGTATACCCTCCTTGTTTTTGATCCATAAGTTTTTAGCCAAGTGCTTCATCACCGTATCCCAAGAAGATAAGTTTTTATGATTTCATATGAAGATTAGTTAATTATTTCTTAGGAATGTGCATAGTTGCTTTACATCCAAAAAATCTAAGGTGTGAAATAGATGGCTTATGCCCTAACCATGTTTCCTATGGTGTTACTCCATCAAGAGCTATAGTGGGAACTCTGTTTAGTAAATAGACTTCATTTTAATCCGCTTGACCCCAAAATGATTTTGATAAAACTTCATAATCAATCATACATCACACCATATCCATGATAGTATGATTTATCATTTCAAAAACACTATTTTGTTGTGGTGTGTGAGGAGGATACATTTGATGATGAATGCCACATGTTTTCAAAAAATCATTGAACTCATTACTAGTGTATTCTCCCCCTCGATCTAGCGGAGTGTTTTTATTTTCCTAGTAGACTTTCTTTACACAAGGGATTTGAACTTCTTGAAAGTTTCAAAATCTTGGTATTTTGTAGAAAGACAATATATCCATGTTTTCTTGAAAAATCATCAACAGAGAGCATGAAATAGTGAAACCCAGAGTGGCTAGGTCTCATTGGTCTACACAAATCGGTATTCACCAAGTCAAGTTTTTCCTTAGCCCGAAATGTACCATGTTTAAATGGTGCTCTTTTTGTTTTCCTTCTAAACAATGTTGACATTTATCTATACCCTTTTTAATAGGTGGTAAACCCCTAACCATGTCGTATCGATGATGTGTGTCAAGATATCCAAAATTTACATGTCCAAGTCTTCGATGCCATAGTTGAGCTGATGATGTATCCTTGGCTACAAGTGCTTGATCGTTTCATTGAACAAAATCCAATAGAAAAATTCTTCCCACATTTGAAGATTTTACAACAATTTTCGAGCTTCATGACTTATCTCAAATTAGGCACATCATTTTACCACCTTTACAATCAAAGTCAATTTTGAGATTGTGATCTAATAATTGACTCACGGATAACAATTTTTTTGTTAAACTAGGGACATAAAGAACATTTTTACCTTTACAATTATGATGCCCAAGTGGTAGTGAAATGGAACCAATTCCTTCAACAGTGTATGATGTATCATCACCAAAAGAGACATGATTTTTGGTGGTTGTTTTACTCATTGTGAAAAACCAATATTTCTTTCCTGTCATGTGTCATGTTGCACCCAAGTCGACATACCGAATTTGATTTGTAGAATTGGATACTTCATTTGACTGTGCAAAAGCGAATATAGAAAGTCATCATGATCAAATTGATCTTCTGTTCAGCTACATGTTCTTGTTGTGTTGGTTTCTTCTTCCACTTGTTATTATTTTGTCCTTGTTTACTTTGTTCTTGAGTAGATTTAGTTTTCTAGTAATTAATATTTTTACCACTTAATGATCCTTGTTGGAATGTGTTATGCACAACAATTCTTTAACTCATTTCCTTTTCACCACAAATAAGGCATTTTTGTTGGTCATTTTGGCCTTATTGAGTATTATCCTTCTTCTAAGGATGTTTATTAGACTTAGTCTATTTTTTTACTCTTTGATTAGATGTAAGTGCCTGCTCTTCAATTTCATTAGTTGAGTGAATAACTTCTACTTGTTGTAGCATATACACTAACTCTTCAAAACATGTTGTTTGACCAGCTTATGTTTAATGTGGTCTTAAAAATCCTATAAGGAGGAAGAGCTCTCAATACTATAGGAATGAGTGATTTTTGAGTTACGTCTTCTTCCAAAGCTTTAAGTGATGCACGCATAGTTTATACTCTTCTAAAAACATTTCAAATTTTTCAGTTGGTTACATTTTCAAGTTCAATAGTTGACTTTGGAGATAAAGTATTGTGTTCTTATTTTTTGAGTTATATATTGTTTTCAACTTGTCCAAAGATTCTTTTGCTGATGTGGTCTCATGAATATGAGGTTGTACCTCATCTGAAACACTTAACAAGATTATTAACTTTTCTTTTGATTTACACAATAAATGTAGCTTGTTTTGTAACATATATGTTGCAAATCTTGTTAATGTACCGAAACAATCGACCATGATTTTCAAAATCAAGTTATGCATGATTTTTTTTTTCCATTCTGGATAATTATCGAACACAAAATTTGAGAATATGGTAAAAATAATATTTTGTCGTGATTGTGGCCATTGTGAAAAGTCATAGATAGTAGAAGAAGAAGAAATTGAACGCTTTTCACCCCTTAAAGCATGCACCCTCCAAAAAAATATTAATTTATTTATTTTGGACTCTTATTAAGTTGTGTATAATGAATTTTTGGCAGTATTGGCCCTGTTACAATTTTGGTTTGTGGTTGATTTGCAAAAATAAAATGGCTCTCTTGGTTGATTTGCAAAAATAAAATGGCTCTCTTGGCCGATTTGCAAAAAAATTGGACTCTTTGGCCACTTTTGAAATACAAGCAATCTCTAATTTATTCATTTTTTACAAAACAAAGCTTATAAAAATAAGGACCAAGATGTAGATATCGCAAAAATACACATTTTAAAAAAATGACACCTCAATCCGAGGTACCACCAAAACTTATGGCTCTTTTAAGTTACAATTTCATTATCTTTCTTGGCCCCTTTCCAAAAATGGCACATGGATGGGTCTACAAATGGAGGTTGGTTTGTAAACAAGATCACTTGTTTTCTTCCTTTGCCACTGCTTGTATTCTTTTGATAGATTTTCCTCTACTCTTGTTTGTAAATGGTTAGATGCTTAGAGATGTCAATTTTGAGATTGATCCAATGCCACAACTCACTAACAGGGTCTAAGAAAACAAAAATTAACAAAGGATAATGGGGGTATCTTATTTTAGAGAAAAAAAACCCCAAAATAATTACATATAAATTTTTCTTGAATGAAAAACAATATTTTTTTTTTTTTTTTAATTCAAGAAGTGAGATTCAAACTATAAATTCAAAAAATCACTTCCTATGTAATTTTTTGCAGTATTTCTTTTGTTTTTTCTGGTGTGTGGAGTATGAGAAGCGGTCATTGTTGAAGATGTTGGGGTCAAATTTTGATCCTCCTAGCTCAAGCTTCTTATTCCTCCCCCTATAACTTCCTACACTCCTTAGCACTCATAGGTTCGGATCTGATACTAAATCTTGACAATGAATAGTTGAAAACAATATTTGACACAAAAACTTTGGACAGAAACAACACGGTGCTTGTGTATTTTATTAATATCAACATCAAGCATTACTAAAAATAGTGAGAGTTGCAATATTTATAGATATTGGACAAATTCTATCTCATCCAAAATATATGGAAACAAATCATCTAATTTGAGAAAATATGCAGAAATAACATATTGCCCTTAACTCGCCCCTATTTCCCTCATGGAAATAATCTAGGAACAAAATATGCAAAATAAAACATGATCCCACAAACATTGGGATGAGAACACTATCACTTATTAGCTAACAACTAAGGATAAGTAATACCTATTTACATAAGTTTAAATTATTTAAATTAAATACTTTAACTTTTTACATTTATTCAAATATCAAATAATGATGAATTAAGCTAAGTTTTATTCCTAACATGCACCCATCATTGTTGCAGTTGATTTTAATTAATTTTAGTGAGGTTGAAGCAAGATATCAAATTCCTTCTCTCTCACTTATGTCATTCTTCATATATATTGTAAGGAAGGGCTCATTTCAAATGGTTGGATAATATTACTTTTCACCCTCCCATTCAAACCGTAAATGTAATGATTTCCTCTTAGCCATTGTAATTCATTGTATCATATATATGGAGGAATAATATAAGTATGCGGATTAATTTCAACCCACTCTTGTGTTCATTACATCTTTCTTATTTCTCAATACAATTTTGGTTAACTATGCATGTTAAATTGTGTTGCATATTTAATGGTGAATGAGTTTTTGATAAGAAACCAATTTTTGTTGATGTTCATCCTCTTGAATCTTGTTTCACTTTCGTTTTTGTTGAAAATTTTTGACTCATGAAAAAATGGGCTACTCAAACTTTATTATGATGGATAGAATTGGTAAAGTGAACCTAAGCTAGGGAGATTCTTTCAGTTTAATAAATTTTCCGTTCGATTAATTAATGAATACACATAATTTACATCTATGTGTGTTGTTACAAAACCTAACAAATCACTTAGTGTACAATTTCATATCTATCTTGTAATGCCCCCAAACTTCCTTGCCTCTATCTCCTTCTTGGCATGGAGGGTGGAGCTATTAATGTTGATGTGGCAGAACCCTTGCTGGTGGCCGCACCCACTGTTTTCCCTGTCTGGCAAATCCTTTGTTTTCCTTTTTTTACCTGCTCACGCAAGAGAATTTGGTGCCGCACATGCTCATTCATTAAAAACGTTGACTTCACCTGCTGTTCACGTGGCCTCCTGTTGTTTTTTTCCCAAAACCACGAATGCTTGTTTTGCACTCCATCAGATGTTAAAGATGAATTATACTGCACGTTCTCAGACAACTCAAAAATGGTGCCGTCAGGTAGTTCAGGTGGAGTCATGTTCTTTAGGAGCTCTTCCTTGGTTGTTTCTCTCCTTGCTATGGCAAAAATGATTTTTCTGTTCATTGCAGTTCGACCGATCAGATCAAAAATCTTGCAGCTGTAGTTGAAGAACGAGATAAAGTTTTGTTGAGCTGTCTTGCCTTTTCATTGTGGAAAGTCGCTCTGTCCAGGTGATGATTTTAACATGGAAGAAGCTCGATCAAATATTGAGGCTTGTTTTGCAAGTGCGGCTGAGATTACATTCACGACTGTTCCTTGCTGTTCTGGCCATGGGTTTGATATGGCGGTTACAGATGAAGCTACAAGATAGGGAGGTATGCGTGTTACCTCCACGTCCTTTGGGTGCTGTCTGGTGTGTTCTTGTTCGGGATCCACAGCAACTGCCCGCATCATTAATTAGCTTGGCAGCAGGCATGTGCTGTAGTAGAAGTTTTGTTTGAGCGCTCCAACCAACGGGTTGTCCAACTTCATTGTTGTCTGTTCAGTACAGAATGTATCCTTAAACTCGAGTTTCTCCTTCAAGGTTTTTGTTTTTCAGTATCGACTATGTGGCAGTGAGTTTGTTTTGCGGCTAAGGCCACACCTTTTGCTTGTTCGTTGGGCATTCCAACTCCTCCTCCGAGTTGTCTGTCTAAATGTCAGCCGAGCCGTTTCTGAGTCATGGGTAGGCCCGTGGACTAGTTTGTTTCCACCGCTTTTGTGTCCGAATCTTCTTAATGTTATACGCAAAATTTGCAATGATATTTTGCACTGGAGGTGTTCTCCCTATGAGAATACCCCTATCGGAAAACGAGACAGTGATCTCCTTAAGCACGTGCCAGAGAGGATGCAAACTCAGGTGAAATTTGCACTGTTCGCAATTGTGGGGTTTTGGGTCCTGGAGGAAACTGTTGGCCTCAAATGGCTGGTATGGTCCCTGTTCCTGATGACGAGAGGGTGAAGAATAGTGTGGGAGCCGAACAATGGAGCAGATCGGTTATGGAGCAGGACACTAATCGTCTCACTCTCGCCTACTTCGCCATTTCAGGCCTCGACATCCTCAATGCACATCTGTTGCTATGTTATTTTCTGTTAAGTGTCGAATGCACCCTCAAATTCGAGATTCTCCTACCAGATATTTTTTTATCAAAATCGATTAAGTGACAGTGTGGCTGTTACCAGGAGACCTGATGAAATTTATTTACAAAGATTCTCTTTAGAGATCTTCTTGCTGTTTGATGTAACTCATGGAAGAGAACCTCATAGAGGCGGGCCTGTTTCATATCAGAATATTCATGAAACACAATTTACTCTGCTATTATATGAGCTTCTTCAGCGTGTCACCAAGCTGGGAAGCATAAAGTTTTCTGTTGGAATAATCACGCCTTTCAGGCTATAGCTGAAACGTTTGCACCGTGTGTTAGATGCTGTCCCCAAATCTGATGAAGGAAAAGGTTGTGTATCATCACGGTAGATGCCTACCCGAGCTAGGAGCATGGTGTAATCAATATGTCTCGTGTCTGAGCTTCAAATCATGGGGCTGGTTGTAGCTGTTTTTCACTCACAGCGTGAATGTGGCGCTAGCACGAGCTTGCAGAGCACTTTGGGTTAAGGACAAGCCACGGCATTGAAACAATCATATGCCTATGGAGATGGCGTTTTAAACCAGGCATGTTAAATCTACCCCTTGTAATAGTTTCCTACCTTCTTTCAAAGATATCTTGAAATGAATTTTCTTTCCTCTTGAATGGCGCCTAGACTAGATGTTTTCGTGGTTGTTTATATCACTTTACGCCCGATTGTGTGGTTGTTCGTTTAAATCTTATTCCAATTTCGTTGATTTTGCTTGGAATGTTCCTTCCTCTCCTATAGCTTACTCTATTTCACATTTGTCTAAATGGGTTACTGCAATATTGAGTGATGCAGTCTAGTTCGTAGGGAAGGAAACATTATTGAGTTTTGTTTGCTTATATGACTTTCTTTTAAAAAAAAGAATTCTGTGATGGTAATTATAATTATAATTGACGGTAATTATAATAGAAGGTTAAGCCTGCTGCATACCTCTTTTGGTTGAATAAATACGCATTTCTGTTTAGGGCTCTCTTGTTTTGCTAAAAGGTACATTAATAGTGACGTTGTGTCTGAAAACTGTTTAAGCCTATGGGCATTCCTTACTTTATGTTTGATTAGAAAATGGCATTTGGGGTTTGTTTTAGAACTGGTACATGGTTGATCGTTGTACCTAGTCTAGATGAGGGATAACCGGCATCTATTTTGGCCTCCACGTGTTGATAGTATTACTATACCTAATTCTTGATGTAAACTCTTGTATGATTAAAGCAAGGGAAACATTGTAAGTTTAATCTGAATGAAATCTCTACAATTTTTATTAAGGGTCGCAAGCTATTACTAGCTAGACTTGAAACAAAAGTTGTAGGTGAATCTATGGTACTTGACTCGTGAACTCGTTTCTGTTAGATGACAGATGATTTCATGATAATATCATAGGTGGCTGTTATATTTATCTCTGTTTGATATTTGCTAAGACTTTTCCTTGATAAGCCCACACGGATCGGGTAAAATTTTCCATCTTCTTTACCTTTGGCAAGGAGTTCATAGGACTTCTAGCCCTGACCGCACTGCGTAACCTTCCTGATAGCTATGTGCGTTGGTTCTTGGTTTGTGCTTGTACTCGTGGTAAGGTCTTTTGAGTCTGGGGCATCGTTGGTGTTTTTCCCTCTGCGTATCGAATCCCTTGTTTTCGAACTCGAATACCTTATACTTCAACCCTTGGTACTAAAAGGTCCCATTTTGTGGCCTTGTTAGGGAAATCAATTTTTATTTTAATGTTTATTGACATTGTCTGAATTATATAAAAATTATTAATGACTTTTGGGTTTAGTCTTCCCTTATATTATGTAGAGAAGTTGACGATTAGGATAGGGTTTGTTGGTAGAATAATGGCCCTTTCTGTGTCTCTTTCGTACGCTTTTGGAAGAGTGGATTTTGTTTTGGTTATCTAGTACTACGTTTTAAGAAATCCGATAAGGAGGTAGTGGTAAACTCCTTGGTTAAAACCAAAACTATAGTTGTGTTCTTTTAAGGGCGTCGAACCCATATTACTTTGAAGCCCCCGGAAGAATTGGATAACATCATTTTTGCCGCGCCTACAATCATAATTAGTACGCTTTGTCTTCTCTTGGACCCCTTAGTTGGATGAAGTAAATTTTGGATTCCTATCACGTAACCCATAGCATTACATGAAGGAGATATCAACACTCTTGACTTTCTTGTTGTTCCAACCCATAAGGTCTTGCCTTGATTTATGTAATTTTGTTCTTACTAGTATTTGGACTTTCTCCTTGTTGGATAATTTTAGTTTTCTCTCTCATGAGATTAATATTGGAGTTGTGAGTTGTGTTTTAATTCATTTCTGAATTTAGAATATTCGCTTTTTGATATTGTTAATTGTTAGCTTACTATTGCATTGTGTAGCCTTAACATGCTCGATTCTTAACCGACTTTAGTTAATATTTGTGCGGATGGATTATGCGAGTAGACTAGAAGAAAAGAGTGTAAAATTTTCATCTCATGTACCATTATGAAGTTCCTTGTAAAAAAAAAAAAATGTCCAATGTGTTGTAAATTGTGTAACATTGCTTGTAAAGAGAGTTGATATGACCTCTTGCCTTGTATTGTTTGGTAATGGTGAAATAAAGTGTCTTGTGCTTGTGTAGTTAAGCTTGAAATTATCCTCGTGAGAAATGGCATTCAATCTTTACATTGATATGAGTATTGTAAAACTTTGATCTTGAGAATAAATTATTAAGTTAAATCTTTCTAAGACTTAGCGACAATATTTTATAAGTAAAGAAAATGAGTCGGTTAACCCTTAAAGAAGCTAAACAAAAATAATGATTTTATATTCAACAAATAAATGTAAAGGTGATCTATTTGAAATCAAATAATTCCATGAGTGATGAAAATGAAAACATCCTTTGTGAGGTAAACATTTATTAATCGATACCCCTAGCTAAACTAGCGAACACTATCCCTTTGGGGTGAACTCTTAAACAAGCTTAAAGGAAAACAATGGTTAGTTTCTGGAAGATATTAAGATTTAGTAAGTACGAGAAGACTTTAAGTGAACTAATCTTTCAGTGTATAAGAAATTAACTCAGGTTGGTGAGATGAATTTGTGCAAACCATATATTGATTTCCTTCAAAACTTAAGTCATGAGCTAAAGGGCGTCTTACCAAAATAAATAAACCCTAACCATTTCTTACCGTGGCTTGCCCTAGCCGTGAGTGTATCATGTGGATTGGACTTTCATGTTGTCTTGTCAAAAGAAAAATAAATTGTCTTTGATAAGTGTGAACGTTTCGTGCTGACCTTGTGGTCTTCCCGTAACAAATGATTCCAAGTGTTGATTGTAACCTTGTGACGACATGTTGTGTCGTGGTTGAGTCAAAGCAAGTCAAAAAAAAAAGAGTTATCCCAGTATTTCACTTATGTTGTTCTTGTGTTGATAATTTTGGTGCGTTACATATCTCAAGAAATATAACAAAAAGGCCCCAAAGGACAAATGATTTTTCTTGATGAAGACAAAAAATACATAATAGATGAAGTGTTAATTTTTGGAACAACAACCAAGGTTACAAGTATTTTAAAGTTCTTTCCTTCATGATTAAATGCATTCATTTATGTTATTGAGTTGCTTAATTCATTATACAATCCATATACAAAGTTGAAATGTAAAAAGAAGTACACAACTTAGTTTAAGAATTTAGTGTTTTATTCATAAGGAATTTCAAATGTTTCCCACATAAGCCGTGGGATGTGAATCAAGTAAACATCATAACTAATGAAATAGAAGGTGCATGTGCATGAAAATAAAAGCAAAATAATATGAGGTAACCCATCATTGCCTTGTTATTTTTCCTTCTGCTCCATATTTGCTCCATATTTTTCTCTATCTTCATCCTTGTTATTCAACACTACACTGAACCTGAAAGAAAAATAGATGAGAGAATGTCAGTCACGAGCTTAGGATTAAATCATGTTCTTGTACTATCTATCTTCGTGCAAATGAATCTCCTGATATCATGAGGTATGATTATAGAAAAGATAAATGCATAGCAGATAAAGAATAATATTCTACATCAGTACATATGATTCTCACAATCATTTCAAAGAGAAAAGATGAAAAAGGAAAACTATGGAACATAAGAGAGGCCAAAAATCCTAATGTTTTCTAACTAGTTTGTATAGCATGTGCAAGTATAGGTTGCAACACAATGAAGAAATTAATCCTGTAAAGAAAGGGGAAAACAAAAGAAAATTTAGTACAAAAAAGAAATGAACAAGAGATATGGAAGGTTTTTTTTGATATAATGCATGATGAAAGGAAACATCTTTTTAGGAAAAAAAGTTATCCGAGAAAAGGAAGATAAGTCATTCATCAAATTCAAGTAATTGAAGGTCTAAAAGTTGAAATAGTCAAGTTCGGAGAGATTACATCACCGGTGCCATACCTTATTTAACAATGAAACAGAATGGAAAGGGAAATCCGAGAAAATTTGATAGGGCTTTCACCATGTAAAATGTACATTTTACATCTTTCCATCATTTTATTTCACAAATACATGCTTGTGAGATGTGATAAAATATAAAATAATGTACTAATCAAATAATATGTAAGAAAAGGTCATTCAAGAGTTGCAATCATCTAAGTGCTGCAAAAGTATTTTAGCCATCATGATCCACTAGCACAATTTGAGCATCCTAAGAACCTGGCACAAAAAACTCGACGAATCCCCATTATAGCATCAACTTGAGAAGATGTTATTATAGGTAAAAAGGAGGGTACAATGTATTTCTAGCTCATGATGCCTTTAAGGTAAACACAGGAACAATGAATAAAGAAAATGACATCTTTAGGTCATCAAATGACAATGATTAATCAAGAAAAGATCAAGTATAGTCAAAAATGCAAAGTTTCAAGGTTCCAAGAAAATAATACATCGTAAAAATCCTTGAGGGCTACAAGACTAGATAGAAGGTTCATTCATGACAATTCACTTTGATCAAGATACATAAGGTATGAGTCAAGAATGCTCAAAACTACAAATATCAAAATGAATTTTTCAAGAAAATATCTTTAAATACAAAGTATGAAGTCACTATCATGCACATTACAATTATCAAGAACTTGAATATAGATGTGGCATCCATGCAAGAAAAAGAGATCCATTTTCATCACATTACAGTTAGGTATAAAGGAATGATTGAAGAATATATGTAACAGAGACACAATATGACTAATGAAAGAAATTTCATATCAATGAAATAAGAATCAATCAATCAAAATGACGTTGTAGTATTATGTGATTTTTATTACTTCTTAAGCAATATCAAGTATGAATAAAAGATCAAAGTACAAGGAGACCTTTTAGAGTCCTATCACCTTATTTTCCACAAAAATCAGAGTATTATTTTATTACACATGTACTCATAGTGGTCCCCATAATGGGTGATATGGAATTGAATAAAAACTTTCTAAGTGTAAAAGACAAGGCATTATTTTTACTTGTAGAGGCATTATTTTACTTGTAGGAGAATAATTTTTGCATGTGCATCCAAGTGGGGAAAGATTAAAAAGTGCTAATATTAACACTTCAAGTGGATCAAGTTGCAGATGTCACGTCATTAGCTAGAAGACAAAGATTACATGCATTGGAGAAGACTTGCTCATGAAGCAAAGTTTATTGTTAGCTAATCTATTTCATCCACCTTTATTAAAAATAGAATAGTCAACTACACTTTGAATGAGTTTTGTTTTTGTAACCAAGGATATTAATGCCTCATTGTATTAACATGTTTATTTTTTATTCCTTTATTTATTCAGGATAAAGGATAAAAATAGGATGCATGGGCGATTACAATTCTTAGTCTATTTTTAGGAAGGGTGGGATGAATAATTTTGCTATATATTGTGTGCATTGGAAAAGCACAAAGGAGGAATTTTTTTGGATGTAGGAGAGCTGAAGAAGATTTTGCAAGTTTTTTCTCCCTTAAATGACAATTGATTTTTTCCTTTCCAATTGTTTGCAAAAGTGTCATGTATACTTTATTATTTCTTGTGAATGTCAAAATTCCTTGATTGATCATCTTACCTTGCTGCAAATTTAATTATATATGCATAATATTAGTGTGTGTGTTTATCTTAACATTATTGTTGTGAATCATTTGCTCAATACATTAAGTGTTTTGCCTTAATATTCTAATGAAAACTATTTGTTTGTGGACCCTAAATCCATTCTCAAATATTTTTGCATGTACTCACCAAAGCCTTCAAAAAGTTTGTTGTAACACCCCATTAGTCAATTCTTTTATAGTCATCTTTTTAACATCAAAACCCCAAAAAATTATTTTAGGATACATCAAGAAGGAACTAGCCTTGATACGTGAAGACTCACCTCAACAATAGGTATACCCACTGCACTGCAGGTGTTTCTATTGTATCTACAAAATAGAGAAATCCGAGTAAGCTCGAACCCTATAGTAATCTATCTACAAGGTTCACTTTCGAGAGATAACAATTTTTGGCATGCCCGATGGGACAATGAATCAGATATGATAGCTTATTAGATAAATTTATACCATATTCATAGTAAATAAAAGTTACTTTTGGAGCAACAAGATGCAACAACTTATTCTAAAGATTTAAAGATTTATTTTGGCGACTCTGTAAGGTTGATTTTAGACTAGGTTTGCAGCATGTTCCATACCTAAAGTTACTACAAGATCATCGATAAGAGGAATTATTTTGAGTTTATTTCTTTACCTTTCAATTCTACAAGAAGAATAAGACTTGGTAACACCCTACCTTATAATAGGACTAGTTTTAACAAACCTCCTCGTAATCTTCCTCATCACATATTAATTTCATTTTTTAGATCCATTTTTATCAATGGCTATTCAAACACGTATATGAAATTTATGACCTCGACTAATGGAATCCCATTATTAATTTTAGTTTATCATGATATTCATAATGCTGCTATGAAAATTTGTCTTCATTCACTAGGTGAAATTCAGGTTTCACCTACTAAGCATATCAAATATGTGCCAACCCTATGTGTAGTCCATAATATAACACATGAAGATGTAGCCTTGAGAATTTTAGTTGCATCCTTTAAAGGGAAATCCTTGCATTGGTATATAAACTTAGAGATTGGAAGCATAAGAACTTGGGTCGAGTTAGGTGATAAATTGCTAGAACAATTTCAAGATCATCCGAGATCATTTATCCCTCATAGAACAACTATTTACAATTAAGAGAGATCCTCATGAATTTATGGCAATTTTTAATATCCGTTTAGCTAGAACTTGGGAAAGAATTCAAGCAAGTGTTAAGCCTCAAGTTTCCCATTCTTTCTTTATTATCTTAGAGTCCTAAACAATGATATTTAAACTATGATTTAGTCTATGGGAGGTGAAAATTTCCCGACATCTTATGATATTGCCATAAAGGTTGAAAAAACCTTATTCAAGCCGGTAAATTGGCATCAAGGCCTTCATTGCCTCTTATAGAAAATTTTTCACCTATTCCGCATCCTATTACCATTATAGATCCTTTGTTTTAGATCCTTTAGATAAAAACTATGGGTAGTAAATTAACGTCAATTGAAAATAAAATAGCCCATCCTAGCAAGCCATATCAAGTTCCTTATTAGCAAAAGTAATAAAAGAAACATAATAAACTTGCTAAGATGCAAATTTCTTCAAAACCAACAAAAAAGAAGTTCAGAAAGTGGACATGGTCTTTGGAACAATGGAATAGGACCACATTAAAGAAGTTAAATGGATGGTTAAAAACATCTTAATCGCTCATGATATCAATAAGCCACCACAATTTTATTTATCTCTAATTACTAGAGATAATTTAGTTCATAATTGCATGGTTGACAGTGATGCAAGTAGCACAATTATGCATAAAACAATTGCAAAATAGTTGGACCTATAATATAAGCCTATAAAGAAAAGTGTGTTGCAGAAGCTAGATGTGACAAAAACTAATATAGCTTTTGTTATCGAAACCTGGAAGTAAATTTACATGTTTGTCCCAACGTTACAATTCTACAAGATGTGATCATTGTAGATTTGCCTCCTTATTTTGCCTTATGTTTATCACGAGATTTTAGAGTAAAAAGGAGGTTATCTTCCTTCATATTGGTAATTTTTATTCGTTACTTACATGATATGGAACTAAGGTTATCAGAAATTCAAAGCTTCTAGCTAGATTCCATATTGTGCCTCATGCTTCAAATGTTGCGAAAGAAATTACTCAATTATATATCACCGATTTCAATGTTATAGCTCATCTTTCCACACTTGATGGTGTTTCTAATCTATTCATGGATGAGAAGACTCAAGAAGTAAATTCCTCTGACTCTTTTAAGGAAGTGGAAGAAGGTTTTTTTGGTGTTTATTTCTTGCATGAAGAAAATGCACCAATTACCTTGTTGTACAAAAAGAAGAAGCATAGAAGGGTCATGGAAGCTTCAATTTGATGGAGCCAAAAATAAGAAAGGAAAAGGTGCAGGTTTAATGCTTACTTCCCCTTCAAATGAAAGATATTTTTCAGATTTAAGTTTGTAGTTTTCTTCTACTTATAATGTAGCTGAATACGAAGAGTTAATTCATGGCTTGCAATGGGCTTGAAGAGAGAGGTATCAACACTTTACAAGTTTTTGAGGATTAAAATTAATTATTAATCAACTCAAAAACTTTAACATGTGTAAGAATTCATTTTTGAAGTCTTACAAAAATAGATTTTCGACTTAATCATTGATTTTTATGATATTAACATTTAATATGTCCCAAGAACTACAAATAAGCATGCAAACAGGACTTGCAACATTGGGTGGTAGCTTTAATGTACTAGAATAGATCAAAACCGTAAGGTACAACCACATATTAAATTAGTTATCATACCTTCAAAAATGGAGAAGATTTGTAGGTTTTCAAATATGGTAAACAAATTTGTAGATTTTTGCAACAAGAGGTTTAATTTTCTACAATAAATTAGGAAAACTAGAGCATTTCTATGGTGATTAGATTGTTCAGGTTAAAAACAAATAAGTTTCCTCAAGGATTGGTCACACAAGAAGACATTTTAAGTTTTGATAATCGGTTAAGAAAGGAGAAAGGAAATAGTTTAACTTATGTAGGTAACTATGAAAAATCATGGTAAATTATGATAAGAAGCTACTTATTGAAATGTATGTTCTTTAGTTGAAAAATAGTCATTTATCAAATTATGTAAATAATTCAGAGATGTTTTTGCATGGAAGTACCAAGATTTGAGATGGTTTGATCTAATTTTAGCTTAGCATACAATAGAGTTATAGCCAAATTCTAAGCTAGTTAGGTAGAAGGAAAGGCCTGTAAATCCTAAAATTGAGCCATTTATGAGAAAAGAATTATCCTAGTTAATCGAATTAGGTATTATTTTTCTATTCAAGCATTCATGTTGGGTATCTAACCTTGTGTCTATTTGGAAAAAGAATGGAGAAATCAGATTATGTGTGGATTTTAGAGATCTTAACAAGGCTTCATTGAAAGATCATTATCCACTACCTAACATGGATCATATTCGAGAATAGTTTCAGTGTTTTGATAGACTATCTCTTTTGGATGGTTATAGTGGATACAATAAGATTCTAGTGCAAGTATATGATAGATACAAAACAACTATTACCACAAAGTCGTACTTATGATTACAAAAGAATTTCTTTTGTCCTTTGAAATGTTGGTGCAACATTTCAACGTGCAATGGACATGGATTTTTGTACCTTAATAAATAAATGCATATTGGTTTATTTGGATGATATTACCGTATTTAAACAAAATTATTTTGAACATCTAATACATTTAAGGAATATGTTTAAGTTATTCAGAAAATTTAGAATATCATTAAATCCCAAAAAGTCTATTTTTTCAAGACACGAAGGTAAATTATTTTCCTAAATTATTTATAAACAAGGTTTAGCAATTGAACCTTTCAGAATTGAATCCATATCAAATATATCATTTCCTCATCACAAGAAGGCATTACAGAGCTTTCTCGAAAATTCAACTTTGTTAGAAGATTTGCTCCAAATTTTACAGCATTTGTTAAATCTTTGACAACCATGTTAAAGAAAGATAAGAATTTATCTTAGACCAGGAAAGGGAGAAAAGGATTCAAAGCCATTAAAATAGCCATTTCTCAAGCTCCTACTCTTGTAAATCTTAATTTTGATAAAGATTTGACAATGTATGCAATCAGCTGAGATGAAACAATTTCAGCCATATTAACGCAGTTAATGATGAAAATATTGAACAGCCAATTGATTTATTTGGACAAAGTTTACATGACTATTAAACAAGGTACACTTTTCTTGAAAAATAAGTATTTTCAAGGGGCAGAGGACTAAAGAATTTTAAGTACATGCTTTCAAAAAATAAGATACATGTTCTTGTTTCTTATCCAAGTGTCAAAGCCTTCTTGTTAAATAAAGAATTGAATGAGAAGAGGGAAGGCTAGATACCAAAGGTTATGGAATATGATGTTGATATCCATGTTATTAAAATATTTCGAGATAAAGTTTTGTGTAAGCATATAATTTATGATATATAAAAAACAATAAGCTACGTAAATCGGAAGATCTAGAACAACATGTTGAAGTTTTGTATTAGTAGTCGATGGCATGGTGCAATCAGAAAATCTGAAACCCGAGCTTGTTCAAGAAGTTCATGAATCAAGGTGGATGACTTATTTAGTTAACTATCTACAACATGGCACTTAACTTATCTAGTAAGGTATGGACAACAACAAATGAAGATATTTTAGGTAACAAGTTATACCTTATGTTTTTTTTGATGGTGTGTTATTTAAAATAGATGTAAACAAAATCCTACTTGGTTGTGTTGATTATGATAGAATTCAACAATTATTTTCCAAATTCCATGAAGGACATGCAGAGGTCATTTTTCAAAGCACATACTATAGCCTTAAAAATTATGAAAGATGCTTACTATTGGCCCTTCATATTCAAATATTTCTTTGAATGGATCTTAAAGTTTAAGAAGTGTTGTTTCTTTGTTAGAAAAGAACATTTAGATTCGCTGCCCCTACACCTTTTCAAAGTGGATCAACCATTCATGCAACGGTTTCTTGATTTTATTGAATGATAAATCAACCTTCGTCACAAGGACACAAGTGGATTTTGAATGGTACAGATTACTTTACATGCTGGATCAAGTAATAGCTTTGAAAGATGCTAACAAAAATTCGATACTATCCTTTTATGAAAGTATAGTTTGTAGATTTGGTGTTCCAGCAACTATCATTTTAGATAATGCCTTAGCATTTCTTGGTGTAAAGGTAACAAATTTGGCTATTCATAATGGAATTTATTTAATTACATAATATAATTATTACCCACAAGGTAAAGGGTTAGCTGAAAGTACTAGCAAGAATCTCTTAAGGATCATCAAGAAAACTCAAAGATAACCAGAGAGCTTGGCATCTAATGTTGAATTCAGCACTTTGGGCTGAAAAAGTAACCCCAAAAATATCACTGGAAATTCACCGTATAAGATTTTTATGTAAGAGAGGCAAGAAGACCCATCTCATTAGAGTTTCCTGCATTAGATTTTTTGCATTAGATGAGCTACTTGAGAATGAACCATTACAGGTTCTTTATGTAGAATTGATGGAATTATAAAAGATGAGAGATAAAGCTTATTTAAACATGGAAAAGAATCAAAAATAGATGAAGAATTTTTTTGATAAGAAGGCTAAGTTCAAAATATTCAATAAAGGAAACATTGTGTTGAAATGGAATGTTGATTGTGTAAATCCAAGAAACCACACAAAATTTGACACACTTTGGAGTGGTCCTTATATGATTTCATATTGCAAGGAAGATAATGGTTTTCATCTTTCAAGGCTGAATGGAGAGGAACTTCCCATTCTTGTGAATGGTATGTGTTTGAAAAGTTGTTATTGAAAATCCTACAATGTTTGTTTAGAGTAGGATTTCCCTTTCAATAAGTGTAGTTCCGCCACATTCCAATGTTTTTCAAATTCAATAAGTGAATCCGTAATAAATTAATTTCAATTGAAACAAATCATCCTAGACTAGCAAGCCATATCAATCTCCTTATTAGCAAAACCAACAAAAGCAACATAATAGGTAGCCATATCAACAAAATAAAAATTATAGACAACGATATCAACCAAGACAATTAGAACCAAAGCTCCTAGTTCATTTAGTGGTCTTATTCCAGTTAACATAATTTACGAAGAATGGTGTCAACCTTGTAATCAAACTCATTCATCTACCAACTACCCAAACGCATTCTTGAATATAAGCCTTATTGGATAGCCTCGGTCAAATTCAAGCATTATATATGCCTCAAATGAAAGGGTGAGCAGCAAGAAAGTCATGTTTGGAAAGCACCAAAGAAACATGGTTATTTTTAGTGAAGATGAATTTATTTACATTACTAATAGAGCCCAAGAAAAGGATCAGGAGAGAGAAAAATATAAAAATAGACCTATTCTTCCCATAGTCACAGATTAAACAACTACATGCCAAAAATTATCTAATAGTTATATTGCTACTTAGAAAATAACATGTGTTTCAAGTGGTAAGGAATAGTAAAAATAGTCACAACCTAACCCAAGAAGATTGTTTATACCTCAGATATCAAGAGCAGCTCAAGCAGATTCAATTTTCACCAAATCCTATGCTAAAATAGTAGAATCTATTTTTTAAAGCCGTTTCTTCTTTTAACATTGTTGATGTAATGAAAAAGCATAATGTTAATATCTCAATGTGGGATGCTCTAAGTATTCCAGGACAACAGGAGCTACTTTCTTAGTAACTTTCTAAGCTATAAATTTCTTCAAAACCAACAGAAAAGGACGTTCATAAAACAAACATGGTGCTTGGAACAATGGAATAGGACCACATTAAATAATTTAAATGAATGGTTCAAAAGGTCTTAAAGACTCATGATATCAAGAAGCCACAACCATTTTATTTATCTCTCGATTACTAGAGGTCATTTAGTTCATAATTGTATGGTTGAGAGTGGTGCAAGTAGCACATTGTGCCAAAAGAAATTGTGGAAAAGTTGGGACTTTAGTATGAGCCTATAGAGAAAAACATGTTACAGCTATATGGGACAACAACTAATACAAATTGGTGTTATCAAAAACACAAGTAACTTTACATGATTGTCCCAATGTTAATATTTGACAATAAGTGACTGTTTCTGATTATCCTCCTTATTTTACCTTATGTTTATAATGATATTTTATAATAAAAATAGGAGGTTATATTCCTTCAGATTGGTAATTTTTGTTCTTTACTACATGATATGGAACTAAGTTTACCATAAATTCAGAGCCTCTGGCTAGATTTCATATTGAGCCTCATGCTTTAAATGCTGCGATAAATTACTCAATTTCGATCACCGATTTCGATGTTACACTCATGTTTCCATAGTTGATGGTGGTTATAATCTATTCATGGATGAAAAGACTCAATACGAACATGCCTATGACCCTTTTAAGGAAGTGGAAGAATATTTGTTTGGTGTCTATTGCTTGCATGAAGAAAATGCACCAATTCCTTGATGTCCAAAATAGAAGAAGAAACGAGAAGGGCTATGGAAGCTTCACTTTGATATAGCCAAAAATAAGAAAGGACAAGGTGTGGGTTTAATTCTTACTTCCCCTTCAAATGAAAGGTACATTTCATCTTTAAGTTTGTAATTTTTTTGTACTTGTAATGTAGCTGAATATGAAGAATTTATTTATGTCTTGCAATGGGATAGAAAGAGAGGTATCAACACTCTACAAGTTTTGGGGATTTAGAATTAGTTATTAATCAATTCAAAAACTTTAATTTGGGTAATAATTCATTATTGAAGTCTTATAAATATAGATTTTTAGACTTAATGGATGAATTTGATGTTATTAACATTCAATATGTCCTAAAAGCCCAAAATAAGCATGCAGACATGGACTTACAACAAGTTGTTGCTAGCTTTAATGTACTAGAAAAATTGAAAATAGTAAAGTACAACCACATATTAAATTAATTAGCAGACCTTTAGTGCCTTAAAATGGAGAGAATTGGTAGGTTATTTAAGATGATAAATAGATTTGCATATTTTTGCAGCAAGAGGTTGAATTTTCTACAATAAATTAGGAAAAACTGAGGCAATCTATGGTGATAATATTGTTCAGCTTAAAAACAAATAGGTTGCCTCAATGATTGGTCACCCTAGAAGACATTTTTAGTTCTGATAATCAGTTAAGAAAGTACAAAGGCAACATTTCAAATCACACATGTAACTATGAAGAATGGTAGATGAAGAATGGTAGATTATGTGTGGAATTTAGAGATCTTAACAAGGCTTCATTAAAATATAATTATCACTACCTAACATGGATATACTATCTCTTTTGGATGGTTATAGTGGATACAATCAGATTCTAGTCCGAGAAGAAGATAGATATAAAACAACTTTTACCACCAAGTGGGGTACTTATGCTTACAAAAGAATGCCTTTTGGCCTTTCAAATGTTGGTGCAACATTTCAACATGCAATGGACATGGATTTTCATACCTTACTAAATAAATGCATACTAGTTTATTTGGATGATGTTACCATATTTTCAAAAAATTCTGATGAACATCTAATACATTTAAGGAAGACATTTCAGTTATGTAGATACTTTGGAATATCATTGAATCCCAAAAAGTCTATCTTTTCAATACACCAAGGTAAATTACTTGCCACATTGTTTCTAAACAAGGTTTAGTAATTGACCCTTTTAGAATTGAAGCCATATCACAACTATCATTGCCTCATCACAAAAAGGCATTACAGAGCTTTATGGGAAAAATCAACTTTGTTATAATATTTGTTTCATATTTTGCAGCATTGGTTAAACCTTTGACAACCATTTTAAATAAAGAGAATACTTTCTCTTTGTCCAGTGAAGGAGAAAAGGATTTGAATACATTAAAATAGTAATTTATCAAAATCCTACTCTTGCAAATCCTAATTTTGATAAATATTTCACAATGTATGCACTTGCACAGAGATGAAAAATTTCAGCCATATTAACTCAGTTAATGATGAAAATATTGAGCAGCCAATTGCTTCCTTTGGAAAAATTTTGCACGAATACAAAACAGGTACACTTTTCTTAAAAACAAGTTCTTTCAATAGTTAGAAGACTAAAGAATTTTAAGTACATGCTTTCAAATAATAAGATACATGTTCTTGTTTTTTTGTTTAAATAAAGAATTGAATGGGAAGAGAGCATGCTAAATAACGAAGGTTATGGAATATGATGTTGATATTGGTGTTGTGAAAACAGTTTGAGATAAAGGTTTGTGCAAGCATCTAATTGCTGATATAGGAAAACAATAGCTACTGAATCAGAAGATCCATATCAACATGCTAAAATTCCGTATTAGTACTCAAATGGCATGGTGCAAATAGAAAATCCTAAACCTAGGCTTATTCAAGAAGTTCAAGAATCAAGGTGGATCATTGATTTAGTTAAATATCTAAACAATGACACTTATTTAGAAGGTATGGACAAGAAAAAACAAATATATTTTAGGTTACAAGTTGTACCTTATGTTTTTTATTGATGGAATGTTATTTAAAAGTGATATAAACAAAATCATGTTTACGCTTATGTTGATTATGATAAAATTCAACAATTTTTATCCGAATTCCATGAAGGACTCGCAGGAGGTCATTTTTCAACACGTACTACAACCTTAAAAATTATGAAAGCTATGGTTACTATTGGCCCATCATATTCAAATATTTCTTTGAAAAGGATTGAAAGTGTAAGAAGTGTGCTTTCTTTGTTGGAAAAGAATGTTTATCTTCGATGCTCTTACAACCTATTTTAGTGGATCAGCCATTCATGTAGGGGGTATTGATTTTATCAGCATGATAAATCAACCTTCGTCATAAGCATACAAGTGGATTTTGATTTCTACAGATTACTTTAAAACATGACTGAATCAATAGCTTTGAAAGACGCTAATGAAACTTTGACACTATCCTTTTATGAAGGTATAGTTTGCAGATTTGATGTTCCAACAACTATCATTTCGAGATAATTCCTTAGAATTTCTTGGTGCAAAGGTAATAGATTGGGCTATTCAAAATGGAATTTTTTAATTACATCATCTAATTATTACCCACAAGGTAATGAGTTAGGTGAAAGTAATATTAGTGTAGAATCACAACACCCAAAATGGTCCGGGTGTGTAGTGGGGCATTCGGTGTGATTCCACAACATGGAACCATTTCTCAAGGTATGGGACTTACAAAACTTTAGATGGACCTCAAGAGAAATCCAGGTCTTGCTTCCTAATCTACCTACCATAATCTACTCTAGTGCAGGAAAAACCTATTTTGTCCTAATCTAACAATTCCAAGGGATAGAGAGAGAGAGGGGTGAAAGATACACTAAGTGGTAATACACCGAGAAAAGGAATTGGTTGAATCACATATCCAACTACCCGAATTAGAAGAGGTGAGCAAAGGAGAGGGTGGACAGGAATGCACACCACGACTAAGATAGATTTCACATGGAACACCTCTTCAAAACCAATTGAGAATAGCTCCCAAAACCTACAACAAACATCAAAGTATGCACAATATACCTCTGAATGATGAGAGGTAAGAAGAGACAACAAAATAAGCCAAGGATGCACGGGCATCATGAAAGAGATTGTATTGCTCCAAAATGTTACATGGTACATCATCGGTGGGAAAAAGGTAAGAAAATGCCATTATAGAGAGATGGGAGGAGGATTAGACTCTACATTCTACCCTATGGAAGAAAGAGAGAGTGGGGAAAAGGAGAAATAATGACCAATAACTTTGAATATGTCCTTTATTATAATATATAGGAATAATGAGAGAGTGGAGGAAAAATTCAAATCCTGCTTCAACCACCTTGAGATATGCATTGAATCCTACTTTGAAAACTCAACCACCATCCCTCAATTCCCCGGATCCACCCACAATTTTTCAATTTTGACTCGATTACTTGTTTGGCATGTTGAAGGAGGAAGAATGATGGATTAGATCAAATCCAATTTGGTTGTTAGAGAAAATAGATCTTATATTAATGGCACAAAGTATTTTTCCAATTTTCACCCACTCTAGCTTGTTAAAAATGATATTTTATGTTTTTATGGCATAGAGGGTGTAGACGTTTCAAAAAGTCTTCTCTACCAAAATCTAAGTTTCTAGTCAAAGGATATGGTTGTTTGAAGATTCAAATCATTGGAGCACAATATTTAAAGAGTCTTTCTATACCGGTCCACATGGCAGCCTCGTGCACCTTGAAAATTCAGCCCTAATTTTTACTTTTAAAAGTGCACCGGATTGACATGTGGTAGTTTCCATGGGCTCCACGGTGTTCCTTTGTATTCTACCTAAGTCTCTTTGCCGCGGGCAAAAGTCCGACCCTGACACATGGATGCCTCGGCATTTGTTTGGAAACCCACCCCAAATTTTACTTTTGACATAGTACCGTGTAACACTTAGCTCCTTCCGTTGGCTTTTATCCGCTTTGACTACTCAACCCATGACTCTGTCCCTTTTTTTGGACTAGGGACACGTGGAAGGCCCATGCTCATTTGAAAAGTTGCTCAAGATTTTACCTTTGAAGGAGCATTGTTAAGACATGTAGTGCCTTTACCTACACTCTTATACTTAACCAATTTAGGCCCGCTTTTGAATTTGACCTCTATTGACCATTGGCCACGTGGAGGGCTGGCACAAGTTTGAGTCTCCGCCTTGGGCTCCTATCTTGAAATTGCATCGAGTTGACATGTGTTTCCTTGAATTGTTCATACTTTTCAATGGCTAGATTTATCCCTTTTTGTCCTTGGACATGTGGAAGCCTCGCACTCATTCGAGTCTCCACTTGGGGTCCGATTTTGAATGTGACCCATTAAGACACGTGGCACCCTCCACTCGGCTCCTAGAGTTTTCAACGGCGGTGTAAATTTTGGGGCTCTAGACACGTGGAGGCTTGTCCCTTGTTTGATTCTCCACTTTATATTTAACCTTTGAAGATGCGCCGTTGAGACACTTGGTAGCTTCCATGACTTGCTCCTTAATTAACCAATTTTGGGGCTCATTCTAAATCATTTACTGAGCCTCAAGACTTTGAGCCTTCTCTGTTTCTTTTTCCTCTAAGCCTGTGGTTTCGTGACACTGTCTTCTCTCTTCCCGACCTGTGTTTCCATTTTAGAACCCACCGCAACTTGTTTGTTGGATTTGAAGCATGGGTTGATTCAATGGATTCGTTCTTGAATTTTTTCTTGGTGACTCATGGGGACATCTGCTCGCTAGATGAAGAGACTAGTGGCCTTGAAGCATCCATTGGGTATGGAGTCAAGAATAATAACCTAATACTAATCATGTCTCTGATCCGTGAGCCCGACCATTTGCTCTTGGTGATCCTAAACCTGCCTTGGAAAAGGACTGCCTCGAAACCCATTTTTAGTTGCTCTATATTTGTTTCATTTTGGAACTACCAACTGTTATAGATAGTTATGGGTCTTTTTGGCATGAATACTAAAGGGCCTCGGCCTCACGCACCTCTGGAGTAATATGAATGAAACTTATGTACAAGGAAAATATCATACATGTCTCGAATGATATGCAAAAGTGTGCACAAGCACTTCTTCTACCTACAAAACAAAGTCTACTCCAACTCCTACACCAACCATAGAGAAAGAAAAGCTCAAACAAAGCCTGCTAGAGGAAGGGAGAAGTAGCTTCCCTTCCTCAAGAGGCACATCCATGCAAATGATTTAACATTTAATATGGCTTCTTGTATGAGTGAAAAACTTACAATAAGCCGATCTTTCACCCAAATCATCAAGGTATCAACATCAACCAAAAATACCTCCTCAAGCTGATTGGCATTAGACTCCTAGAGGTGTTGATGATGACCCTTGGTACTTTGATACTCTCCCTCATGCTTAGAAGAAATCATGACTTATTTTGGCTTCTCCATTGGCTCCAATGAAGCCAAGTACCTGATTGGGCATGGTATGATGCTTTGAATGTTCCCTTTTCTCTAAAATTTAACTCCAAGGATGGATTCTTTTTGTAGACCTTCTTGGATGGATGGTGTGAGAGGGATGATGACATCCTCTTTAATTTTCTCTTCCTTATCTTGTGAAGAACTTGGAAGACTCATATCTTCCAACCTTAGTTCTAAAGGCATGTTTGAGACATAGCATGTTGTTCTTGAATGCCCTCCTTTATGGCAATAGGATCATATGCTTGGAAGGTGGGTGATAGAGGAGTAAATGATGTAATTTCCTCAGGATCCTCTCTATCAAAGAAATCCTCCAAGTTAGATAGATAATATATCTCCTTGTTGTCCTGTTGCATGTGCTTGACCTCCTCCATGGTTTCCTCTTGATCTATAACTTGCTCACCATGGTTCCCTTCATCCTCCAACATGAAGTTTGAAAGTTCAAACTCCTCTTCAACATTAGAGATTGAAGGGGATTAGGTGGGAGGAAGAATTGAAGGTTCTTCTATAGCCTACTCCACACTTGGAGCCTCTAAAATTGTATGATCCTCCTCCATCATGGGTTCATGAATTAAATCAGGCCTTTGAAATGAAAGAAAAAAATCTTCAATGATGCTTTATTCATTGAGTGGCTTCAACTCTGATTTGATCTCCCCTAGATGTTCCTCCTCCTTAATCGGTTGTGCAAGATGGATCGATCAACATCCTCTTTAGACAAAGTTTCATTAGGACACTACTTCCGTGAGTAAAAAATTGTTGATCTTCTTCTTCTTCTTCTTTTCTTTTTCTATTGCAAACTTAGCCTTAGCCACCACTAGTTCTTCAACTATGACCTCCTCTATTATCTTGACCATCAAGGGATCTTTGTGAACCCAAATTTGGTAGCCCAACTCTTCGATTGTCTAACATCTCTTTTCTATTGAGTTCCTTCTCTTGTTGTTATCCTTGTCTAGATTCTTGAGTCTCTTCCCAACATGGCCTTGGGGAAGTAAGAGAAGTGGTAGGTTGGGGTTCAACAATTTTTCTTTTTTTTGTGGTGGGGAGGGGATTGGAACTTCTTGATTCTTTGGAGGGAATGACTATTTGGAAGGTAAAATGGTAGAGGAACTAAGATGAAATAGAATATCGGGATGGAGAAACAAAATTAACACTTTGGGCAGCAGATGAGGGGCTTGACTCTTGATCATGCTTAAATGATAAAGTATGAGAAAGAGAAAATGAAGAGCTAGGAAGTGGTAGACTTACCCATTGACAAGGTTGTCTTGTGTCCAGCTCATAAGCCTCAATATCCTCAATCCACTGTGTAAGTTGAGGTATCACTTCAACCATGAATCAAGCTTCTCTGGGGTTATAATGTCTTGGAAAAGGGCCTCCCAAAGGACAAGGTGCCCCGCAACCAATCTTGAATGCCTTCATTTGTGTTATGCCCCTTGATGAAATGTGCCCACTTCCATTTTTTTAATCTTATCCAGCAAATTAACATTCTCCACATTTTGTCACCATTGTATACGTCCCTTTGTTCTTTATTAGCTCCATGGCCAAACTGACTTTGACCCTACTCATATGGGAAAGCATAATGGTCCTAGATCTGATTATAATGCTGATCTGGAGGAGTTGGGAAATGCATTGGAGTTTAATTCCATTGCTGTTGTAAGTTTGAGTTCCATGAAGGGAGTTAAGTCATGATTGCACAATTTCATGAAATGGAAGAAAAATGGGAGATATGGAAAGAAAAGTGAATGAAGATGGGTGGAAATGGATAGAAAAGTTTTGTAACTTTAAATATGGGGTTGTTGACCATATGGAGTCCCCAAATGTGCCTGCGTGCCTCAAAAGGCTGAATCTCACCAAGAACACATCAAGTTGATGAAATGAAGTGGTAAGGTGCTTTAGACTGTCCCACCGAGCGTGCCAATAATCTTAGTACAAATTGACCGCACCCCGAATGGCCTCGGGTTTAAAGTGGGGCATTTAATGTGATTGTATAGTATGGGACCATCTCTCAAGTTATGGGACTTACAAAACTTGAGATGGACCTCTAGAGAAAGCCTTTTCTTACTTCCTAATCTACCCGCCACAAGCTACTCTAGTGAAGGAAGAACCTATTCTATCCTAATATAACAATTCCAAGGGGACGGAGAGAGAGAGATATATAGGTTGAAAGAGCCTACATTAAGTGGTGATACACCAGAAAAGGAAGTGGTTGAATCACATATCTGACTACTTGAAATGGAGAGAGGTGAGAAGAGGAGAGGGTAGACAGAATGTACCATGGACCAGAGATAGATTTCACACATGAACAACACTTCAAAACTCATTAAGCACAACTCCCATAACCTGAAATAAACATTAGAGTATGCATAGTATACCACTGCAACGATGAGAGGTAAGAAGAGAGAAAAAAATAAGCCAAAGATGGACATATTCATCACAAAATAAATTTTATTGGTCCAAAATGTTACACGGTACATCATCAGTGGGAAAGAGGCATGAAAACACCATTACAAAGTCATGGGAGGAGGCTTAGAATCCACATTCTACCCTAAGGAAGAAAGAGAGGGGGCACAGAGAAAACAATTACCAACAACTTTGAATATGCCCCTTCATTACAATATATAAGAAGAATGAGAGAGAGGAGGGAAAAATTCAAATCCTACTTCAACCACCTTGAGATATTCATTAAATCCTTCTTTGAAATCTTTGCCACCATCCCTAAATTTCTATTGCGGATTCTCCCACAATCTATAAATTTTCCTTGATTACTTGTTTGGCGCATTAAATGAGGAAGAAAGATGAATCGAGATCAAATCCGATTTGGTTGTTAGAGAAAATAGATCTTATATTAATGTACGTTTTCCTATTTTTCACCAAATAAATCCTATTAAGAATGATATTTTATGTTTCCATGGCATAGAGGGTGTCAAGACATTTCCAAAAGTCTTCTCCCACCCAAATTTGAGTTTCCAATCAAAAGATATGGTTGTTTGAAGATTTGGATCGCAGGAGCACAATATTTAAAGAGTCTATCCATATCGGGTCCATGTGGTAGCCTCACGCACCTTGAAGATTCATCCCCTACCTTTTGCTTCTAAAATTGCGCTAGATTGACATGTGGTAGCTTCTACAAGTTCCATGTTGTTCCTTTGTATTTTGCAAGTAAGTATCTTTACTTGGCGGGGCAAAAATTCTTACCCTAGACATATGGAGGTCTAGCGCTTGTTTGAAAACCTACCCCAAATTTTTTTTTGAAGTAGTGCCATGCTAATACTTGGCCCCCTCTAGTGGCCTTTCTTTGCCTTGAGAATTCAATCCCGACTTTGTCCCTTTTTTTGGACCTGGGACACGTGGAAGGTCCGCGCTCATTTGAAAACCCACTCAGGATTTTACCTTTGAAGGAGCATCATTAAGACACGTGGTGCCTTCCTCCTACACTCTTATACTTAACCAATTTAAGCCCATTCTTTGAATCTGACCTTTGTTGACCATTGGCCATGCGGAGGGCTGGTGGAAGTTTGAGTTTCTACCTTGGGCTCACATCTTGAAATTGTGCCAAGCTGAAACATGTTTCCTTCCACTTGTTTGGAATTTTCAACGGCCAGATTTATCCTTTTTTGGTCCCCCGGACACATTGAATCCTTGTGCTCATTTGAGTCTCGCACTCGGGGTCCTAGTTTTGAATGTGTGTCATTGAGACACATGGAACCCTCAACTGACTCCTAGACTTTTCAAAGGATGGTGCAACTTTTGGGGCTCTGGACATGTGGAGGCTTGGCACTTGTTTGAGTCTCTACTTTTGGATTTAACCTTTGAAGATGCGTCATTGAGACACTTGGCAGCTTCCATGGCTTGCTCCATACTTAGCCAATTTTGGGGCTCATTTTGAATCATTTGCAGAGCCCGAAGACTTCGAGCCTTCTCCATTTCTTTTTCCTTTGAGCCTCTGGTTTCTTTGACATTG
This sequence comes from Taxus wallichiana var. yunnanensis, assembly GCA_018340775.1. Taxonomy (NCBI): domain Eukaryota; kingdom Viridiplantae; phylum Streptophyta; class Pinopsida; order Cupressales; family Taxaceae; genus Taxus; species Taxus wallichiana. The sequence goes on from CM031242.1 coordinate 986,397,688, forward strand.
TCTTCTCTTCCCCAACCCTGCTATTCCATTTTAGAGCCCGCCTATAACTTGTTTGTTGGATTTGAAGCGTGGGTTCATTTGATGGAACCATTTCTTGAATTTCTTCTTGCACGGGGTCATGTTTGATCAATTTTGCTAGGGGAAAATTAGGATAACAAGTACTAACAAGAATATTGTAAGGATAATCGGAAGAACACTCAAATATAACCAGATATATTTTCATCTAATGATAAATTCAACACTTTGGGTTCACAAGAGTAACCCCTAAAAGATCACTGGAAATTCACCATACAAACTTGTTTATGGAAGAGAGGAAAGAAGGCCCATGTCATTTGATTTTCTTGCATTAGATTTGTTGTATTAAATGGAGATAATCGAGAATGAACCATTATAGGTTCGTTATGCAATTGATAGAATTACAAGAGATGAGAGATCAAGCTCATTTTAACATGGAAAATAATCAAAAACAGATAAAGAAAACTTTTGTTAAAAATGCTAAGTTCAAAATCTTCAATGAAGGAAACATTGTGTTGAAATTGGATGTTGATCATGCAAATTCGGAAACAACATAAAATTTGACACACTCGAGTGATACTTATATGATTTCACCTTGCAAGGAACATAATGATTTTAATCTTTTAAGGCTAAATAGAGAGGAACTTCCCATTCCTAAGAATGGTACGTTTCTCAAACACCATTATTGAAAATCCTATAGTGTTTGTTTAGAGTAGGATTTCCCTTTCAATAAATGCGCTTTGGCATATTGCAATGTTTTTCAAATTCAATAAGTGCATCCATGCACATGATCTAGTTTACCGATCCTTTCCTAGTTTTAGTTTGTTTTTAGAAGGGTTGGACCTTCGAAAGACATATTTTTATTACATGCTTTGTAATCGATGCCAAATGGACAAAGAGCAAGGTACTAGTATAAAAATAGGACATGCTGCTTTCCCCACAAGATCGTTAGAAATGTTGAAAATTTTTACACTCGTGCGAAAATGGGTAACTCAAAACTTCATTATGATGGATGGAATTGGTAAAATGCACCTAAGACAGGGGAGATTATTTCAATTTAATATTTTTTCCGTTGGATTAATTAATGACTACATGTAATTTGTAGCTATGTGTGTTGTTATAAAACATAACAAATCACATAGTCTACAATTTCATGTTTGTCTCCAACAAAAGAACACAAAGGCCCCGAAGGACAGATGTGTTATCTTGATGAAGATAGAAAATACATAATAGATGAAGTGTTAAGTTTTGGAACAACAACCAAGGTTGCAGATTGCAAAAATCAAAGTTCATTACTAAGGTTATATGTATTTTAAAGTTCTTTCCTTCATGATTAAATACATTCAGTTATGTTATTGATTTTTTTAATTCATTATACAATCCATACACAAATTGAAATGCATAAAGAAGTACACAACTTATTTTAAGAATTAGATGTTTTATTCATAAGGAATTTCAAATGTTTCCCACACAAGCCATGGGATGTGACTCAAGTAAACATCATAACTACTGAAATAGAAGGTGCATGTACATGAAAATAAAATCAAAATAATATGAAGGAACCCATCATTTCCTTGTTTATTTTGTCATGTTGCTCCATCTTCGCTCCAGCTTTTGCTCCATCTTCATCCTTGATATTCAACACTACAATGAACCTAAAAGATAAACAGAGGAGAGACTATCATTCATGAGCTCACAATTAAATCATGTTCTTATACTTGTCCATCTTCATGCAAATGAATCTCTTGATATTATGAGGTATGATTATAGAAAAGATAAATGCATAATGATAAATAATACTATTCTACATCAAGACATATGATTCTCACAATTATTTCAAAGAGAAAAATGAAAAAGGAAAACTATGGAATATAAGAGAGGCCAAAAATCCTAATGTTTTTTTAACTAATTTGTCTAGATGTGCAAGTACATGTTGTAAAAAGGAAGAAATTAATCATGTCAAATAAGGACAGAAAAGAAAATTTGTAGAGAAAAGAAATGAACAAGAGATATGGAAGGATTTTGGATATAATGTATGCTAAAAGATAACATCTTTTCAGGACAACAAACTTATATAGAAAGGAAGCTATGTCATTCATCAAATTCAAAATTAATTGAAGGTCTAAAAGCTGAAATAGTCATTTTCAGGAGACATTACATCACCGATGTCACATATTATCAAATAGCTGAAACATAATGGAAAAGTAAATATTAGAAAATTTATATAGGGCTTCATCATGTAAACTATACATGTTACATCTTTTCGTCATGCTATTTCACAACTAATACATGTTTGAAATATGTAACAAAATATAAACTATTGTACTATTCAAATAATATGCAAGAAAAGTTCATTCAAGAGTTGCAATCATCTAAGTGTTGGAAAAGTATTTTAGCCATCATGATCCACTAGCACAGTTTGAGCATCCTAAGAACTGCTAGTTTGTAACATCAACATAAAAACATTCCATTACAGGGGAACAAAGGAGGGTACAATGTATTTCTAGCTCATGATGCCTTTAAGGTAAACACAGTAATAATGAATAAAGAAAATGAAATCTTTAGATCATCAAATGACAATGATTCCTCAAGAAAAGATCTAGTATAGTCAAAATTCAAAGTTTTAAGCTACCAGAAAATAAGACATCGGAAAAAACCTTCAGGGTACAAACTAACCTAAAGGTTCATTCATGACATTCACATTGATCAAGATACAAAAGGTACATGAAAAGAATGCTCAAATTACAAATATAAAAATGAATTTTTCAATCAAATATCTTTATATACAGAGTATGAAGTCACTATCATGCACATTACAATTAGCAAGAACTTGAATACAGATGTGGCATCCATGCAAGAAAAAGAGATTTATTTTCATCACATTACAGTGAGGTATAAAGGTACGGATTGTAGAATATATGTAATAGAGACACAGTCTAACTAATAAAATAACTCTCTTATTAATGCAACAAACATCAATCAAGAAGGGAGAATAATTTTTACTAATGAAAGACAAGGCATTATTTTACTTACAGGGAGAATAATTTTTGCATGTGCATCCAAGTGGGGAAAGATTAAAAAGTGCTAATATTATCACTTCAAGTGGATCAAGTTGTAGATGTCACATCATCGGGTAGAAGAAAGAGATTGAATGCATTGGAAAAGACTTGCTCATGAAGAAAATCTTATTGTTAGCCAATCTATTTCATCCAACTTTATTAAAAATAGACTAGTCAACTCAGCTTTTACTTCGTTGTATTTTTGTAACCAAGGTTATTAATGCCTCATTTTATTAGCATGTTTATTTTTATTCTTTTATTTATTTAGGATAAAGGATAAAAATAGGATGCATGGGTCAATACAATTCTTAGTTTATTTTTAGGAAGGGTGGGATGAATAATTTTTCTATATATTTTGTGCATTGGAAAAACAAAAAGGACTTTTTGGATACATGAGTGTTGAAGCAGATTTTTCTAGTTTTCCCCTGAAATGAGAATTGATTTTTCCTTTCCAATTGATTGTAGTGTCGTGTATACTTTATTATTTCTTTTGAAAGTCAAAATTCCCTTATTGATCATCTTACCTTACTACAAATTTAGTTATTTCTGCATAATATTAGTGTGCATGTTTATATTAACAATATCGTTGTGAATCACTCACTCGATACATCAAGTATTTTTCCTTAATATTCTGCTGAAAACTATTGGTTTCTATACCCAAATCCATTCTCAAATATTTGTGCATGTACTCAAGTGAAAGCCCTCAACAAGTTTGGTGTATCGCCTCATTTTTCAATTCATTTACAATCACCTTTTTATCCTCAAAACCCAAAAAGTTATTTTAGGATACATCAAGAAGGAACATGCCTTCATACCGAGACTCACCTTAGCAATAGATATACCCATAGACCTGAGGTGTTTCCATTGTATCTATAAAAGAGAGATATTTAAAGAAAGCTTAGAACCTCTGCAATCATCTCTCTACAAGGGTGCACTTTCGAGAGATATTAGTTTCCATGTAAGGAAAGTTATTCACCATTCCTTTTGGTGTGTCACATCTTGTAGATTAGGTTTAATTTATTGAAATATTTTCAACACTCGTATCCTTGTAAAGTTAGAGAAGATTTTATAATAGATCCTCTACAATTTTAATGTGTGTATTAGATTAGAGGAATATGAACCGACCTTCATCTAGAGGGTTATCCCGATTGCAAATTCCCACACTTTGGGATAAATATTTGTTTGGAGAATCATACTTGATTGACTCAAAAATTTACTTGCAAGAAATTAGGGTGTTGTGATTACACATCAACATAAAGATGAAACAAACTCTACTTGTTTTGTAGTTTATTTTCCCTTTCATTAATAAAGTACTTCATTTTGACCATGATGGTCATCTTGCAACCATGTATCTGAGAACTGTAATTGTACTTTATAACTTGTTTGGAAGTTGAAAACTAGTCATAGTATTACACCTTAAAACATGTTTTTGTAGTTTTGGATTCTATCTCTGAAACTGAAACCAATATTTTCTTTATAGCTAGCTGCATAATCTGAGGATGAAGTTCTCTTCTTAATCTATTTATAATCATGACTAAAATACAAGAAAAATGTACCTTTCTTTCTATACCTTCATTGAACTCTGTACTTGATCATTTTGAAAGACATGAATGCCTTTTCCTCTATAGCTTGGAATTATTTTTATACATTTAATGCAATCTACATTTTTAGTACAAAACTTAAATCATGAATTGAGTTCTTTTTTTTTAACCCCATACCCGCACACTTAAATAGAATGGTCAAAAACAATAAGCTTTATCCTATCTTGTAATCCATACTTGAATTCATTTTATTTCTCTTTCTTTTGTGTCTATCATGATTTCTATGAACTCCATGAGCTTCTACTAGATATTAATTTTCATTTACGTATCAATCACTTGATGTATCTTAAACCTATTGATTTTAAGAGATCCATTTTCTTGAAACTAGAAGTACATGCATGTAGATTGAATCATGAGCTCAAATTTTGACATTTTATCTATAGTTGTAAGTTACATCACATGTATTATGTTAAAACATTGAATTTTCTTATGAATAAATGCTATCATTTTTGTAATTGAGTTGTGTAATTCCTTTTACTTTTAACTTTTATGATATGTAATGATTGTACAATGAATTAAATAGCTCAATAAAATACTTAATAACACTTAATCATAAGAAATGATCAAATTGAAAGTACTTATAACTAAAAAATGAAATCTCATCCATGTAAACAAAAACTATGTTTTTTTAGTCCAACTCCTTAGGTTTGCATATATTTCCACATTCCTCAAGGTTGTACTCTATTTCTTTAGAGCTCTTTTAAAAATTTGATGAAGGTGAATAATGGAATAACAACATACGTGAGGTGTTTCATTCTTCAATAGTGCATATATAGCTACATTTTTATTTATTGATCCTCTTATGCAACGTAAAACACAATGAAAAATGCATAACTTCCTCTTAGTTAGGTCCATTTCATCAATGTCTTCCATTTGAAATGGAGTTTCAAGTTTCCATTTTTGAATGAGTGTAAAAATTGTACACAATAATAGCTTAAGAGAACACATTATCCTTACTACACACACAATTTCCAATCTTAGGAGGAAACCACATACTCAAGGAAAATTTTAACTATGTTGTTCCTAATCTAGCCGTGTTCATGATGGTGTCTCTAATCATACAGTTATGACAATAAAATCACACTTGGTCTCTTATTTACTTAAACTAGAAGGTTCCAACGAGTATAATATTTATAATTTTATGTTCATCCTAAGGTTTAAGTTTTCTATGCTAAAGGGAATAACATACGAAGAAGGGTAGTTATGCACAAGTTTTAACTAAGGTTACAAAACTTCACTAATAAACCTTTCAATACTTTGCAAAAAAATTAACTATCCGTCGTTGCAACTTCACTTAACATATATATCCAACCCCTTTTTTACCATATGTAAATCTAAATCAAAATAACACCTATAGTTAAATAAACATTTTCTAAAGCACCCCAAAAATCACCTCTCATTCATACTTCCAAATTTCAATAATAAATATTCACTATAAAATATCAATACAATACACGCGCACACACACACACACACACATATTAACATACATAATTTATAATAACACACAATGGGTTATAACCACGTCATTTTTCTATCCTACTTGCATCCTATAAAATCATGTGAGCATGAAATCAATGATAAATCACCGGCATGTCATCCACCTAAATCTAGCATAATGAATGTTTTTACTTTCCCATTTACATAGTAATGATAATAATTTGCATTCTAAAGGAGAGGGTTAGAGACATACATTCATTTCAGTTAATTTCACTTCATTTCTTAACTAAGGAGATATAAAGAGATAGGAAAGAGAGAGAAACACTCTTTTTCTAAAAGTCACATCCCACACTACAATCCACATGGGAGCATTTCATACAGTCACTTATGCATTTTTAAAAAATCACGAAAATTTAGAGTGTTTGCTACTTTCTTGTGACCTTATTTTACATTTTTCCAGTAGTTGCGAGAATGTCTCATTTTGGCTCGTAGACTAAGAAACCACATTAAAAATAAAGTGCAAATATTACTATCCAAGGAAATGACAGAGTGTAGGCCTTTTCAGATTCCCATGTGCCTTGTCATGGATCCTCCAAATCGCAACCTCCACCTCCTACCGCACATCCCCATTAACACTCTCCAACCAATCCCAATCAATTCCCCCAATTCTTCCCCGCCTCCCCCATTTTTTAAATTTAATTACATTTTATTAATTTTTAATGGTGGCACTACATTTCCCTCCCCTTATAAGAGTATCATCCTTGATGCGACAAAATGCCAAGGTTAGAAGATGATGATCATAAGCGAGGAGTAAAACAATTAGTGGTTCATGCCACCAATGATAACAGTACCTATTTTAAAAGTGCACCTAACGAAGAGGGAAAAGATGTATAATTTCTTAGTGTTCCGTGAAGATTGGTAGTTGAAGTTTACATCATTACCTATTTTATGTTTACTCTTTTCCATAACTCGTAGTTATTAAGCTCAAGTTATTAATGTTTCATTGGTTTAAGATTTCCATTTATTTATTTTTGTGGGTCCCTAATAGAAAATGAAATCACAATACCACACAAGGGCTAAACACAACACTAATGGTTCACAAGACATCATGAAAAATTTCACAACTATATCACATCATAAGATTTCAATTGAAGCATGGAAGATCATACATAGCCCTCACAATATATTACTTATCACAAATGCACCCAACACAATAGTACTCATAACATAAGAAGGTTACAACAACATGAAATACCCAACGTTGTACATAGAAATGTTTCACACAACTCGAAACCATAATTATAGCTACATAATGTCAATATGGAAGAAACATCATAAGACATAACCAAGACTCACAAGAGTACACATAAACCATAATACCAATACCATAATCCTCCTAAAACATCATAAAACATCTCCATTTACCTAGAAAAGTATCACGGAACATCTCCACATACCTCCCAAAGTGTCAAAAACAAATCCATATACCTCCCAAAGAATCACAAAACATCTCCATATACCTCCCAAAGCATCACAAAACAACACAATATACCTCCCTAAACATCACAAAACCTCCCCATGTACCTCCAAATGCTCCATCCACGCGCACAAATATCTTATCCCTCCCTCAAATCTCTTATCACTCCCTGAAATATCTTATCACTCCCTCATGTAGAATGTACAAAGGTAGATCAAGAGAGTTTTCTTATACCTCCACCAAAGAGGTCGGTCACCCTATGGCCCTAGGTACATATAGTTTAGACACCCTAACCCAAGTCACATAATAATGTGTGGTTCAACAACCCGCTAAATATCTCGTAACTCCTTGGAGCGTACCTCTATACAACAAAGTAGGTCCATAGGTCCAACCACCGCATGTCGAATCACATGACCCTATTCCAACACATTATGACATTAGAACCAACATAAAAATCCATTTCAAATGCCAAGTTGTAAAAATCTCAAGCCTTGGGCTAGTCTATAAAAAAATAGACTTGAAACGAAAATTTAAAACTAAGAAAAATAAATGGAAAAATAGCCATAGTTAGTGTAACAACTAAATAAAATTCCAAAAATATAAGAACACATCAATCAAGAAAAATATTGGTTCTCAAAGGAAAAGAGAATGATAAATTTATGAATAAAATACATATAGAGAAATAACACATTACAATCACTATGTGGCCTCATACAACCACTAAAGGGGTACTCATTGAGTTGCTAGAACTTGGACATCAAGCCTCGGATCGTAAAATAACATATCAAATAATAAAACTATCATAATCTATGCTTGAATCATCCCTCCATACTCCCACAAGGCTCAACATAGTCAAAATCACATAGGATTGTTTGATGGACAACCCAATAGGAGAGATCAAGGGGTTCTATTTTTCATAAGTTGAGCCCAAGGTGGTGCACATCCACAATATATTAAGCAAGCTCAAAGTATACTAAACAAATGGAAGTGGGTTTTTTATTTTATATAAGACTCCACTTTCTCACTCATACTCGGCTCAAGATTATGAAAACCTAGTCTACACCTTCTCTCTCCACACATATACTCTTAACGATTGCTCCCCTTAGGGTCGTCAAGTGTAAGGTTCACAACATAAAACATAACTACATCACTAACACATTGGTAATTCACTCATATTAACCATAGCATCTTACGCATGGTATAGATACATGGTGTTCCACAATCATTACTTTCATGGCTTAGAATACATCAAATTTGCACATAATTCACCCAAATTATAAGGATTGTATAATAGGGTCATACGTTCACCATATTCCCCTAAATCATGACATGAACTATCATATATTACAAAATTATATGTATTATGAAAATAATGAGTAACATTACAACATATAGTCAATTTTAATACAACATGGTGATGCACATGACTCATCACAACATGATGACGACATCATGATAATATCTAATTCACTCTTAACCAATTTTTTCATTAAACCCATCAGCACACCTTCATATCACAAAATAACAAGATGCTCCAACACACCGCAATTCACAATAAAATTCTTTTCTCATATAACAATGTGGCACATCACACATGAACTCTTCATTGATTCCACAAAAAGGAGATCAAATACTCTCATCACAAGAACATGAACATGATAACCCGTATGAACTAAGGGACATGCAAAACTTGTGCATTACTAATATCACAATTATGGCATTGGTCACATCACTACATATATCACATTACTCTTCCCATATTAACCATCACCATGCAAAAATAATTAGAACTCCAATCCATGCTAGAGGTTTAAGATCTTGAACCTCTACTTTGATACCAAGTGTAATGCCCACCTTTTATAGACACAAATATAACAATAAAAATATGAGAATAATTTTTTTAAATTATATTTTTTGATGCATGACAACATAAGGGATTTATTAAGACAATGCATAACACATGGTACAACTGCACAAACATTATCCCACATAGATGACATGAAAATACATGTTACACATCAAGACTAGCTTTCCCCAAACGACAAGGTACAACAATTAACTCAACTATAGTTTAACTTTCGTATGGGCATTGTAATGTTCATTCCTTTTCGACGCTTATTTTACTATGATTTTGATTATTGTTGATTGAGACATGGACATTATTATTATATTTTGGATAGCTTATAGATAGACACGATGGACATTATGATTATTATTGTGTTCTGACGATTATATTTGGATTATTGAACTAACCTTGTGATTTCTTGGATGTTGAGATTTGTTAATGATGTGAGGATATTAGGGATCAATGATATGTTGTTGAATGCATCCAGTAGATATGAGTTACAATAGACGTACGGAATTCAATAGTTGTCGTAAAAATATGAATTGTTATAGCTGGTAAATATTAATGGATAGGGAAGAATTGTAATTGTAAATAATTGATAAGTGAAATATGTGTTTTATTATTTAACGTATTGATTATGTTTAGATGATCAGGCTGGCCTTGCGACCTCATTGATGTTTCCCAAAATGGTGGAACTGAAATGTTTAGAAATTATAAATAACAGATAGAATTACTTAACTTTGACGATGGTTTAGCTATATTCTATGATGATGTTAATTGATGGATAATTATGTGTTTTATTACTTAATGTTTTTATGTGGCCTTGAGGCTGAAGGGGTATTGTTTGATTAGTTACTGTAAAATTATATCATGACAACTAGAAGAGGGTTACGAGACTAACCATAGGATAATATCGATGGTTGTAATGAAGGTCACCATGGCATATTTATGTTCAGTTATATTGTTGTGTGTTGTTAGGTTGTTAGGAGGTCCCCATGGGGGATGACCTCAAAATGTGACCATGGGCTATGTGTGTTTTTCCTTTTCCTTTTTTAATTATTTTTGAAGTATGTGACTTATTATTGTAATGTATTTCACTTTATTATTGTTAACTAATTGCACTTATTTAAGCTCATTAATCTTGTTAATTAAATTAATTTGGGATGTGACCAAGGGGCATTTAATTGGGGTATATTGTCCTTGTGATATTTTGATTTGAGTTAGATTTTAATTAATTTGGATGTTGTGCACTCAACCCATCCCTCAAATCCCAAAATTTGACTTTAGAGCCATTTTTGGAGGCTTGTGGGACAAGTTAAGATTTCCCACACCTCTTAAATTCATCTACCAATTATACATATGGGGTAAAGGTTCAAATCTAGACCCCATTATGTGATTTAGAAGGTAAAAGGTGAAATTATTGCAAAGTCTTACATGAGCTTCTATTTTTTTATTAGACGCATGGAGTGAAAATTTGTGTGTGGAAGGAATTTTTCATATCCTCACCCACCAATTTATTAGCCTTTGTTTTGATGTTTGAATTGCTGATGTGGAGTTGAGGAGAAGTGATGTGGCATCTTATATGGAATCACCTCACAATCCTCTCCTCTTTTTATATTTATACAGTTATTTTGATGTTTTGGGGGTTACTTGATGGAGTTGTGCACTAACATTTTGAATATTTTGGCTTGATTTTCTTTCTTTGTGTCTTGGAGCTTCTTTAGATTTAGACTTGAGCTTAGAAGTATCTTAGAATTGTGATTGTGGAGAAAAGGTTCTTATGCAATGATAATGTAGGGACTTTAACCTTGCAATTCATTATTTTATTATGTGTTTTGTATGTAAAATGAATGTTTGTGTGTGCATGTTTGAGACTTGGGGTCATATGGACTTAAGGATGGTGTAGGAGAATGAATAAAGTGATCTTTTGATGGACGGATAAGATTATTTTTGCATATTTTGGAGGGAGTTTAGGTGGGTGTCCAACCTTTTTAGATAAGTCATTCTTACTTATATTTATATCAAATACTTAAGGGAGTGATAAGAGTATGAGGGAGTTATAATTGTTTCAATGAGGGATAAGAGTTTGGTTTTGTGGATGATGTGGCCTTTACGGCGCCCATTTGGATGCATAAATGATTTCCCCATATTTCCTTACTTCCCAGGCTTAGATTTTTTAAGCCTTGTTTTGTAAAAGTTGCATTTTATTGATATTTTTGTTTTGTGCTTGTATGTGTGTTAAAATATTGTTGGCATGTGTGTTGTAATTTTGAAGAATATTTTAGAGTTTCCATTGGTTGGATCCATTCCTTATTTCTCTATGGTTGGGGATCGAGGCAAATGAGGAGGATGGATTCTCCTCCTCATTTGAATATAGGTTGGAAGGAGAGTGTTTCCTACTCCCCTTTCCTTTTGTTGTGTCTACAAGTTGAAGATAATGAAGGAGCTCAAATTTGATTCCTTGGATAGAATTACTTTGTGTAGAAGACAAAGAAAGAGAGATTATTCGCACAATATAACATGTTGTATCCACCTTTGCGTGGAGGGATTTTTATATTGCATTGTAAATTTGAGTTCTTCTAAATGTATTATTCAAAATTTGTTACAAGTTATCATACCACAAATGTATATGCTTAAATATTTGCATTTCATGATATTGAATCTCCTTGCATTGTAATGAGTTGTGGGATTTATATTTTATAACATGTTACATTTTATTAAATCTGAAATGGTTCCTTTTTGTAATGGAAATAATTATATGTTGAAATGTGGAAATGGAGAATTGCATTTCACTATATGTTATAACTAATTAAGATATGCAACTTAATTCAATGTACATGTTATTATTTACATTCCAAAAAAAGAATCTTATATACTCGGTGGATGATTACACTATTTCTCCTTCAAAATTATTGAACTTTACTATTGTTTATATAAATGAAACAATAATACAAAAATAAATCATACAATTAGTTCCTTCATTAAAACACAATTTTTTTTCCTTCAATTGTGAATTTCTCTTTACAACAATAAGTATATCAATATTATAAATGTATATAAATATACAAATAAATCTACCTAAATAATGTTAGAAAAAAATTAGAAAAAAAAACAATATATATATATATATATATAAATTTAAAATTTAAAGAAACAAAAAAAATTAGTTATAAAAGGAAAACTTTGTTTATATGAATCGTGTTAAGTTTTATTTGGAAAAAATTAATTACAAAATAGCAAAAAAATTGCAATATATGGATTATTTTTATTATAATAATAATAATAAAATTAGGGGGCAACACCCCATCACCCCACTATTAAATAAATAAAAATTTTTTTACGAAAAACAAAATTATAATAATATAAAGGTGGGAGGGAAGTTGACCCCCACAATTAAAAATTTTAAATATAAGACCACCCCAAATTTATTAAATTTAAACCAAATGTTGACATGTTTTGCACAACATAAAACAAACAAAAATTAAAATACATATATACTAATATATATAAATAATTTCAAATTTCATATATATATATATATAAAAAAAAAAAATAGGATAATGAAAATACGCATTACAGGGAACTGTTAAAATTCCAAAAAAAAAAAGGAGACAAAAAAAACTAGAAAATCCTAGAGAAAAAAAGAGGAAATAAAATAAGAAAAGAGTGGATTTCACGGGATCAATTCCTTCCTACATTTCTCGAACATAAAAAAATCCTTAGCTTTCATACTCTTCCATGGCCTCCTCCTTCAACCTACAAAATCAAAACGTGCAAATGAGAGGATTAGGGAAAAAAAAGGAATAAAAGAGAAAACATAAGGATAAATTTTGGATTTTGGGTCAAAGCTAGATCTAAGGGCTCCCATTGTTTTATTCTAAGGGTGGGGATTTGGCCCTACACCTTTTAAGATTTTTCAAATTTTGTGGGAATGGGTGTCTTAAAATAAAGTGTATGTGCATGTAAGTAATGGGGCCAACTAGGGTATTTAAACATGGGTGCAAGTGGGTTAGAATAAGAGATGTCATTTTCTATTATGTAGGTAATTTTAATTTAATAAATTAGTTACGAGGGGTTAAAAGGTAACAATTATAATTGGGTAAAATAAATAGATGAACTAAAGGTATAGATGAGTGTTATACACCTAGGGGATTGAATTTTATTAAGGAAATAATTATATAAATTAAATGAAAGACATAGGAAATCATTTAAACCTTAATGAAATTTCAGAAATTAAATAAGTGTTCCATTACTCTAGGAAATGCAACACATATATGTTTTTAAACACCCAAAAAATCTCTTAAATTTCTAACTATTACGATATAATTTTTTCATAGTTTTATATTTTATTGTTATTGGTGTTACACTTCATCCAAGACACAACACTTTTCTGGTTTACAATTTTATTACCATTATCTTCCATTAATGGCCTTAATTGTTGAAAATCACTTATCATACGGTCCTTCATTTTTCTTAAAACTATACTATGTTTTCCTTACTTAACTTAATATTTCACTTGTAGTTACTCATTCTAATTTTTCTTGATTCCCTTATTGCAATAGAAATATATGGCTTGATTGTTTATAAGAACATATAATCCCACATGAGCCACTGGTGTTTATTCTAAGGGTATGTCTTTTAAGTTACATGTTTTTGGTTTTGTAATTTATCTCAGTTGTCACAAGGAAGGTTTACATGAAAAAAGTGATGTTTATTAGTTTAAGAGTGAATAGATTATACATTCTTTTCATATTAGCATTTAATTAATAAGGTTACTCGATTCATGCTTTAAGTAATTACAACTATTTGTGTATCCTATCTTCTTCATTTAAATGCTCATTCATCAAGGTGCTAAGGTGTATGATTAACACTCAACTAAGGTTGGATTCCTAGAAAATTAAGTATTATATGCTTGTTACAAGAATTCATTCAAATATAAATTTTACACACCTTACTATGGTAATAACTAGAGTGCTTTAACACCCTTATCTCAAAATCATGTTGTAACTCTAGGTACATTCAATACTTCTTGCCAATATGACAAACTACTTTGAAAGGGGTTAAAGGGAATTCACACTAAGTATTCTCATATGTAGATAACTAAAACATAGGACCCTCTCAAATAATCTACATTCATCGTAAAATGATTTCACTTAATTTGACTTTAAAAAAATTATTCAAATTTGTTGAGTAACCCATTTGTTAATAAGGAAATTTATATGCATGTGATCCTACTAGCTCTCATCCTAGGGAATTTCCTCGAGAACATGATTATCTTGTTTCATAATGTACATTCATTATGCATTAGGATTAGTGGGGAACAATAGGGAATACTCCTTCGCTTAAAGGATTAATGTTCACATTAGGGATCACATATCATGAATTTAGTCCCACGCAACAAGATGGTTTAAACATATTATAAGAATGATACTAAATTCACTTTTCTCCTAGCACACCATATTAAGGTTACATTCCCACAAACTAATCATAAATAAAATAGTAGATAAGTTTCATAGTTAACTCTTAATATTGTATCAAAGAACCTAATGGATAAATGAGAGTGGGTATCGTGTTCATTTATGAACCTAACTCTTAAAGGTGACTTTAAAGGTTAGTGGGAGATCTTCGCCACTCAACTCATGTTTCGGTACTAGATATTTTTACACTATGGTTAATGTTGTTTTCATAAGGAGTGTGAGCTTAAGAGAACACATTATCCTTACAACACAAACAATTTGTAATCCTATGAGGAAACCACTTACTCAAGGTGAATTTTAACTATGGAATTCCTAACTATTGGGATCATGATGGTGTTGTTAAGTATATATGTTATGATGATAAACTCAAAAAATTCTCTTTTCTAATTAAACTACAAGGTGCCACCAAGTATAGGATTTATCATTTTATGTTCATCCTAAGGTTTCAGATTTTTATGATAAAAGGAATAACACATGAAGGGTAGTTATACTAAAGTTTTAACTAAGGTTTATTGATATAGTTAGGTTTCTTCATTACATTTTTAAGTTAAGGAACTCTAACACCCACATTTTCGATGCACAAATCACACAACAAAATAGAATCCTTAATTAGGAAAAAAATACTAAATAATTTTTTTATTAAAAAGGGTTATAAACAAAGTACTAACAACTAGGTTTAATTATTTATTATTTAATAACTTCTCGCATTTGAAAGGTTTTCGATCACTAATTTAATAATTATTATTTTTAATTTACACTAGGACACTTCAAGATAAATCCCTTTCTAGGGTCATTGTTAATTCATCTTATTTAAAATATCAATGGGGTCAATAATTCCTAAGTTAGTTTAATTCTTACTTCCCACAACATTTAATAATAATTCCTCCCATGAGGTTGTCTATCTAAACATTTAAAATTCTAATTAATTAACCCTTAAAATTCATTATCTAAGTTACCCTTTTTGCAATTATTTAATTTATCCCCAAGGGACCCAAGCCATATATTCACTTAACTTTCTAAGGTTAGAGTTTCAACTTTCCCTAACCATTAATTTGCCCCATTCAACTCAAATACCCATACTTTTAAAATTACCCAACCCCATAAAGTGCCACAACTTGAAATGTGTAGGGTTGATCCTCAACCCTTAGATTAAATGGATATACACCCTTAGATCTAGGTATTTTCAAATGAACCATTAACATTCATATGCGGTCTTCTTGTTATCTCTTTTACCATAACACATCCATTTATTCCATTTTAATTTTCAGGTTTGAGGAGTGGAAGCCATGGAAGAAGGAAGTGAAACCATGGAGAAATTTCTTTGGATCAAGTTTAAATGGGGAAATCTTCCTCCACTCCATTCTTCTCTTAATTTAGTTTGTTCATGCGTTTTTATGACCAGGTTCCATATTTGATTATTGTAGAGATTCAACCATGAATCTAGTTTTTCTATTAATTATTTACATCCTTAAGTTCATTAGTTGGGGAAAACCCCATTTAATTATACCTATGAGATTATAAACATTGAATTTGCATAAATGGATTTATATGCTTAAACAAATGGTTTTATTCCATTATGCGTTGGAGGTACATTCATTGTGAAGTTTTAAAATTCATATTTTAATTAAATCCATTATGGAATTTTCACGTGGGTTTTATTTTATTGTCAAAATTAAAGAAACCACCACCCTAAACAGTTAGTGGTCCTATTACCACAACCATGTCCGGTGATGACCCTTTGACTGTCACCTTGTCTCGGGTGAAAATATTAAAACCATCGCTCTAGTAGGGTGGTGGTCCTAAAACTATTCTTCTCGCACATAGTGGTGGTTTTGTTTCCCAAAAATAGGACCTCAAATTTAAACAATTTTTAAATTGTCTTGTACTTAGGTTGGTTCCTAAGGTAAAATTAACTTTAATTAAGGTGTATACAATTGATTAGTTGATATGGTAATGTCATTTGTTCGTTTCATGACTTAAATTACTAAGTACATAGCTTTTCCATTGGAATAGTGAATAAGATTAACTACTAGATTTCCTTTTCAATAAAATTGCTTATAAGTTCTAAAGAGAGATAATAAATAAAACAAATTACTAAGTATTATTTCCTTTTATTTACACAACAAGAGTGATAACCATTCCAACAAGGCAATTCAAGTATAACTTTCATACATTCTTCTAACACAAACACAACCATTTTACCAAATGAAAGCACAAGTAACTATGATACATTTCCAGATTTGATAGGAACACATTCTCAATAAATTACAACTTTCAAGTTCTTCTTTCACCCTTTTAATACAAAAAAACTTGATAATAAAATGTACAAGGAATTACTGTTTTTACAAAATAAGATTTTCATCAAGGCAACAATACACTCTTTTTTTCTCAACAAGCATAGTTCAATTTTATTTCGATAAAAATATCTTATTTCCAACAATATGAACATATAAGTTACAAGTTACAACTTTCACTATTTCAACATTGAAGCGAAATTTAAAAGGTGCTTGTTTTGTATCCAACATAACATGACTCCTCTAATATTCAACTCCAAACATAACAACTAAATAAGAGAGTAAAAACACTCTCCACCAAACCTATAATCTAATGAGAAGGAGAATTCATCCTCCTCATTCACATCCCAAATTCCAATAATGAACCAATAAGGGTATAAAACAAACTTGGTAACTGTCACAATGCATCCACAATAACCATTCACTCAAAACTTTCCACACACGAACAATACAAAATAACAACTATCATAACAAATTTCCTAAACAAAAAGGCTCAAATTAAAGCCACGTCGGAGAAGAAACATGGGGAATCACTTATGCCTCCCAATGGGTTTAGGTGTCCACCTTAAAAATACTCCAAAACTCCTTCACACAACCATAAAAAAATTCTTCTCCCTCTCTCAATTTTGTTATTTCTCCCTCAATTTTTATCCCTCCCTCAATAAAAATATCAAGATAAATAAGAAATCTTTCTTAATATTGAAAGGTAGAACACCCAATCCCAAAATTCCTCTCAAATGTATAAAATAAATTCTTATCCTAATATTCAACTCCAAGCATAACAATTAAATAAGGGAGTAACAAACACTCTCCACCAAACCTATAATCTAATGAGAAGGATAATTCATCCTCCTCATTCACCTCCCAACCCCAATAATGAACCAATAAAGGGTATAAATTAAACTTGGTAACTGTCACAAGGCTTCCACAATAACCATTCACACAAAACTTTCCACACACAAACAATACAAAATAACAACTATCATAAAAATTTCCCAAACAAAAAGGCTCAAATTAAAGCCATGCGAGAGAAGAAACATGGGAATCACTTATGCCTCCCAAAGGGTTTAGGTGTCCACCTTAAATACACTCCAAAATTCATTCACACAACCATAAAAAAATTCTTCTCCCTCTCTCAATTTAACTTATTTCTCCTCAATTTTTATCCCTTCCTCAATAAAAATATCAAGATAAATAAGAAATCTTTCTTAATATTGAAAGGTAGAACACCCAATCCCAAAAATCCCTCCAAATGTATAAAATAAATTCTTATCCGTCCATCAATATTTTCCCCATTTTATTTCTCCTACACAACCTTAAATCCATTCTAATCCCAAAACCAAAATACACAACATTCATTGATTCACAACCATTTGCACAACAAATAGAAATAAAAATACATGGGTGAAGTCCCTACCTTGCCATTGCAAGTAAAACTCCAAACCAAGAGGAAAAGCTCCAAGATTTTCAAGTTCAAAACAAGCTCTAAAATATTCCAAGCTTCAATCAAACACTCTAAAAGAAAGCTCCTCAAAATACAAGACTATAAATAAACCCTCTAACCCAAAAACCATGAAATAAACTTGGATAAATGTAAAAAAGGTAGAGGAGGTGAGGAGGCTCCATGTAGGATGACACATAATTTCTCCTCAACTACACATCACATGGTAAAACCCCAAAATCAATAAATTGGTGGTTTACGAAATGACAAGCCTATTAAAAACACACAAACTCAAACCCACACCTCTAAAGGAAAAAGTAAAAATTAATCTAAGAAGGTGTAATACATAGCATATTTTACCTTAAAAATCACATAATGGGATCTATTTTTAACCCCTTAACCCATAGGTATAGTTGGTAGGTGAAATTAAGAGGTGTGGGACAAGTTTAACTTATTCGACAAGCCTCCAAAAATGTCCCTTAAGCCCAAATCTGAATTTGATATGCAAGGTTGAGTACACAACAATTAAACCAATGAAAATCCTTTCAAGTCAAATAATACAATTAAGGACAATTTACAACAATTTAATACCCCTTTTGTCACATCCAATTTATAATAACTAACAAGATTAATCAACTTAATTAGAGAACACTTAACTAACAATAATAAAGTAGATCACATTACAATAATAAATTACATACTCACAAAAATAATTAAATGAAAAGGGAAACCAACACATCTACCCAAGGTCACATTTGAGGCCACCCCCAATGGGGACCTCCTAACAAATTTATCAAAAACCAACAACATACAAAAACATAAGTTACCAAGGTGACCAGTTGCCAATACCCAAAATTCTTTTATTGTTGGTCTCCTATCCCCTTTTTTTTTGTGTTACAATTTCCTGTAAAATTGAAACAATAACTGTTTGACCTTGTGGGCCATATCAATAACATCAAAACAATAAAATGCACATACACATCATCAAATAACATAAATAAATCATCTCTAAAATCAAGTAATTTCATCAATTGTTTATAATTCCAAAACATTTCAATTCTATCATTTCATCAATAATAATTTTATCACAAATCTAGCTAGATCATCTAACAAAAATATATACGTCAAAATCCAATGTGTTAGCATGTATATATAAAGTGGTAACTCCAGATCATCATCAATACTGAAATGTCAATCCATCCATATAATCCACACTATGAGTCACCACATATCCAAAATCAAAATATCTATAATGTCTAATGAAATACTAATCAAATATAGTAATGTTCATCTATCAATTTCTAGAGATAAAATATGCTAAAAAGTATATGCCTCCAATCTAAGTAAGAAAAATCATACTAAGATCAATGTCAAGAGAGAGTGGGCACTACATCCCCCTCCGCATAGACTCAAATTCCTCCTAGAAGTCATTGGATCAAGTGTGGGAACTGGAGTCTCAAAGGTGTGGTGTCCTCCTATGTAGTTTTTATCTCATCATATTGATCCCACCGGATGCAGACTGATCAATCTCTAGGCCTCAAGGCCTAGGGTTCTACACTTTAAAATATGGATGTGCTCTATCATTACCTTCTTGTGCTCCCCGCACCTGTAATGCGGTCTAATCTAGGACTTGAGAAGGATCTAGAATGTATCTCCTAAGAAAAAATACATGAAATAAATCGTGGATGCGAGACAAGATCGGTGACAATTATAGATGGTAGGCTAAGGGACTGATCCACTCTAATATCTCAAATGGACCCACAAATCTATGAACAATATTAGATCCTTTTCCATAATTGATAGAGATCTTATGAGGCTTGAAACAAAGAAATAACTTCATGCCAACCTCATAAATACATTCAATATCCTTTGATCTACATAATTCTTTTGTATATCCCGAGCCTCATACAATATCTATCTAATCATGAAAACTTGATGCTCCATATCATATAATAAGGTTAGCCCAAGAGATACCTTGTCCTTTAACATGTACCAACTCGGTGGTGTTCTACACTTTCTGCCATATAATGTACACCCGAAATGGAGCCATACCAACAAAAAATTGAAATTTTTGTTATAAGAAACTCAACCAAGTATAAAATATCCTCCCATCTCAACTAATAATCCAAGAGATACATCCTAAATCATGTACTCTAAAATCTATTTCACCTTCTCTATTTATCCATCTATCTCATGGTGATAGGTTGTGCTGATGTTGATATTTATCATGAGAGCATGTTGCATGGTAGTCTGAAAATGAGATTTTACAAATGGATCGTGGTCACAAATGATCTTCCTTGGAATCCCTTGTAACCTCACTATCTCATCCAAATATACTTTTTCTACTACACTAGCTATATCGTGTGCTCTTTACCGAGAGAAAATTAAACCACTTTCGTCGATCTATCCACCGTGACCATGATTGTGTCATGGTGGTATTTCTACATAGGTAGCCCTATTATAAAATCCATGGAAATGGTGTGCCATTTCCACTCCGGTATTACATGAGGATATAGAGGTAATTTTGATGTTGATGCTGCTCATCCTTTACCTCGTGAAACTCCAAACATTGAAACACAAAAGGAGATACATCTCTTTGTAGTCCTCTCCAATGGTATAACTGTCTCGAAGTGGCATACATCTTCTTCACCCGTTGATCGGCTGAATAGGGTAAATGATGTGCCTGTACAAGAATGATATATCTCAAATATCCATTCCTAGGTACATAGATCTGCCCTCTATTTCCAATAAGTCCATATGGCTCTAGCATAAATCACAAACTTTCCCTCAAGGGGTCTCTAAGAATTGATCTCTACTCTAGATGAAAGGTAGAATTTTTGTGTGGAAGTTGTTGTAAGATCTTGCTCCTCAAATTTGTGCCAATTGTTGTATCCATAACCGAATGCCTTCGACTAATCAAAGTATATGCAACTACATTATCCTTCCCCTTCACATTCTCTATGTCCATATCATACTCATATAACATCTCAATCTAACACTATTGATGGAGGCATAGAGATTGGGTTGTGTGAAGATGTGTTGAAGGATCAAGTGAACTGTCTTTAGAATGAACCTCCTGCCTAAAATAAAGTGTCTCCATCGAACTAAAACATGCACAACTACTACAAGATCAAGTTCATGAGTTAGATAATTGATCTCATAATCCTTTATTTTATAATACTCAAAATATACTAAATGGCCATCCTTCTAAAAAGCATAATCCTTCTAAAGACATCTCAAGAAATCCCTCTGTGGATCCGACAATACAAGATTATGTGTTTTCATAAGGAATTCCTTCAAAGGTCATGAAGTCCTGAGCATATTTTTCTGAGCAAACACACTTCTTCCCTTTTCGATGTAGGGAAGTGATGGGATGTGCAATATGTGAGCATTCCTAAATAAATATCCTATAATAACTCTGCCAATCCCATGAAGGTGCACACCTTGGTAACACCGATAGGTGTTGGTAAATCTATGATAGCTCTAATCTTGAAAGGATCAACCGTGACACCCTGAATGAAAAATAATGTGGCCAAGATATTCAACCTCGATTAAAAGAATGCATACTTCTCCGAGGTTCTCATAAAGATGTTTCTTATGAAGAAAATGTAAAACCTATCGAAGGTTACCCTCATGCTCCTCACACATGCATGAGTATATTAATATGTCATCAAGGAATATGAGAATGAAGTAATCCAAAAGTGTCTTGAATAACTCATTCATAAAACTCATGATCAATGAGGGTTATTAGTCAAACCGAATAACACAACCGTGTGAATTCGTAGTGGCAACATCTCATGTGAAACATTTTCCTATGATTATCGGTATTTGTAATCCTCAACTGATGGTAGCTCAACTTAAGGTCTATCTTGGAAAACACTGTCACCCCTTTCATCTTATCAACTAAATCATCAATGCATGGAAGGGCTAATGATTCTTGATCGTTACTTTGTTCACTTGTTTATAATCAATAATCAAACACAACGATCTATCCTTCTACTTCAAAAAATTCACCAATGCACCCCAAGGGGATACATAAGGAAGGATTAGGCCTTTTTCAAGAAGGCACTCTAACTACAACTTGAACTCACAAAGCTCGGGGTGGTCATCCTATATGGTGCGTGTGCGATAGGATTTTCTCCAGGAACTAAATCAATATGAAAATCTATCTCATGTGGTAGAGGTAAACTAAGTAACTCACCTAGAAAAATATATACAAACTCCCTAAAATATGATGATCATCAAGTGATGGTCCACTATCCTCATCCTCTTACCTATCACTAACCATGATGGCATATAAATGGTATCCATGCCACACACACGCTTTAGCTACATATTGGAAATAGTGTGAATAGAGATAGGTCTCCTAACCCCCACTATGATTGACTCCAACCCCAAATCAACTATAGAAGTGATGATTTTTTTGTAATAGTCTACTCTAGCTCTATGTTTAAATAACCAATCCATACCCAAAATGACTCCATATGAACCCAAGAGAAGGATACAAAGATTCAAGTCCTAATGCATGGTCCTATGTCACTACACACTCCTTGACTAAGGAGTCAACTATGAGTTTAGATCCATAAGACATATAAACATCCCAACTAAGGCCTTGCGTAACTACCATCATCCCGCATCACCTACTAATGATGGTACAATAAATGAATTAGAAGATCCATAATTAACTAATATTGGAGTAGGGATGCCACAAATACTAGCTAAAGTCTCTATCACTTTGTACCTTGATGCTCTTCCTGGCAGTTCTCGATCGCTGCATGAATCATGTGAGTATGTGTCATGTCACCACCTGTAGGATTTGAAATAGGTCCCTTACCTTTATTATTAGGGT
Organism: Taxus wallichiana var. yunnanensis; assembly: GCA_018340775.1. Classification (NCBI taxonomy): domain Eukaryota; kingdom Viridiplantae; phylum Streptophyta; class Pinopsida; order Cupressales; family Taxaceae; genus Taxus; species Taxus wallichiana. The sequence goes on from CM031242.1 coordinate 986,421,187, forward strand.
TTTGTAGATAGTCTATCTAATGATGTTCATGTACACAACATACATAATAACTACCAGGATCTCTCAAAAAATAAGAGGCTCCCCTAGCACTTTAGTTGTTTGTGGAGTATATCTCGATGATCGTGTTGTGGATTGTTATGGTCACTATGGACGATATCCAACTTATTGAGCTTTGGGTGTTTCATGGGTCTTTTAGGGTCCTCTACGAGGAGGCCCCATATCCGTAGGAATCTAAATGGTGATGGGTTTGTTGTTTCTTCTATGGCATGAAGGAAGACTGTGCTAAGCCATGTCCACCACGAGGAGGGGAAGTTATCCCACTCGATCGAATATCATGTATCTTCTCGAATACAACTCCTCACTCTATCTCTATCTAGTTGATTTTTCCCCTATTCTCCTCAATAATGTAGGCCTTTTCAACAACCTCACTAAAGTTTGTGAACAATCAATACACATTGCCCCTCCGAAATCTAAATTTAGGTTGTTGATGAAGTTGTGAATCCTGACTTGCTCATTGTGACATGTACTCAACATACTAAAGAAAGTATAAAAACCATATCTCATACTTAGCTACTATCATATATACCTAATGCAAGTCATGAAACTCATTGATCCTCTATTGAATAAACCATGTAGACAAGTATCGGCTTCTAAATCCCTACTCAAAGATATTCCAAGTAACAGGATATCAATCTACGTAAGATTCTACTCCTCGGTCTACTAGAAAACTCCTACTCTATCTCTCAAAAGATGAATCACAACATGATCTCTCGTAATGCTAGTACATGGTCATAACTTGAAGCATCTAGTCAATATAAGTAATAAAGTCTCACTTGAAACCCACCCTTCTATCCAACAAAATGAGATGGAGGAAGCTTTAGAATATCTCTTATATGATCTTCTACTGTCGACTTCCTTCCTCTAGGTCTCTCACCATGGCCATCTCTCTGTTTAGGGCTCCTAGATCTCTCTTTATGTCCCTTATCCCTATCTCCATGCCCTCTCGGTGGTGAATCTAGTCTCACTAACCCCACATGGGAGTACTATGCTCTATGCTCTTCACTACATTAGAGGGTGTTGAGCCTCATGTGATGGATCCCTATCATTATAGCTAGGCCATGCCTCTACTACTTTACATTGTATAGTTGCATTGACCTCCCTGCAAGGTCTCAAAGGATTTGTGGCCGTATAGCGGTGATTTTCTACTTTGGAGGTGGTAGATCTAACTCGATGTGCAAGAAATCATCCTTTATTTCATGCCTCCATCACATACCAAGGCGGAGTTATTCCATCATCATCTAGGTTAATTTTAGTTTTCCAAGTTATCCAAAATGTCATGTGTTCAAAGTTAGAGTTGCGCTAATTTTATTACTTGTTTTTCCAAGTATGTCCAAGGTTCCAAGCGTTGAACCCATGGCTTCGATACCAAGTGTAACACCCACATTTTTTATGCACAAATTCCAATACAAAACTCAATACTAAGTAAAAATACTCGAATAAAGTTTTTTGATTAAAAAGGGTTACAACAAAGTACTAACAACTAGGTTTAATTATTTCTTGTTTAATAACTTCACACATTTGAAGGGTTGTCGATTACTAAATTAATAATTATCATTATTAATTTACACAAGGCTACTTCAGGATAAATCCCTTTCTAGGGCTTTGTTAATTCATCTTATTTAAAATATCAATGGGGTCAATAGTTCCTAAGTTAGTTTAATTCTTACTTCCCACAACATTTAACAATAATGCCTCCCATGAGGTTGTCTATCTAAACATTTAAAATTCTAATTAATTAACCCTTAAAATTCATTATCTAAGTTACCCTTTTTGTAATTATTTAATTTGTCCCTAAGGTACTTAAGCCATATATTCACTTAACTTTCAAAGGTTAATTTTTAAACTTTCCATAACCATTAATTTTCCCCATTTAACTAAAATACCCATATTTTAAAAATTACCCAACCTCATAAAGCTCCACACTTGAAATGTTTATGGTTGATCCTCAACCCTTAGATTAAATGGATATACACCCTTAGATGTAGTTATTTTCAAATGAACCATAAACATCCTTATGGGGTCTTATTATTCTTTATTTTACCTCAACTCATTCATTTGTTCCATTTTAATTTGTAGGTTGAAGGAGTGGAAGCCATGGAAGCATGAAGTGAAACCATGGAGAAATTTCTTTTGATCAAGTTTGCAAATGGGTAAATCTTCCTCCACTCCATTCTTCTCTTAATTTAGTTTATTCATGGGTTTTTTATTGCAAGGTTCCTATTTGATTGTTGTAGAGATTCCACCATGAATCTAGTTTTTACTATTTAGTGATTTACATCCTTGAGTTCATTATTTGGGAAAACCCCATTTCATTGGACATATGAGATTATACAAATTTTAATAGCCATAAATGGATTTATATGCTTAAACAAATGATTTTGTTCACTTATGAGTTCTTTGGTAGTTTCATTTTGAAGTTTTAAAACTTAGATTTTAATTAAATCCATTCTAGAATTTGCATAGTCATGGGTTTTATTTTTTTGTCGAAAGTGACAAAACCGCCTCCCTAAGTAGGTCGGTGGTCCTATGACTACCACCCTATCTTGGTAATGATCTTGTGACTGCCACCTTGTCTAGGTGATGATCCTAAAACTACCACTCTTGGCAAAGGGGCGGTCCCAAAATCACCACTTCAGAGGGCTAGGGGCTACGGTTCTATTTCCCATAAATAGAACCTCAAATTCAAGCATTTTTCAAATTGTTTTGTACTTAGGTTGGTTTCTAAGGTAACATTAACTTTAATTAAGGTGCCTAAAATTCATTAGTTGATAGGTTGATGTCATTTCTTTGTTTCATGACTTAAATTACTAAGTACATAGATTTTCCATTGCAATAGTGTATAAGAACAACTACAATATTTTATTTTCAATAAAATTTCTTATAATCTCTAAAATATAGAAAATAAATTCAACAAATTGCTAAGTAGCATTTCCTTTTCTTTAAACAACAAGAGAGATATCCATTCCAACAAGGCAATGCAAGAATAATTTCATACATTCTTCCAACACAAACAAAAACATTTTACCAAATGAAACCACAAGTAACTTTGATACATTTAAATATTTTATAGGAACACTTTCTCAATAGATTACAACTTTCGAGTTCTTCATTCACCCTTTTTAACACAACCAAACTTGATAATCAACTTTACAAGGAATTCTATTTTTACAATGAAAGAATTTTTAATAAGGCAATAATACACTCCCTTTTTCTTAATGATCATAGTTAATTTTTCTTTCAATATGAAAGAATAAGTTACAAGTTAAAACTTTCACAATTTCAACATTGAAACAACATTTCAAAGGTGATTCTTTTGGCTCCAACATAGAATGACTCCTCCAATATTGAACTCCAAGCTCAAAAACAAAATAGGGAGTAGGCAATGCTCTCCAACAATAAATAAATGAAGGGTATCAAGAAGCCATGAAAACTTTCACAACTATTTCACAATAACCATTTACACAAAACTTTCCACACACAAACATAATACAAAATAACAACAAACATACAATTTTTCCCAAGCACAAAGGCTCAAATTCAATCCAAGGGAGAGAAGAAACATGAGGAATCACTTATTCCTCCAAAATGGTTTAGGTTTCCACCTTAAAACCCCTCCAAAACTTCATTCAAATATGGTTATGTTCGTATTTTATTACGATTGTGTTTGGTGGTGGTTTTAAAACAACCAAACTTTTATCCCTCCCTCAATTTCTCTTATGTCTCCCTTAACTCTTATCCCTCCCTCAATAAAAATATAAAGATAAATAAGAAATATTTCTTATTATCAAAAGGTGGAACACCCAACCCCAAAACTCCCTCCAAATGCATAATATAAACTCTTATCCCTCCCTCAATATTTTCCCCATTTTCTTTCTCCTACACAACCTTAAGGCCATTATAATCCCAAAACAAAAATACACAACATTCATTCATTTACAACCATTTGCACAACAAATAGAAATAAAAATACATGGGTGAAGTCCCTACCTTTCCATTGCAAGAGAAACTCCAAACCATAAGCAAAAGCTCCAAGATTTTCCAAGTTCAAAACAAGCTACAAAAATCTTCCAAGCTTCAAACAAAGGCTCCAAAAGCAAGCTCCTCCAAAATGCAAGAGTGAAAATAAAACATCTAACCCCAAAACCATCAAATAAACTTATATAAATAGAAAAATGGAAGATGAGGGTGAGGTGGCTCCATGTAGGATGCCACATCACTTCTCCTCAACTCCACATCACATGGTCAAACCCCAAACCCAAAATCTCAATAAATTGGTGGTTGAGGAAATGACAAGCCTCTTACACACACAAACTCAAACCCACACCTCTAAAGGAAAAATTTAAAAAACTCATGTAAGAAGGTGCAATAAATAACACCTTTTACCTTATAAATCACATAATGAGGTCTATTTTTTACCCATTAACCCATAGGTATAGTTGGAAATTTAAATTAAGGGTGTGGGACATGTTTAACTTGTCGATAAACCTCCAAAATGGCTCATAAGCCCAAATCCGAATTTCACGTGCAAGGTTGAGTACAGAAAACTTAAACCAACCAAAATCCTTTCAAATCCATAATACAATCAAGGATAACCTACCACAATTTAATACCCCATTGGTCAAGTACAATTTATAATAACTAACAAGATTAATAAACTTAACTAGAGGACACTTAACTAACAAAAAAGTATATCACACTACGGTAATAAATTACATACTCACAAAAATAAGTAAATGAAGAGGTAAACCAACACATCTATCCAAGTCACATTTGAGGCCACCCCCAATTGGGACCTCCTAAAAAATTTATCAATAACCAACAACATACAAAAACATAAGTTGCCAAGGTGACCATTTTCCAATACCCAAAATTCTTTCACTATTGGTCTCATATCCCCTTTTGTTTGTTTTGTTACAATTTCCTACAAAATCAAAACAATACCTCTCGACCTCGTGGCCATATCAATAATATAGAAACAATAAAATGCACATACACATAACTACATTATCTCTAGAATAAAGTAATTTCATCAATTATTTATAATTCCATAACATTTCAATTCTATCATTTCATCAATAATAATTTGATCACAAGACTAGCTGAATCATCTAACAATAATCTATACATCAAAATCCAATGTGTCGAAATATATATATATAAAGTAGTAACTCTAGATCATCATCAATACTGAAATGTCAATCCATGCATATAATCCACACTATGAGTCACCACATATCTAAAATCAAAATATCTATAATGTCTAACAAAATATTAATCAAATATAGTAATGTCCATCTATCAATGTCTACTGATCAAATATGATAACAAAGTCTATGCCTCTAATCCAAGTAATAAAAATCATAGTAAGATCAATGTTGAAGAGGAGTGGGCACTAAAGGAACACAACACAACAATTGTTTAATCATCAATTGATCACTGGAAATGCACTATAAGAAATGAAATTTTATTTTATTTAACATATTTATCCAATTTTATAATAAAATTTTTGGGATAAAAATGACACGCATGGTTAGATACGTATTTATGAAACACTAGCATCTAAAAAATGTTACTATAATTCACTAATAAACCTTTTAATACTTAGAAAAATGTTGAACTATCTTCTACAACATCACATAACATATATATCCAACCCCATTTTTACCATATGTAAATCTTAATCAAAAGAAAACCTACAGTTAAATGCACATTTCTCAAAGCACCCCTAAAACTAGTATCTCATTCATATTGCCAAATTTCAATAATAAGTCCTCACCGTAACATATCAATACACACACGATATATATATATATATATATATATATAAATTAACATACATAAATTACAATAACACACAATGGATTACAGCCACACCATTTCGCTATCCTACTTACATCCTACAAAACCATCTCGAGTGTGAAATCAATGATAAATTGCTAAATGGCATCCACATAAATCTAGAATAATGAACATTTTTAGTTTACCATTTACATACTAATGATAATAATTTTTATTCGAAAGGAGAGGGTTAGAGATGTACATTCATTTCACTTCATCTATTAACTCGAGGAGAGAGTGTAACACCCGTAAATTTCTACTCTCAAATCAAAATAAACCTAATAATTTAATGGGAAAAATTACGGTAATTTTTTTGTTTTGTTTAAAAATAGGTTTGTAAGGTTAAACATTATCCAAAAATTAATCAATTTCTTGGTTGAAGTCTTTACGAAATCTCGAGGAAGTTGGAATTAAATTAATAATTAAATATTACTAATTTACTTCCTAAAATATTTACGTTTTAAATTATGTTTACCAAGTTACATAAGTTTAACTAATTATCATGCACCCAGTTTACTTTATTTTCTTGACACAAAAGTGTATCTACTTTGTCTAGCCACTAAGTGGCCCCATCCACCCCATTACCCATGTTCTTTTAGTTTCATTTCATTTCTACAAATATACCCCCAACTTAAGTGATGTAGGGTTTAATTTGAGCCATTAGATTAAGTCTATCATGGCAGTTGGATCTAACGTTCCCTCAATATCCATATGAGTTTCTTTTTATTTCAATTTTTGCTAATTTCATTCTCATTTTTTCATTCTTGTTTTACATCTTTGGAGGAGGAGAAGAAGAGAAGCCATGAAGGCCATTAGAGGGGTTGTTATCTCCATTCTTGTTGAATTTTGTGCTAAAAACATACATCTAACCATTTCCTTTATGCGTATTGCTTTCCTTTTTTATTTGTGTTTATTTGGTATTTTTTTTTCCATGTTAGTTATATACACAATGTATATATGCCCATTTCGGTAAAGAATAATAAACCCTACATATGTGTGTGTGTGTGTCTATAATAGTGTGTGTGTGTGTGTATATATATATATATATATATATATATATATATATATATATATATATGTATAATGTATGTTTTATATGTCTTCGACTGTGATTGTTTGGTGTTCCCAAACTAATGTTTATAGAGCTGTTTGTATATGGTTGCAGCAATAAAAACAATGTTTGGGGTTATAGGGTTGGGGGAGGGTTCGTATCCCTCACCCAAACCAATATTAATATGGGTTGGGGTGGGGGCGATACCCCCTCCCCCAACCCTTTATAAATTATCAAGCCCAATAGCCTATCCAACCAAACCTTAAAAAAATCATTCTTATTATTTTTATAAAAGCTTACATGATATTAATTCATGCTTACTATACTTTGGGAATTTTAAATATAAAATTTATTTCATAATATATATATATATATTAATATAATAATTTAGTTTAATTTATATAAATATATTTATAATATATATAAATTTAGATAATTATATATAAATATAATTACATTTTTGTGTGTTTTAATGCTCTACTTTATATAATTTATCATTTCAATTCACTTTATAAAACAACTAGAAGGCACGTATATAGTTGAGATAATTTCTTCCCTATTTATATATATGGATTAATTGAAACACTTTTATTTTTCAATAAAGTAAAATTAACTCAAGGATTCATTTTCCTCTTTAGATTTAATTTGTCAACAATGCAAATAAAATGAACATATTATTTCCTTAATACAACATTACCCTTTCGTGGATGAATATCCATATTACAATTTGAATAGAAAGGAAAGATAAAACAAACTTAATTAAAGTTCTTTTTTTCTTAAGCTTTTCCACAATAGAATCAAGATTTTTACAATGCTTTCTATACAATTTTTTTCCCTTTTCTAAATAATACACATATTTCCATATCGAATAACATACAATTTTAAGAGAGAGTTTCACTCAACAAATATAAAGCTTAAACCATTCTCCATTAAACTATATCACTAAAAATTTGGAATAAATAAACTATACAAAGCTTTCTTTAAAAATACACAAGTTACAATCTTCCACTCTTAGAGGGAACAATTAAAAAATTTACAACATGGGGTTTATTCCAACAAGCTCAAACAAAAATATTCTTTCAAAGTCATCTCCCAACTCTATAGATTTCAAACTTGCATCCTTTAACTCTTCAAATCTTGAATCACAATACAAACAAAGAGGTATAGATGACACTCTCCACCCAACCTATAATCCGATAATGGGAGAAGCCATCCCATTATTGACCTCCGAGCCCTAACCACATAAGAATATGGGGTATTATGCAATATTTCACAACTTTTACAAGAGTCTTCTACAAAAACATTCCACAAGTAACGCATTTAAACAATACACTCAAAAAAACATAACAATTTTCAAAAAAAAATCCCAAAGGCTTGACAACAACAAGCCAACAAGGAGAAATTAAATATGGGAACCACCTCCTTTTGTCTCCCAAGGGATGTAGAAGTTCCACCTAAAACCCTCCATGTGGGAAACTCAAAACAAAATAAAATCTTTATTTCTACACTTAGCAAGTATGCAAAATATATCCATGTTATCCTTTTCACTCCCCATAGTTGGAACTAAAACTTACACTCACTCAAAATGAATTTTTCGTGCATCTCCTTTTTCCTCCCCAATGGTCCCATAAATCCATCCCCCACACCGAACTTAAGGCAAGCTACCCATTAAAAAAAAAATATCCACAACATTTATAGAATGTTCAAACAAACAAAATTTCTATATTAAAATACATTAATAAAAAAATACAATAAGAGGAGAGCATACCTATCCATCAAGCTTCCAATTCCTTTACTCAACAAGATTTTGAGTCCTTCACACTAAGTTGAATCAAAAATGCAAAGCAAAAATAAAAATCCAAGTATGAAAACCAAGACCAATTTTCAAAAGTGCAAGTGAAGCAAATAAGGAAAGTAATACAAAATCCATAAAATCATCCAATAAATTAAAAATGGATATGAGAATAATGAGGTAGCTCTATGTAGGATGCCACTTCATCATCCCTCCATTTAAACACACAATTCAAACACTATACCCAAAGCAATTAAATGCACATGTAAGACTTATAACATGTCAACATGACACTTCAACTTACACACCATGATTATCAAGGACAAACTTAAATGTAGTAAGTAACAAGTGAACATATTTACCCTTTTTATACTAAAAATTACACTAAAATGGTCAAAATATGTCTCATACTTCATAATTAGGGTTGGTAGGAAAGTTTGAGATGTGAGGGAGAAAATGAAAAATTCTCTAAAAGTAGCCAAGAATGACAAATTTGAATTTGGGAAGGATGGTGGAGTACACACCCCTAAATGCATTTAATTTAATTCATATCACGAATATATATATATATATATCTACCCAATTTATTTCCCACATGTCATATCTTCCTTTTAATTCAAATTTAAGCTAAAATTGTTAATTAAGATACATTAGCAAGTGTTAGTAAAGTAATAATATTTCCTAAATAATTTAACACATGTAAAACAACATAATTAAATAGAAGGAAACACATTACACCCATGACCACATAAATGAGGTTGCCCCCCATGGGAACCTCGTAACAAAGCATGCAACAACACAACATAATGTTATACAAAAGTTGTCAAATTTTTACCATGTTGCACAACACTTGACATCCTTTAGTGGTTGGTCCCGTATCCTGTTTCGATGTACATGATAAAGTGTCCCTATAACACAAAAAAATTACCTCTCGACCTTACGGCGATATCAAAACATAAAGAATGATACACATATAGAAATAAATAATCTTCATCCATAATTAGGAATTTTATCATCTATCATCATATTAATTAATTTAGTTTTAACATCCATAAAATCATAATTATTACTCAAAACATCTAACATAGGTAATGCATCCAGAATACAACATGATAGTATAAAATCAGAATACTACAAATCAACATCTATAATTTTCTATCAGCCATCTAGTGCATCATAACAAGAAATGTAAATCACGACATGTCGAAATACAAATATCTCGCATAGTCATCATCTACCGATCAAAGATATAATAATCAAAATGTTGCGGTATCAATCAAATGGAAATAACATCATAATGAAATAGTGTCAAAGAGGACTAGGAACTATAGAGAAAGGGATAGGGAAGAGAGAGAAAATATATTTTTGAAAAGTCACATCCCACACCACAATCCATACGTGAGCATTTCATATAGTTACTTATACATTTCAAAAATTTAACACGATGTATGTTAAAGAAAGAGAAAAATTCTCTTGGACCAGTGAAGGGAGAGAAGAGTTTAAGCAACTAAGGGAGCCATGTCTCAAGCTCCTACTCTTGCAAATACAAATTTCGATAAATATTTTACAATATATGCACTTACAGGGAGTTTTGAAACAATCTTAGCCATATTAACTCAAAGTTAATGATAAAAATGTTGACCATCCAATTACTTTCTTTGGACAGTGAGCTTGCACGATTACGAAACAAGGTACACATTTCTTGAAAAATAATTATTTTCAGTAGTCATAAGACTAAATAATTTTAAGTACATGCTTTCAAACAAAAAAAAACATGTTTTTGTTTCTTATCCAAGTTTGAAAGATTTCTTGTTAAATAAAGAATTGAATGAAAAAAGAGCAGTTTGGATAACAAAGGTCATGGAATATGATGTCGATATTTATGTTGCGAAGACAGCTTCAAGAAAATGCTTATATCAACATCTAATTGCTGATATGGAAAAATAGCAAAACCGGAGAACTCTGAATATTCAAAACAAGATGCTGAAATTATCATATTATCCAAAATTCACCCCTCAAGGTAATTTTGATAACATGCATCAGATTATTCAGTCCCGAGAAAGTATATTGATTCAAGGCAAAAAATCATGTTTCTGGGGTCCCCTCGGCTTCTTTCTAACTCTCCTGTCCAAGAAGAAAACCCAACAAGTTTTAAAAATGTGAAAAATTGCAAAAGCCAAGCTTGGTGCCGAAATACAGAGAAAATCGGCTAAGTCTTGTCCTAGGCGGTCCTTGGGACAGTTGGGACGTCGGGGCACGAATCGGCCAAAAAGCCGCTTAGGTGGTCTACGAAGCATTTGGGACAACTTTGGGACGTCTTGGACATGTGGGACGCCAAAGGCGAACCGGCCGGGTGAAGTGGAAAAAATCAACTAAGTGTTGTTTTCGCACGCTTTGGGACATCTCGGGCCAAAGGTACGCGCGGGACATGAGGGACATGAAAATCCGAACCGGGCCGATAGAAAAAATTGTCAAGTTTGGGACAGTTGGGACAAAAGTACGCTGCGGGATCTCGACCCCTTAACACGCGAGGGACACGAAAATCAAGCCAGCGAGCAAAGAAGAAAAGTCAACGTTTGACCCGTGAAACTTCAAACGCCATAACTTTTGAATCCGAGCCCGATTTTCATAAAATTGACTTTCTTGGAATTAGCACGACGTGATCTATGCCATAATGGATTACAACCACACCATTTCTCTATCCTACTTACATCCTACAAAACCATCTCGAGTGTGAAATCAATGATAAATTGCTAAATGACATCCACATAAATCTAGAATAATGAACATTTTTAGTTTACCATTTACATACTAATGATAATAATTTTTATTTGAAAGGAGAGGGTTAGAGATGTACATTCATTTCAATTCATTTCACTTCATTTATTAATGAGGAGAGAGTTTAACACCAGTAATTTCTACTCTCAAATCAAAATAAACCTAATAATTTAATGGGCAAAATTACGGTAATTTTTTTGTTTTGTTTAAAAATAGGTTTGTAAGGTTAAACATTATCCAAAAATAATCAATTTCTTGGTTGAAGTCTTTATGAAATCTAGAGGAAGTTGGAATTAAATTAATAATTAAATATTACTAATTTACTTCCTAAAATATTTACGTTTTAAATTATGTTTACCAAGTTACATAAGTTTAACTAATTATCATGCACCCAGCTTACTTTATTTTCCGACACAAAAGTGTATCTACTTTGTCTAGCCACTAAGTGGCCCCATCCACCCATTACCCATGTTCTTTTAGTTTCATTTCATTTCTACAAATATACCCCCAACTTAAGTGATGTAGGGTTTAATTTGAGCCATTAGATTAAGTCTATCATGGCAAATTGGATCTAACGTTCCCTCAATATCCATATGAGTTTCTTTTTATTTCAATTTTTGCTAATTTCATTCTCATTTTTTCATTCTTGTTTTACATCTTTGGAGGAGGAGAAGAAGAGAAGCCATGAAGGCCATTAGAGGGGTTGTTATCTCCATTCTTGTTGAATTTTTGTGCTAAAAACATACATCTACCCATTTCCTTTATGCGTATTGCTTTCCTTTTTTATTTGTGTTTATTTGGTATTTTTTTCCATGTTGGTTATATACACAATGTATATATACCCATTTCGGTAAAGAATAATAAACCCTATATGTTTGTGTGTGTGTGTGTCTATAATAGTATATATATATATATATATATATATATATATATATATATATATGTTATAATGTATGTTTTATATGTCTTCGACTGTATTGTTTGGTGTTCCCAAACTAATGTTTATAAAAGAACTTTGTTGTATATGGTCGGCCATGTAATAAAACAATGTTTGGGGTTATAGGGTTGGGGGAGGGTTCGTATCCCTCACCCAAACCAATATTAATATGGGTTGGGGTGGGCGTATTTCCCTCCCCAACCCTTTATAAATTATCAAGCCCAATAATACCAACCAAACCTTAAAAAAATCATTCTTATTATTTTTATAAAAGATTATGATATTAATTAATGCGGCTATTTATACTTTGGGAATTTTAAATATAAAATTTATTTGATAATATATATATATATATATATATATATATATTAATATAATAATTTAGTTTAATTTATAAAAATATATTTATAATATATATAAATTTAGATAATTATATATAAATATAATTACATTTTTGTGTGTTTTAATGCTCTACTTTATATAATTTATCATTTCAATTCACTTTATAAAACAACTAGAAGGCACGTATATAGTTGAGATAATTTCTTCCTATTTATATATATGGATTAATTGAAACACTTTTATTTTTCAATAAAGTAAAATTAACTCAAGGATTCCTTTTCCTCTTTAGATTTAATTTGTCAACAATGCAAATAAAATGAACATATTATTTCCTTAATACAAATTACCCTTTCAGGGATGAATATCCATATTACAATTTGAATAGAAAGGAAAGATAAAACAAACTTAATTAAAGTTCTTTTTTTCTTAAGCTTTTCCACAATAGAATCAAGATTTTTACAATGCTTTCTATACAATTTCCCTTTTCTAAACAATACACATGTTTCCACATCGAATAACATACAATTTTAAGAGAGATTTTCATTCAACAAATATAAAACTTAAACCCTTCTCCATTCAACTATATCACAAAAATTTGGAATAAATGAATTATACAAGGATTTCTTTCAAATATACAAAAGTTACAATCTTCCACTCTAAGTGGGAACAATAATAAAATTTACAACATGGGGTTATTCCAACAAGCTCAAACAAAAATATTCTTTCAAGGTCATCTCCCAACTTTATAGATTTCAAACTTGCATCCTTCAACTCTTCAAATCTTGAATCACAATACAAACAAAGAGGTATAGATGACACTCTCCACTAACCTTTAATCCGATAATGGGAGAAGCCATCCCATTATTGACCTCCGAGCCCTAACCACATAAAAATATGGGGTATTATGCAATATTTCACAACTTTTACTAGAGTCTTCCACAAAAAGCATTCCACAAGTAACGCATTTAAACAATACACTCAAAAAACATAACAATTTTCAAAAAAATCCCAAAGGCTTGACAAAACAAGCCAACAAGGAGAAATTAAATATGGGAACCACCTCCTTTTGTCTCCCAAGTGATGTAGAAGTTCCACCTAAAACCCTCCATGTGGGAAACTCAAAACAAAATAAAATCTTTATTTCTACACTTATAAGTATGCAAAATATATCCATGTTATCCTTTTCACTCCCCATAGTTGAACTAAAACTTACACTCACTCAAAATGAATTTTTCACATCTCCTTTTCCCTCCCCAATGGTCCCATAAATCCATCCTCCACACCCAACTTAAGGCAAGCTACCCATTAAAAAAACATATCCACAACATTTATAGAATGTTCAAACAAACAAAATTTCTATATCAAAATACATTAATAAAAAAAATACAATAAGAGGAGAGCATACCTATCCATCAAGCTTCCAATTCCTTTACTCAACAAGATTTCGAGTCCTTCACACTAAGCTGAATCAAAAATGCAAATCAAAAATAAAAATCCAAGTATGAAAACCAAGACCAATTTTCAAAAGTGCAAGTGAAGCAAATAAGGAAAGTAATACAAAATCCATAAAAATCATCCAATAAATTAAAAATGGATATGAGAATAATGAGGTAGCTCTATGTAGGATGCCACCGCATCATCCCTCCATTTAAACACACAATTCAAACACTATACCCAAAGCAATTAAATGCACATGTAAGACTTATAACATGTCAACATGACACTTCAACTTACACACCATGATTATCAAGGACAAAATTAAATGTAGTAAGTAATAAGTGAACATATTTACCCTTTTATACTAAAAATTACACTAAAATGGTCAAAATATGTCTCATACTTCATAATTAGGGTTGGTAGGAAAGTTTGAGATGTGAGGGAGAAAATGAAAAATTCTCTAAAAGTAGCCAAGAATGACAAATTTGAATTTGGGAAGGATGGTGGAGTCACACCCCCTAAAATGCATTTAATTTAATTCATATCATGAATATATATATATATATATATATATATATATATATATATATATATATATATATATATCTACCCAATTTATTTCCCACATGTCATATCTTCCCTTTTAATTCAAATTTAAGCTAAAATTGTTAATTAAGATACATTAGCAAGTGTTAGTAAAGTAATAATATTTCCTAAATAATTTAACACATGTAAAACAACATAATTAAATGAAGGAAACACATTACACCCATGACCACATAAATGAGGTTACCCCCATGGGAACCTTGTAACAAAGCATGCAACAACACAACATAATGTTATACAAAAGTTGTCAAATTTTTACCATGTTGCACAACACTTGACATCCTTTAGTGGTTGGTCCCGTATCCTGTTTCGATGTACATGATAAAGTGTCCCTATAACACAAAAAAATTACCTCTCTGACTTTACGGCGATATCAAAATATAAAGAATGATACACATATATAGAAATAAATAATCTTCATCCATAATTAGGAATTTTATCATCTATCATCATATCAATTAATTTAGTTTTAACATCCATAAAATCATAATTATTACTCAAAACATCTAACATAGGTAATGCATCTAGAATACAACATGTTAGTATAAAATCAAAATACATACAAATCAACATCTATAATTTTCTATCAGCTTTCATCTAGTGCATCATAATAAGAAATGTAAATCACGACATGTTAAAATACAAATATCTGCATAGTCTATCATCTACTTTTCAACATATAATAATCAAAATGTTGAAGTATCAATCAAATGGAAATAACATCATAATGAAATAGTGTCAAAGAGGACTAGGAACTATAGAGAAAGGGATAGGGAAGAGAGAGAAAATATATTTTTGAAAAGTCACATCCCACACCACAATCCATACGTGATCATTTCACATAGTTACTTATACATTTCAAAAATTTAACATGATGTATGTTAAAGAAAGAGAAAATTTCTCTTGACCAAATGAAGGGAGAGAAGAGTTTGAAGCAACTAAGGGAGCCATGTCTCAAGCTCCTACTCTTGCAAATACAAATTTTGATAAAGATTTTACAACATATGCACTTGTAGGAGCTGAAACAATCTTAGCCATATTAACTCAAAGTTAATGATAAAAATGTTGACTATCTAATTACTTTCTTTGGAAAGATCTGCACGATTTTCTTAAACAAGGTACACATTTCTTGAAAAATAATTATTTTCAATAGTCATAAGACTAAATAATTTTAAGTACATGCTTTCAAACAAAAAATCATGTTTTTGTTTCTTATCCAAGTTTGAAAGATTTCTTGTTAAATAAAGAATTGAATGAAAAAGAGTAGGTTGGATAACAAAGGTCATGGAATATGATGTCGATATTCATGTTGCGAATACGCCTATTCAAGGAAAAGGATTATGTCAACATCTAATTGCTGATATGGAAAAATAGCAAACCTGGAGAACTTGAATATTCAAAGCGGCGTGCTGAAATTAATGTTATCCAAAATTCACCCCCTCAAGTAATTTTGATAACATGCATCAGATTATTCAATCCGAAAGTATATTGATTCAAGGAAAAAAATCGTGTTTAAGGATCCCCTGATTCTTTCTAACTCTCCTGCTAAGAAGAAAACCCAACAAGTTTTAAAATGTGAAAAAAAAAAATTTTCCTTGGTGCCGAAATACGAGAGAAAATCAAAAATCTTGTCTGGGGTCCTTCACTGTTGGGACGTCCAAGGCAAATCGAATCAAGCCGAAAAAAATGCCACTAGGCATACCTTTCTGCGCAACATTTGGGACAATCGGGACACGTAATCATTGAGAAAAGGTGAACCAAGAAGTGGGAAAAATCGATATAAGTGTTGTTTCCATTTGGGACATCATTTATGCGTGGGACATGAGGAATAAAATTCAACAATAGAAAAATTGTCAAGTTTAGGACATAATTGGGAGAAAAGTATCGTGTGGGATGCGAGGACACGAAAATGGATGAATGAAGCAAAGAAGAAAAAGTCAACATTTGACCCGTGAAACTTCAAACGGCCATAATTTTTGACTCTAATTTCCATTATGTTTTATCATAAAATTGGACTTTCGGAAAGAGCTCGATGTCAATTATAGATGCCACAAAAATTGGATTTCTTATTTTTAATGATGGTATATGTATTTAATTAAGATAAACATATTCTGCTCCAGCCGATTAATGCCCGTTCCGGAAATACAAATAACGCCCGCCAATCCAAAATCGCACATCGACTGAAGGCCATAACTTTTGCATTTCTCAAATGCAAAAATCACATAAAATTGACCGTGGAATCGTATTCCAATACCAACGCAAAAAAATCAAGAAATTACATATTTTATGAGATATTGATTGAGATTTTTAGGAAAATGTGGCAAAGCTTCATACCCAAATTTAATGTTTTATTTGGTACTTGGGAGTGTAATTAAGAGGCATGGTCATCATTCTTTCTCTGTTGAAGCACCTGGGATAGTATGGGGAGCCTTTTGCAAGTAATATATAATCATTTTACTCCATTTAATGCCTCTTACAAGGGTTGAAGGACAGATTTCGAGATTTTCATTTTTCACTTCTCTTTCTCTTCTCATTTTTCTATAAATTAGAGTGTTGGGCTCATTGTAAGGGGGAATTTTCTCAGATAGCAAAGCTCTGTCAAAATTGCTTTGTGACACCAATGTGCTCTAGGCCCTTGTAGTGGACTCCTTGCATGGTGATCCGTGCCCTTATCTTGTAATAGATTGAATCTATATATCATGAAGCAATAAAATATCAAAGTTTGTGGATGTATCTTCCCCGCTTTGTGTTTTCTTGCACTCTTATATTTTTAATCTTTCTACAAGAATATTTTGTCTATTATTATGTTCTTTGGGATCCATTATCATTTTGTATGCTTGGAATATCGTTGTGAATGCATTTTGCTAGATTATGGAGAAGCTGTCATCACCTCTTCTAAATAAGGGGAGTGTGCACTTTGCTTTAAGATATTTTTTCGCATTTGGAGACTACTCTCACAACCTCCTTTTCTCGGTGTATCACCGCTTTAGTGTAGGCTTTCATTTTATGCATTCTCTCTCCCTGGTCCCTTGAAATTTAGATTAGAATAGTTAGTTTCCCTTGCATTATAGAGTATATTGTGGCGGGAAGTTTGGTTAACAATCGGCTTTCTGGAGGTTTATCTCAAGTAGCAAGTCCCACAACTTGGAGATAGTACCCATGTTATCCAAACACCGTGAGTTCAAGTATATGCACTTGTATAAATATAAGGGTATTGGCGTGATTCGGTGATAACAATTACATATTAGCAATAAGGCATTATGGTTCACCAGGGAGAACTCCGAACTTGCTCAGAAATCAAGAATCAAGATGGATGACCGATTTAGTTAACTATCTAAAGCATGGAATCTATACGAAAGGTATGGACAAGAAACAAAGGAAGGTATTTCAGATTACAAGTTGTACTCTATGTTTTCATTGATGGTGTATTATTCAAAAGGAATATAAATGAGATCTTATTGTGATGTGTTGATATAATAAAATTCAAAAATTAATATCAAATTCCACAAAGAACTTAGTAAAATCTCATTTCTCATCACATACCATAGCCTTAAAACTATGAAAGCTAGTTACTATTGGCCCAAAGATATTTAAGGATTGTTTTAATGGATTAGGAAGTGTAAAAATGTGTTTTATTTGTTGGAAAAGAATGTTTAGCTTCGATGTCTTTACAACCTATTTTAGTTTATCAGCCTTTTATGTAGTGGGGCCTTGATTTTATTGGCATGATAAACCTACCTATGTCATAAGAACACAAGTGAATTTTGACTTCTAACCCTTTACTTTACATGCGGATCAAAACCTAGCCTTGAAAGATGCTAATGAAACTTTGATACTATCATTTTATTAGGTATAGTTTGTAAATTTGGTGTCTCAACATCATATCGAGATAATGCTTTAGAATTTATTGGTGCAAAGGTAACATATTGGGATGTTAACCATGGAATTTATCTAAGTTCTTCATCTAATTATAACCCATAAGGTGATGGGTTAGATGAAAGTACTAAGAAGAATATTTCAAGGATCATCAAAAGAACACTCAAAGATAACCGAGAGAGTTTGACATCTAATGTTGAATTCAACACTTTAGGCGATAGAGTGACTCCTAAAAGATCAGTTGTCAAATCACCATACAAGTTTGTTTATGAAAGAGAAGCAAGAATACCCATTTTTGTTGAGTTACCCACATTTAATTTGTTGCATCAAATGAAGCTTCTTGAAAATGAACCATTGCAGGTTCGTTATGCATAATTAATTGAATTATAAGAGCTAAGATATCAAGCTCATTTAAACATGAAAATGAATAAAAATAGATGAAGAATACTATTGATAAGAAAGTTGTTAGAATTTGAGGATTCCAATAAATATGGATTTAATTAACTTACATATTACATAATATTACAATAAATATTTAAATAAAGATTACATCATAACATAAGTAAATAAATAAATACTTATAGGAAATAAATAACACATGTAACACAATATTTATAGTGGAAAACACCAATAGGGTAAAAACTAATTTGAAAATAACCTTTTACTTTAGAGAACTTATTTTACATCTAGTAAGATAACATCCTCCTTTGAAACCCTAATTACTAAGGATAAAATGAAATCACTATATTTTACACCTTTGACATATTTTTTGAATATATCAAATAAGAACATAAAGTCTTTTTATATAAGCTGATATGGTATGTCTCCCGACCCACCTTTTCAACCTAATATGGTTTACACATACACCTAATTTTATAATAGTTAATATTAGAAATATAATCATTTCATGATATTAAATATTTAACCTAAAATATATACCTAGGTTAGCATATTTAAAAATAGAAATATAAATATTTCATATTATTAAATATTAACCTATACATTAGTGATGGACCCATATACATTAAGTGTTGGCTAGACCACTTAATCATTATGTTCCAAAACTCTCCCTTAATGTTAAGCGGGATAACATAATATATGCCAACAAATTACCTGCTCGTGGTACACTATAGGATTTACAATCCTTAAACCATAAAATTTTAGGATAACATATCGGTTGAAGAAATTGTAAGACCTTCATCATACTCAAATTACCTTTTGGTATAAAAGAATTTGGAATACCGAAGATCATCTCATGATCAGTGGCTAAGTATGATTTGTGAGTTTTACATGTTCTCACAAGTTCTCATAAAAGATTATTGAACCCAAGCATATAGGAACCTTTTACAACCAAGGACCTCCTTAACAATATGTTTATACTAGATGTTTACCATTAAAATCAATAGCACTAAAGAGTTTACTGAAGACCATCTTTAAGATCTTTCTACACTTCTTTCTAAAAAAATAAGCGAGGAGGTATACATGCCCAAAGGTCTTTTTACACTTGCTCGAAGGTCTTATTTTACACTTGCCCAAAGGTCTTTTACAAATGCCCAAAGGTATTTTTAAAAAACCAAGTTCCATTAGGAGGTGACATTGTCATGCACACTCCCCCTCAATGAAAATTCTGACAATCCAATATTTTCACGAAAGTGAAAAAACTTTGCAGCACTTTGTGAATATGTTAGCAACCTACTCTTAAGTCAACATAAACCTGATATTTATCTCATCAATTTAAAGTTTGTCAAGGGTGAAGCATATATGTATCTCAATGTTCTTTGTCCTCCGATGTTGAATTGGATTCTTAATCAAGAGTAATATAACTTTGACCACCACATAGAAGAGAAATACTTCTTTTAGCATCCATATGTATCTTTACCAATAACAGTCGTTCAGCCACATGGATTCTTTACTTCTTCCATTGTACCTCTCTGCCTCAAAAGAAGAAATGGAGATGTTGATTATATTTTTGTTCCAAGTAATGATGCCTACACCAAAAACCACTTGAACACATATCCAAAGATATTTTATAACACAACATCGGTATGGTTAGAATCACAAAATCCATATAAAATAACATTTTCATTCTTATTATAATGCAAACCATAATTTATTGTTCCTTTCAAATATCTAAAAATTATTTTTGGAAGATTCCAATGATCTTTAAAAAAAGGTTCCTACATAAACCTTGTAGTGATTCCTATTGTATATAAAATATATCGATCTAGTTATAGTTAGATAAATCAAACTATCAACTAATAACGTATATAAAATAGGATCAACCTTTTCATATGCAAATTTATGATCAATATTTATTCCAACTTATATTGAAGTAGAAAATGGTTTACAATCAATCATAAGAAACCTTTTCAATACAATGGTTTCATATTTTGTTTTAAAAATAACAATAGAATGAAATATAGTCATAAAAATAACATGATGTAAGAGACCTAACTCATTCATTTCAAAGTAATACTTCAATTTATTTTTAATCCTATGAATTAAATCAAAATTATCGGTAGACATAAGAAAATCATCAACATATATACATATAATGATAATATGCAGCATTATTGCTTAATGAATATATCTTTTAGAAAACCAATTAACAAAACGTAAGAGTTTAAAGAAAAAACAATTTTTGCATAACAATCTCTATGAACTTGTTTTAAACCATACAAAGATTTCTCAACTTACAAACATAGTTTTCTTTACTAGTTTCTTTAAATCCTTTAGTTGAAAATGTAAAGTTCTTCTTTTAAATTACAATTCAAAAATGTATTTTTGTTATCCATTTGGTGTATTTTCCACCCAAATTGAGTGAAAATTGTAAATAAGGCCCTAAAAGAACTCATTTTAGCTACAAAAATGTCTCAACATAATCAATAACATGTTTTTGAGTGAAACCTCTAGCAACAAGTCTAGCTTTATGTTTGTTAATACTACCATCAACATTATATTTTACTTTGTATATCCACCTAGCTACCCTATAATACTTCACGGCTCAGTTCATACAAGGTAATTAATGCATGGTACATATGATGGCTTCTGGTCATTTTCTTAAGGTTAACGAGGATTTTAACTTTCTAACATAGATTGATCCCAATTTAATTTCTTATATAGGAAGATAAGAGTTTAGGAAACATCTATAGCATCAAAACATCATCATGGCCATTTACTAAATCAAAATCAAAATCATCATTTAGAAGCATTTAATTAATTAAGTTCAAGAGAAGAATACAATACATGTAAAATTTTCACTAGATTATATATATACATTTCATATAAGCTTCGATAATTAATATGTCCTAATATTTTATACCATAGTTTTGAATTATTCAAACTTTAGATATAAAACAAGATGTAGAAGAGAAATCATCAAAAATATATAGAACATTTATTTGAATTCCTTCAGTATTTTACTCTCATTACTATCCTTAATGCATGGATTCTAGTTTTGTCCATACCTCTTTCGGATGTTCGATATTACCAATGTATAGAAGGTATTCATTGTTCACATTGTGTAGAATCATAGAAAGAGCCTCCTACTTTCATTACAAGAATGTATTCTGTTATCTATAGTTGCTTAAAAGCGGTGGGAGCAACCTCGAGATCCATAAGTAATCGTCCAAATTTTTTTCACCATAAATTTTGTTTTGACCCAAATGTTATAGTTGGTTTGATCCAGGATTTAGATTTTGTTAAGATAGAAATAGTTGGATGTTATTATTTTCCTAAACTTGTAAAACACACCCTATTATAATATATAATGTACTATAGAGTTAGATACATATTTATCGATAATAAAAACAAGACTTTTAATAGAATCATATCTAAATTTTATAGATCTAAAGAAATTATTTGATCATAACTAATACTAATTAACCTCCCATGATCAAAATAATAAACCACAATATAAAGGGCTCTATATTATACCCCAAATCTATATAAAAATATTTCGACCATATAGAAGTGAAGAAGAGACCCCAAAGAATGCATAACAACTTCAAATTTTTTTAAAAATTAATGTAGACAAAAATCCATCTAACTTAAATTTACGTCTAAATGACCATCATAATGGTTTATTTTTTTGGTCTATCATGACGGTCATTTGACCATAAATTTTAACACAATGAAAATTTTCTAGAACTTACGAGCTTGAATTTGACATCTAAATGACCATCATATTGTCTTATGTTTCATCTACTGTGACAGTCATTTGACCGTCAAATTTAATGATGCCAAAAATTGTCATGTGTATTTCTAGAATGTGAAATTCCTGAATTTCTTCTTCTACATAATATTAAGGAGGTTATATTTTAACATATTATAATAACCTATTATAATTTATAATATAAAAATATATACACTTTTTAAAAAGGTATATAGTTTATAGAATGTAAATAAAAACAACATATAGTTCATAAAAATTCTAAACTATATTATATTTTCTTATTAAAAAACACATAACCCTTATTAAAGGGGTTTAAAGGACATAGACCATTTTAAAATAATTTTACCAGCTGTAAGTAGATTTATGAGAGTATAGATTAATGTGCATATTTTACACATGGGACAAGTAATTTAGCCCGACCAATAAAATAAATTCAAATCCCTATTTTCATGAACATTGTCTCCTCCCTTAATTTACTCTTAATTTTACCCTACACATCTTTAAAACTATGGAAATATTGCAAAATATTTTATAGAATTCCTATGAGCTAAAAACTTTAAAATTTTATGTGGCTATAACTACCAATATTTTAATAAATATTTACCACACTTCACATGGACCACCAATAAACTAGGTTTTAAAAAAAAATCTCCATTTATACTAGAGATATTATCTCATTTTATTCTCCACTCCCACTCTTATATACAAGAAAACCTTTAAATATAGTTTATTTATATTGTTTTTATAAACTATAAGATGTAAGTGAATGGGGCTGCCCCCTTACATGGATAATATAAATGGTTAAAGACACATGTTAGGTTTTTCTAATAAGTATTAAAATTTAAAAATTAATCCCTTCATGGCCAAACAATAAACACAGGCCCCCTTTCCAAAAAAAGTAAGCACTTAAGTTTTTTTTAAAAACATATATAAACCAAATCTAATAAAATTATATTTTTTTGTTTATATTTTAAGCGGTTTAAACTAACCATATATATAAAATATGATTTAAACTTAGGTTTTTTTCTTTAAAAACTATATATGCCTAGATTTATAAGTTAAGTTTAAATATGATTTAAACTTAGGCTTAGAATATGGTCTGTTGAATCTTCCCTCAATCCCATGTAATTTTAATATGGTTAAAGACTTTTAATATATGTTTTTTTTTCAAAACTATATAAATTTTAATATGATGTTTACATAAATTATTATATCAACCTTATTCTATATTATATATATTTTTATTTAAAAATAATAATATAGCTTTCAAACTATATAGAATATAGTTATAGATAAACTATAAACTATAGTTTTCAAATTGAATCCTTTTAGAGGGGACAAAAGAAAACATGTATGAATTTACCTTCCAAAATATTTAACTCGAAACATTTGAAATTATAGAAAACATGAAAATTATTTCATATAATAATAAATTCTTTCTTTTTCTATATGTTATTTACACACGAGTAAATATTTGAAGCCCTTTTCACCTATGCACACATAAATCTCATAACAAACATTAATTTCATATAATTTACAAAATGTATATGAAAGTAAGAATCATATCATATTACATCTCCCCCACCAAAAAAAAATATTAGGAATTTAAAATTGAAAAACCTAAAAAATTTACCGAGATTTTAATTGCACAAATGCAATCCAAAAATAAATTAGGGAAAAAATAAGGGGACTGGATACTTTTAAATACCCTTTCGGGTTGGTTGAAAAAACCCATACAAATTAAATAAATAAAATACACAACATTTGATCTTAATTTATTTAATTTACCTCGCTCTGTTACCATGTTAAAATTTGAGGATTCTAATAAATACGGATTTAATCAACTTACATATTACATAATGTTACAATAAATATTTAAATAAATATTACATCATAACATAAGTAAATAAAGAAATACTTACATGAAATAAATAACATAGGTGACATAATATTTATAGTGGAAAAATCCAATAGGGTAAACACCACTTCGAAAATAACTTTTTACTTAAGAGAAATTATTTTACATCCAGTAAGATCACCTCCTCCTTTGAAACCCTATTTACTAAGGGTAAAACTAAATTACTTGATTTGCATACCTTTGATATATTTCTGAATATCTTAAATGAGGACCTAAAGTCCTTTTTATATAAGGTGATCGTGTATGTCTCCCGACCCACCTTTTCAATTTAAAATGGTTGACACATACACCTAGGTTTATAATATTTAATATTAGAAATATAATTATTTCATGATATTAAATATTTAACCTAAAGTATATACCTAGGTTAGCATATTTAATAAATAAATATAAATATTTCATATTATTAAATACTAACCCATATATTAGTGATGGACCCATATACGGTAAGGGTTGGATAGACCACTTAATCGTTATGTTCCAATAAAAGTCAAATTTAGAATCTTGAATAAAGGAGATATTGTGTTAAAGTGGAATGTTGATCGTGTAAATCAAAGTGGAAGGCACAAGAAGTTTGATACAATCTAGAGTGGTCCTTGCATGATTTTAGCTTGCAAAGAATAAAAAACTTTTCAACTCTTGAGGATGAATGGAGAGGGACTTCCCATTCTTGTGAACGGTATGTTTCTCAAACATTGTTATTGAAAAACCCTACAGTGTCTTTTTAGAGTAGGATTTCCCTTAAATAAGTGTAGTTCCTACACATTACAATGTTTTTTAATTCAATAAGTGCATTCATGCACATGATTTGGTTTACCATATCCTTCCCGGATTTTAGTTCGTTTTGGAAGGGTTGGACCTTTAAAGGTAGATATTGGTGACATGCTTTAGTCTCCATGCCCAATGGACAAGAGTAAAGCACTGATTACAAGCTAGCAGCAGCTTTCCCTGCAATATCGCAAATGTTGACAATTTTGGGTCAAAGCATATAATCATGTCCCACTTTTTGTAGTTTTGTACTTTCAAGAAACTATGTCCGACAACCAAAACATGATATAAAATGACCAAACATGCATTTTTAAGAGGATATAAATACCAGGTGCAAGGCATCTAGTTTACCCGATTTTTAAAATTTTATAGTATTTTTAATTATTTATTTACTAGTCAGATTTTTATTTATGTACTTGTGCTTGTGCAAAATGGGAAACTCAAAACTTCGTTATGATGGATAACATTGGTGAAGTATACCTAAGATAGGGGAGGTTCTTTAAGAAAATATTGTTACTGTTGAATTAATTAATGATTACATGAAATATGCAGCTATGTGTGATGTTACAAAACATAACAGATCACATTTGTTGTAATTTCATGCTATCTTAAGAAAAATAACACAAATCCCGGAAGGATAGTTGTGTTTTTTTTATGAAGACACTAAATTACAAAATAGATAAAGTGTTAGGTTTTGAAGCAGCAATCATGACTGTAGATTACATAATTCAGAGTTCATCGCTTGATGTTATAGGTATTATTTAATGATCTTTGCTTCATGATTAATATATTCAATTATATTATTGGGTTTTTTAATTTATCATACAATCCATATCAGAAAGCAAAAATGTAGGAAAAATACACAACTCGATTCACAATTCAATGTTTTATTCATAAGGAATTTCAAAATGTTCCCACATAAGCTATGGGATCTAATCGGAAAGTAAAGTACAACTACTAAAATAAGAGGTACATATGAATGAAAGATAAAGTAAAGGAGTATGAGTGAACCCATCATTGCCTTGGAGGTTTCTCTTTCGATTCATACATCTTCATCTTTAGCTTTGTTCCTCTCCATCTTCACTCTTTGAAAGTATTGTACACGAAAATAGAAAAAGAGAACTATTAGTTTATGACCACATGGTTAATCCATATTCCTATACTATCCTAATTCTTTCATATGGATCTCTTAATAACAGCACATAGATTACTTAGAGATCAAATAGTATACATGATTCACTAACTTAGAAAGAAGGAGAGAGAAGAAAAGAAAAACCATGGACATAAGAGACGCCAAAAAAAAAAAATATTTCTAACTATTTTCTCAAGTATGTAGGTACAAGTTGCAGCCAAGAAAAAATAAATCATGTTTTACAATCCTCACTATGGATAAAGAATGTAGATTTCAATAACTTCTATCCTATGGTACATGAAGAAGATGTCATAAGTACATAATGGAATGAAGGAAGAATGCAAATCAAATTTCAATAGATATTTTAGGGATAAAAGAAGTCATCAGTATAGAATAGAGGAGGGACATGCAAATAAAATTACATGTCCCAAATTACAAATGAAGAAGAAGAGTCAAGATCTAAAGGTTGAAGTTAACTCGAAAGAGAAGATTATAGCTAATGCAGGAAAAAGAAGAAATTTGAGAAAATTTTGACAAGTCTTCGCCATGTATAATGGACATTTACATCTTTCCTTGATGTTGTTTTTTAAATTAATACATGCTTTAAAAGATGAATGTAAAATAAAATAGTAATATTGAAAGAAGAAAATCATGGTATGATCAAAATAAAAGTTATCGGGTTTTAGCTTCCAATGACAAGCCATGTGTTGATATCCAAATTAATTCTCCCTTGGAAATTGAGAAACATCATAGATTTGGAAGACAGCGAGAGACAAAGCGATCATATTATGAGTCATTTTGTATTCGAGGAGGTGATTTGTCGACTCTTTGTCACTTGGGCATCGGAGAAATGGATAGCACCTTCATTAAGGATTTGATCTGTCGTCAAATGCTACGTAGGTTGTTCCTGTCACAACCAAGGTGAGATGACCCATTTTGTAACCTTTGTTGGTGAAGGAGAATGAAGATATCATTCTTTGCACAAACTTGAAAGGAAACCTTGAAATATGATTAATGCTCCAAAATTTAACTCTCACGAGTTGTCACTTTTAAATAATGGTGATATTTTCTAAACAAGTTTAAGGTTACAAAAGACACTATGGAATCCTGATTACTTCTACATATTTTTGTAGTAGAATTTATTCATTTGTGGACTTACGGGCAAAACAGGGTAGTTCGTAGATTCATTCTTTTTGAATGATATTTGGTGGGATATTATGCAGGATAAACTTGATTTTTCAAGATCTTTGAGATCCTTCCCAACAATTGGAAAACTTAATGATAGAATGCTTCAAAATAGCTAAAATATTCCTTCAACCAGAAGGTGTTCATTAATGGAGACCCATTTTTGCACAGCTTTCACACAATCTCTAAGAATTTAACTCAAATGCTCAAGCTAAAGACTAAATTAAACATTAAAGACCCTGGTTCCTCACGCCTAAGATATACTCAAAGGCTTACAGGAATATTTATCAAAAAATGATAGTAAAGTGATTTTAAATTATTTATCTCATTAAAGGATGAAGGTTCTTCTAGTAATAAAATTGCAAATGCCACTAAACTATCACAGGGATGAGATCCCATGTGATTCGGGGGATTTTAACACAAGATTGTAATAGGAACAAGAAATACTATTTGCATACATTCTAAATAAAGAAGACACAAATTTACCCAAGATTGACATAGATTAATTCTAAGTTGATTGGATTCATCAATAGGGAAATTTTCTTTGAATAGTCTCGAGAGATTGTCAATGGCTATACATTTGCAACCAACTTGATATGATGAAATCTAAAATGTAAGAGATTTATAGGTTTCTTAGATGGTCTCTCGGGAAGATGGGCTTTCTCAAATTTTTATGTAAGAATTCAACACCCGACCAGTTGCGTGACTAAAGCATGCTTTTATAACACTCATTTACATGCAATATTTTTCCCCAAGAAAATAATATTCGAGGAACCTTTGTTTGTTACTTTTTTTTCATGATTTCCAAAAATGACGTTTAACAAATTTACAACAAAAAGTTACCAGTTGTTAAAAAAGGTGAATTATTGCAAATATTTTCATCATTTTATTAATCCTGGGCACCTAGTCATCTCCTCTGGCAACATGGTTTTCATCCTTTGCACCTGCAACCTCCATCATTTCATTCTTTTCAAATTCTTTCCTCAAACTCTACTCTACATCCAAATTCTCTGGTAATTCACATTTTTGTAAGTGCCCAAGCAATTCCAACTTCAATACATCAACCTTTACAATCGTTGGACTCACAAATTAAGCTCTAAATCCATTCAATTGAACTTTTCAAACAAAAATGACAAGGAATTTCATCAAAAATAATGAAAAAAATTACGTATTTGCATCTCTAGGAGTCTTGGAGCAAAAATGGCAGCAAAATCAGATGCAATGCACAACAACCGTTGATTCTCCCCTTTCTCAACTTTATATTAGATCTGTCTATGTGTTTCCTTGGCACAACTGCAAAGGTGAAGTACAGAGGCAAGTTTCCAAACAAGTGCGGGCCTTCCACATGCCCTGGCCCAAGAAAATTACCTTTTGGCCTTTGAAAAAGTCTCAATATAAAAGGAGCTAGTGGAAGCCTCCACGTGTCTCAATGGCACACTTTTGATATGGTGCCCAAAATCGAGACCCCAAACAAGTGTGGAATCACCATGTGTCTATCCTAAAAAAATGTTGAAAGAATTTAGGGACCAACGAAAGGTGCCACGTGCCTAGGGTCTAAGAAAGTTTCATCGGCCGTTGAAAAGTCCAAGTATGGGAAGACCCAGCAGAAATCCCCACGTGTCCTCGGCATTTCTTCAAAAGTAAAGTAAAGGGAAATTCCCCAAACAAGTGCGGGCCCTCCATGTGTCCTAGGCCTTAGAAAGTTTCTTGAAAAGTTTAAGTATAGAGAGGAGCCAACGGAAATCTTTCACGTGTCTCCTTGGTGCAACTTCGAGATAGTGACCAAAAGTGGAGACCCTAAACAAGTGTGGGCTCACCACTTGTCTTAGTTAGAAAAGTTGTTGAAAAAGTTTAAGGACTGCTAAGGTAGGACCCAAAGGCATATCCTCAAATGAGTTTCAACCCTCCATATGTCCATGGTCCAACAAAGCTACATCGACCACATAAAAATGTCTAAGTCTAGGCAAGGCCATCGGAAACCTCCACGTGTCTCACTATCGCAACTCCAAAGGTCAAACAAAGAGGAAAATTTTTAGATGAGCGCAGGCCCTCCACATGGACAAGACTTGAGTTGAAGTAGGCCTTAGAGTTTCAAAATTCCCCACCGAGCCACATCCAATTAGAAAGGGCCACATTTCCATAGATGTTGGGACAAAAATTGGTAGGGAAAACAAAACATAACTATGGAAAAGGGAAAAAAAGTGAATTTATGCCCAAATTACAAATTATTTCACATGGATAGAGGAACAAAAAAATTCTAAACTTAATGTGATCCTCAACTAAAGGAAAGGATTGATCATGGAAACCAAATGAAGGAAAGAGATTTTATGCATCGATACGAGGAGGTAGGAAATATGATAGAGCACCCCAGATTGAATACAAGGAAAAATAGGGTGAGATCAAATTGAGCACCAACATCGGCTCGACTCG
Organism: Taxus wallichiana var. yunnanensis; assembly: GCA_018340775.1. Classification (NCBI taxonomy): domain Eukaryota; kingdom Viridiplantae; phylum Streptophyta; class Pinopsida; order Cupressales; family Taxaceae; genus Taxus; species Taxus wallichiana. Next base: position 986,451,511 of record CM031242.1, read on the forward strand.
GGATGGGCACTCCTACGAGTGTGACAAGAACAAAAGAGTGGACCATGTGCTAAAAATCCATTGGGAAAGAGAGTTAAGACCAAAATTGTAGAGCGAAAGACAATAACCAACTCCCCAAGATGAACCGAGAAACCAACAAAAATACCGCCAAGGACTAGGACAAACCAAAATAGAAAAACATGAAATAAAAACGTAAAAAGAAGAATATACATTATACAATGGTGAGCACCCTAATTCAGAGAAAACAATCAAGGAAAACTTTCAAGTGGGTTCGATTCTGATATGACCATGCTAAGCGGTTTTGATATGTCATTAACAACTAGTCATATGATTGTTTCTCTCTTCCATCCAAGTTTCTATATGACCACATTTTTTCAAGCTTATCCTTTGTCCTATGTAATTTTTTCAACATCTCTTGAGGCTACATCAAACATCAAATTCCCAGAAAAAAATTCTACTCAGGATATCTACATTGATCAATTTCATACTCCTTGAAAAAACATAGCTCAAAGATTTATCAATATCAATGTCTTACATGCAATACTTCATAAGAAGCATTGTTGGGGTCCTCAATGAGATATAACATTTTCTTTTCACCAGGTAACTTCACAAGGTTTCCCTCAATCGGTTTGGTGGCATAATACATATCCACTTGAACACTTCCACCCACACTAGCTACCCATTTTCTTGATAACAACATTCCCCATTTGGGAGGGCAATCAACAATAACAACATCTATCTTTAAGTTCTTTCCTGGGTAGGTTACAAGTTGCACTATCAAACCCTTAACACATCCAACCACTAGCACCTCTCTAGAATCCATGGTAGTGTACTTCCCATAATCTTATGTTACTTTGAGATCTCACTCATTCATTACCTCAAGAGGCATAACATTGCATGATGCTCTAAATCAAACATAAAGTTGTGTAATAGATTGTCCTTAATAATCGAGTAGTGAAAAATGGATCCACCTTTAGCTAAGACTCAACTAAGGATGTTCCCAAATATACTTTAGGGGGTTCACCCAATTCCTCCAATACTTGTGGTTTTTCTAACGATCTGATGGAAAAAGGAACCTCTACATTGTTTACATTTTTACCCTGGGTGACGTTTTCTTCTTTAAATCCCAAATATTCTAATGCTCTATTTCTATGCTCATGGATTCTAAGAAATTCAAAAATAGGAACATAAATCTTGATCTTAATCAAGATTTGGGCTATGTCAAAAGGAACATATTTGGGTAAGGAAGTGTTAGGAGGAAGGTTTACAAATTCATCTAATGGCACAGGATTTCTCACAGTCTGAGCATGGGGAGGAACACAAGTTTTATTTGGGGTGATAAAGCCTTTGTCAGATGCATCTTTATTATGGGTTTCCTTAGGATACTTGGTAAGCACTAGAATTTTTGGTTTGTCTCCGAGGCCCTGCCCCTTTCAAACTTTTCTCCTAGTATTATACTCTTTTTGTGGCTAACTAATGCATTCATTAACAATTACCTATCCTCCTTAGAAGGGATTCTTCCATCATACTTATCAATCATTAATGCCCTTAAGTATTCAAAATCATTATTAGGAAATTCAAAAGCTTGTACCATATCAATTTTAGAAGTATGAGTGGGAGGAAGAGGTAATACCCGGTGAATGCAATCCCAGAAATTTTCAATAGTTCTGGCACTCATCAGCTCAGTTGAGGTTGCTCCCTGCTGTGAACTTGTAGAGAAATCCATTGTGCATGCATCATCATCTGTCTCATCATCATTAGTTTCTTCCTCAACTCCCTTTTCAACAACACATGGAGAATGTGGCAAGAAATAACTATCACACCACTCAATTTCATGAGCTTCATCAACAACAACAACTCTAGTAGCTAAAGGATCAGGCACCAATTTGTTTTCCCTAGGTTGGGGCTATCTATTTCCTAATCCCACGGGTCCTTTTCCTCTGTCATCAGATCTCTGATCACCCCTAGGATGATTTGCAAATATTTTTGACCTTGTGCTTTATACTCACCTTGGGAACTTTATCGAATCCCCTTCTCTGCTTTGGCCAATTTATAGGATATTTCCTTAACAATTCCAAGAAAAAGTTTTTACAACCTCTTCTAGATCCATAGACTTACTTGACTGAGTCTTCTTTGGATTGATCAGCTTGATTCCTTCTCTCTTAGGAGGTTTACCAATTGCCTTGATGTTATTTTCAATATGCAAAGCCATGGTGAATGCCTACCTCAATGTTGTTGGGTTCTTATCCCTCAAATAATAGGTAACCTTCTTATCAAAAGTATCAGAGTATTTTATCATACGGAAACATCACTTGGCCTCTGGATCACGGGTAGCCTATTCACATTCTTATTAACCTTAGAAATGAAGTCATGAACAGATTCATTAGGATTCTTTTTAATATTTTCAAATTTTGATAAAACAAACCTAGGGTATGTTATATCTCCATACTACAATCTAAAAGCATTCTTCATTTCTGTCCATGAATCAATGGAGTTTTCTGGAAAAGATTTATACCAAACCTGTGCATCCTCCTCTAGAGTATGAATAAATATTTTTATATACACATCCTCAAATTCAATCTCAAAGTATTCCATCATATTGACAAAAATCTTTAAGTGTTGATCACAAGTAATAACATTATTTCCTTTAAATTTAGGCAATATTTCTAACATCTTGGGGCACAACATTTGGATATCCAGTGATACCTTTGAAATCTATAGGACCAAAAGTGTTCACAACAAATGAAGGTCTGGGTGGGGGCTGGGCCATATTGTTTTAGGGAGGTGATCTTATAGGAGAAACATAATGATGGGAGTGAGGGGTCTATGGGGCACATGAATGCAATTCTCAGAATGAATGTTCTCTAAAAACTCTGTTTCTTGGAAGATCCTATCAGCTTTGGAGAACACAGGGACATAATGAGATGTAAATTTTTTAAATACAAAAGAAGGCCCCTCTCCAGATGGAGAATTTAGATCTACAAAAATACTACCTTATCCAGAAGCACTTGAGGAAGTATGGAAATCTTTAATGATAGGATGATCAATTTCAAATTTTGATAACTATTTTACTGATTTCTGATCTCCAACAACTTTCCAAATTCTTCTTCCTTCAAAATTTGTCTTTCCCAATTTTGGAAACAACCTTCTAGCAGGGTCTTCAATGAAGAGAGATATTCTTCCTTATAGCTTTGCAAATATTAGTGATAAATTTCAATTGACAGAGGTTAAGACATTGATATTTATTAGAATTTTATTCAACATGGATTCGCCACTAAGGATTTTCACCTTAGTTGTTCAAATGCACTACAATTGATATGTCAACAATAAATTCATGCAAGTATTCATAGAATTGACCTTCCTTTACCCATATTTAAATTTGATGATGTAAATTTAGCAAAAACAAACAGAAACTAGACATATTACATAGAGAACTTGTAACTTGCACAAATCGTACCAATCTAGACACAAGATAACATTTCAACAACGTATTAGCACCTAGATCATGTAAAAAACATTACCAGAGCAAATATAAGAATGCCTTTTAAGGTCCCTACAACGGTACCACAAGTGTTGCTTACACAAATAGATCTCGAGCTCAAATAATCCCCGGCAATGACGCCAAAATTTTTATTTCCACACAAATAGATCCCGGAGCTCAAAAACTCCCCGGAAATGGTGTCAAAAAAAAATTTTTCACACAAATATGTCTCAAACCTCAAATAATCCCCTGGAAATGGTGCCATTAAGGTGTTGGTATCCAAATTGATTCTCCCTTGGAAACCGAGCAACATCAAAGATTTAGCAAGACACTGAGAGACAAACAGATCATATTATGAGTCATTTTATAGCTAGGGAGGGGATTCATCTAACTCTTTTCACTCGGGAATCGGAGAAATGGATAGTTGCTTTATTAAGTATTTGATCTATCCTCAATACTTTAGGTTGTGCTCACAACCAAGGTGAGAGGATTCATTTTGTAACCTCTATTGGTTAATAAGATTGAAGATATCCTTCTTTGCACAAAATTGAAATGAAACCTTGAGAAAATATGATCAATGCACCACAATTTAACTCTCACAAATTGTCACTTCTAAAGAATGGTGATATTTTCTAAACAAGGTTAAGGTTACTAAAGAAACTATGGAATCTTGATTACTTCTACATATTTTAGTAGTAGAATTTATTCATTTTTAGAACTATAGGGAAAACAAGGGTAGTTCAAGTAGGATTCATTTTTTTGAATGATATTTGGTGGGAGATTAAGCAAGATAAACTTTATTTTTATAGATCTTTGAGATCCTTCACAACAATTAGAAAAATAAATGACATAATTCTTTAGAATAGCTAAAATATTCCTTCAACCATAAGGTGTGCATCAATGGAGGCCCAGATTTGTACGGTTTCACATAATCTCCAAGAATTTAACACAAAGGCTTGAGCTAAAGACTCAATTAAACATTACATACCCCATGGTTCCTCATGCCTAAGATACACTCAAAGGCTTACAAATAATATTGATCAACAAACCGACAAGAAAGGGATTTTAAATTGTGTATCTCATTACAGGATGAAGGCTCTTCTCGAAATGAAATTGAAAATGCCACTAAACTATCATAGAGACAAGATCCTATGTGATTCGGAGGGATTTTAACACAAGATTGCAATAGGAAAAATGAAATACTATTTGTAGACATTCTAAAATAAAGCAACACAAATTTTACCAATATTGACACAAATTAATTTGAAGTTGATTAGATTCATCAATAGCAGGAAAGTTTCTTTGAATAGCCTCGAGCTTGCCAATGGTTTTACACTCGCAACCAACTTGACATGATCAAATCTAAAACATAAGAGATTAATTGGTTTCTAACATGGTCTCTCAGGAAGATGGGCTTTCTCAAATTTTCTCGTAAGAATTCAACCCCGACCTTTTCATGACTAAAGCATGATTTTTATAACACTCATTTACATCCAAGATTTTTCCCCAAGAAAAGAATATTTGAGGAACCTTTGTTTGTTACATGTTTTTTCATGATTTATAGAAAATGATGTTTAACAGACTTACAACAAAGAGTTTCCAGTTGTTAAAAAAGGTGAATCATTGCAAATATTTTTGTCATTTTATTAAATGGGGCACCCAGTCATCTCCTCTGGAAACATGTGTTTCATTCTTTGTGCCTACAACCTCCATCATTTCATCCTTTTCCCATTCTTTCCTCTCTGACAACTCTCTCTGCATCCAACTTCTATTTTAATTCATTTTTGTAATTGCTTGAGTAATTCAAACTTCAAGATATCAACCTTTATATTCCTTGGAATCACAAATTAAGCTCTAAATCCATTTAATTGCACTTTGCGAGACAAAAACAACAAGAAATTTCATCAAAAATGATGAAAAACAATGTATATTCACATCTCCAGAGATACTTGGAGCAAAAATGGTGGAAAAATCAGATGCAATGCACATCAACTATTGATTCTCCCATTTATTAACTTTATATTAGAGTCATCCACGTGTTTCCTTGGCACAACTGCAAAGGTGAAGTATAGAGGCAAGTTTCCAAAAAGCGCGGCCCTTCAACGTGTCCCCGCCCAAGAAAATTTCCTTTTGGCCTTTGAAAAAGTATTAGTATAAAAGGAGCTAGTGCAAGCCTCCACATGTTTCAAAGGCACACTTTTTTATATAGTGCCCAAAAGAAGAGACCCCAAACAAGGGTGGACTCACCAAGTGTCCTAGCCTCACAAATTTTTGAAAGAATTTAAGGACCAGCGAGAAGGTGCCACATGCCTAGGGTCCTAGAAAGTTTCATTTACCATTGAAATTTCCAAGTATGGGAAGACCTAGCGGAAACCTCCATGTGTCCTCCTAGTGCTTCTTCAAAAGTAAAGTATAGGGGCAGTTCTCCAAATAGGTGTGGGCCTTCCATGTGTCCCAGGCCTTAGAAAGTTACTTTAAAAGTTTAAGTATAGAGAGGAGATGGCCAAAGACTCCACGTGTCTCCTTGGCACAACTTTGAGATGGTACCCAAGAGTGGAGACCTTAAACAAGTGCACACTCACCACGTGTCTCAGTCTAGCAGAGTTGTTGAAAACATTTAAGGACTAGCACAAGGTGTTACGTGTCTCCTTAACACAACAAATAAGGTAGGACAGAGAGGCAGATCCTCAAATGAGCATCGGCCATCCACATGTCCATGGTCTGACAAAGCTGTAATGGCTGCATAAAAAATGTCTAAGACTGGGCAGGGCCAACAAAAACCTCCATGTGTCTCCCTGGCACAACTCCAAAGGTCAAACCAAGAGGTTAATTTTTAGATGAGCATAGGCCCTCCACATGGACAAGACTTGAGTTGAAGTGGGCCTTAGAGTTTCAAAATTCCCCACCGAGCCGCATCCAATAAAAAAGGGCCACATTTCCATAGATTTTGGGACAAAATTGACAGGGAAAACAAAACATGACTGTGGAAAAACACAAGGAAGGGAAAAAACCTGAATTTACACCCAAATCAAAAATTATTTCACATGGACAAAGAATGGGAAATGAATTCTGGACTTAATGTGATCCTCGACTAAAGGAAAGATCTTTCATGCATCAATACAGGAGATAGAAAATAAGATAGAGCCCATAGATTGAAGACTTTCAAGGACAAACATGGCAAGATAAAATTGAGCACCAACACCATGATTCAATAGATGAAAGATATAATTAATAGCTCAAAGAAAATAAGTATTGTAGCTTAATTGAATACAAGTGAGGAAAAATGGACTAAATTCATATTTCAAGATAGTATTTTCCAAATTTCATCAAGACATATACAAAAAGATTATCTCATAGTATAGTTGAAACAAGATCAAGAACAATAAGAATTGCAGCAGATTTTGAAAGTATAGATTTCTCATGAAGATGGAAAATAATCAAGCAAGATTGCAAAATCAATCTAAAACTACAAATCAATGGATACCTTTATGGTCACATGAATATAAGTGCATCATTACAAGTTTGAATCCTAAAGAGAAATCTATGCACAATAATGATTCTACTCATCTGACCAATTTTACACATAGACCAAGCACATTCTCTCATTCAATTTCAGTTAGAAATACAAAAAGTATTGCAGGGTGTTGCATGTTTTAAGAAGACTATAGTTGTTATGACACATTTTCAGAGTTAATCATTCAAGTGACTCAACAAAGAATAAATGTTTTGAAGTCTCAAGAATATAGTCAAAGAATGAAACCATAATAGCTTTTAAATGGAAATGAGGTCCATTAATTAAAAAATGGGGTTATATCCTATAGCAGATGGAGCAGTAAAAATGGAGTTACTAGTCATCCTTGACATTGGCATGTATATCTAGTTTCTATCAAGAGTAGCAAGTGATTATCAAATTGAAAACAATAGATTGATATTAGAAACTCTAATGGAGAAAACAAACCCTTATGTACAAACTCAGGATGATACAAAAAAAGATGGCTAACTACTGACTAAGGAAACAGAGCGCAAGAAAATTTTCATGGCCGAACCATTCAAAGTCACTCGTAAAAATACAAAGAAGTAACTCTCGGTCAGAATAGAGTAATACAACCAAGTAATAAGGTAATTTCAAAATAGAAATGTCATATTAATACAATGTGAGAGTTATAAAAGATAAAAATATGTAGATATTTAGAATAGCCTTCAAGGAATTTATCAAGGAAACATGAAGGGGCACCAGTTTCAAAATTTAAAGTGCACTACTAAAAAAAATCATTCATTATGGTGAATATTATATGAGAGAGTTCAAAATAAAATCTTAACACGTACATATTTTTAGGTAAATCCAAGTACCGAGGCATCATCAAGTGAAATCCCAAATTTCATAAGCATAGGTGCACATATATACAACTAGGTATATCTTATTTGAGTATATTTTCATATTACAAATTCAAAAAAAAATATTGAATCAAAATTACATGCACATCCAAGCTAAAGAGAGCTTCAAATTTTTCCTTCAGAAGTCAACATTCCCATTGAAAATTAGTTTCAAGTTGTAGATCCAAGAGAGAAAATTATAGTTTCTAGTTTTAATTTCAAAACCCATTAATGGATAGAAAAATTAGAGTAAGAAACAAGGACTTACTAATTAAATCGAATTTGAGAAAAACCCTTGAATGGTGATCAAATCAAGACCAAAACTAAGGACCCAGAATGGGTTTTAGCTCAGAGACCAAGGTCGTTCCAGGAGATCACAAAATATGCAAAGAAGGAGCTAAATATCAAAATCTCGAATTCAAAATGGAGACAACAAAGCAACAATAATACTTAGGGGGTCAAATACTTACCATTCCTTTGTCAAAACAATAATGCACATAACACGATATCAAGTTCAAAGATCATGACAATGGCGGCGAGCACCCCCAACCACCTTTCTTATAAATCTTGAACAGAGTAAAAGACAAAATATATATGCATAAGGGCTTCACAAAGATGATTATTTGAGCTCAAACCCATAGAAAATGTTTTCACCTTGAAGAAAGATAATAAATAGTTCAAAGGACTTCTAACAAAGCTCTAACAGAGATATTACAATCAAAAAGGGAATTCAAACACAAAACTCCTCCACAAAGGCTAATAATAGACTCAGAACGATAAAGTATAATTATTTGAGCCTCATAATCTTGCAGTGCCTCAAAACGACAAATTTCAAGCTCGACTAATCATTATTGGTGGTTACAAAAGTTGCAGAGCTTGGAAATAACCAATGTGCAATTAGAAAAACCTTAAAACCGAGCTCGAAGTTCACAACAATGGCGGCCGTTTGAAAGAAAACTTTCTTGAGACCCAAAGCAACACAATTCCGAGCTCGATAGTGATTAATCACAAAATTAAAATGAAAGAAAGCTTCATATTACCAATCTACAAGAAAGGCCGAGCTCGAAATATTTTCAATAGTGACCTGGAGTAATTTTTTCAGGGCTTCGCCACTCTCTGTGAAAAAATAATGACCAAAAGATAGAGCTCGGTGGTTTTATAACCCACTCAAATAACTCCACTAAAACCTAACTCAATCAAGAGTTAGAAACCAACGCTTAGGGATCAAGTCGTGCAAATATCAAAGGCTGAGAAACGTTCACCAAATTTTGAAGATAACCACTAGGGTCATGATACCACTACCTCATTCAATGTGGATTAGAAACCCTAATCAAATATAAAGATCGATTAAAAAGATAAAGCATGTCAAAAGATCAACGACCAACATTGGATTGTAGACTATCAATGCAAACCACCATACCACCATGATTCTGACAAGTACCAAAGTGGAAAGCATGCCAAAAACCTAACCAAGGTCAAGTTTAGAATTCCACTAACAATCGATTAAAGGGGTGAGTCATCATGGAGAGGGGCCAACCCCACATTTAAAAAAAAAATCATTTCATATTGATTTTCAAATTATTGACCATAGTCCATGTCCCAAATGATTAAAGGGGGCCGAAAACCATACATGCCAAACAATGATCACCAAAAAGGTTAAATTCTAGACCTTATTCCCTTCAAAATGCAAAATCCGACAAGTAATTACATGGTCATGTGTTAATCAAAGGTGGCCGAGTATGGCATGGTGGCCTTTTACAAAGTTCCCCCATATATATGTTTAAAACCATGGCAATGTCCCAAGTCTACAAGAAGGCCAAACTCAACAAAGACAAGTGCACCTATTAAGAGTGGTCCCCACATGGAGTTAGCACGAAACAAATCTTTTGCATGTCCATCTAAGGAGACAAGTGGACTAGAATTTCATATGTCACATCAACAACAACAAGACAAATTTGCATGCACAAGGAAGGAGACTTACTCATCAAGCAAAATTTATTATTAGAAAATTATTCACCCATTGTTTTCTTAAAAATAGAACAGTCAATTGCGGTTTGATTGTATATAATCAAAGGCTATTAATGCCTCTTTGTATTAGTTTGCTTATTTTATTCCTTTATTTAATAATAAATAAAGGATAAAAATAAGATTCATGGGTGAGTACATCTTTAGTCTTTTTTAGGAAGGGTGGGTGAATCAATTTTTCTATATATTGTGTGCCTTAGCAAAGCACATGGGAGGAATTTTTAGATATAAGAGTGCTGAAGTAATTTTCTACTAGTTTTTCCCTTTGAATGTGAAATATTTTCTGGCTTTCCAATTATTTGCAGTCTTGTGTATGTCTCCATTAATCTTGTGAGTGTGGAATCCCTTGATTAATCATCTTACCCTATTACAAGTTCAATATTTTTATATGATATTAATGTGTATGTGTAACTTAGCAGTATTGTTCTTATTCTATCCCTCAATACATTAGATTTTTTACCCTTAATTATCTTTAGAAAACTATTTTCCTGTGCATCACAAATTCATTCCATGTCAATTGTGCATGTACACAGTCAAAACCTCATATAAGTTTTGTGTGTCACCTCTATTTTAATTTTATTTTACAAACATCTTTTACCCTTAAACCCTAGAAAATCAGTTTAGGATACATCAATAAGGAACCGGCCTTGATACCGAAGACTCACCTCAAAATAGGTATACCCACATACCTGAGGTGTTTCCATTGTATCTATGAAAGAGAGAGATAAAATTTGCAAGCTTAGAACACCTACAACCATCTCTCTACAGGGTGCACTTTCGAGAGATAATAGTTTTGGCATGCCTAGAGGGACTACGAATAACATCTACATACAAGTTGTAGATATTCACAATAGATCTATGACATATTTACAACAAATAAAAGTTACTTTCGGGACAACAAGCTGTAGCAATTTATTCTAAAAATTTAAAGATGTATTTGGTGACTCTGTAAAACTGATTTTAGACTGTATTGTAGCATGTTCCATGCTAAGGTGACTACAATATCATCGGTAAGAGGAATTTCTTCCGAGTTTATTTCTTTACCTTTGAATTCTATAAGAAGGAGAAGAGATGGTAATACTTTACCTTATAACAGACCTTGTTTTGATAACCCTCATCCTAATATTCCTTCACCATGTGTCAATTTTTCTATTCAAATCCTAGTTTTTCAAATGGCTATTCAAGCACCTAGGAATTTTGTGACCTTTACTAATGGTAGCCCATTAGTAATCCTAGTTTACCATGACATCCCTAATTCTTCCATGAAAATTTTTCCATCTTTCACTGGTGAAAATCAGGTTACAACTACAGAGCACATTAAAGATGTTGTAGCCTTATGTGTAGTTCATAATATCACTCATGAGGATGTAGCTTTGAGACTTTTAGCTGCATCTCTTAAAGGAAAAGCCTTGCAATGGTATAGAAATCTAGAGATTGGATGCATAAGAACTTGGGATGATTTACGTGATAAATTATTGAAACAATTTCAAGATAATTCAAATCATTTATCTCTCATAGAATAGTTGTCTACCATTAAAAGAGATCCCAATGAATTTATGTCTAGTTTCAACATCTATTTTTCCAGAACTTGGGAAAGAATTCCAACAAGTGTTAAGTCTCAAGCTGATCATGTTTTTCTTTATTATCTTAGAGCATTAAACATCGATATTTCAACTATTATTCAGTCTATGGAAGGAGAGACTCTCCCAGCAGCCTATGATATTTCCTTCCGAGCTGAAAATAGTCTTATCCAAGCCAGAAAATTAGCACCAAGTCCTTCAATGCCTTTTTTGGTAGATTTAGCACCTATTCCTCAGCTTATCACAATTATAGAACATGTTGTTGCATAACCATTAGATGACATATTCAAATCTTTACGGACTATGAGGAACGAGCTGATTTTAATTGAGAATAGGATTGCATTACCTAGCAGACCTTATCAGAATCCTTATCAGCAAAATCAGCTAAACTAGCAAAATAGGTAGCCTTACCAACAGAATCAAAATTATAGGCAACCTTATCAACAAAGGAAATTTGACCAAAATTCTCGTAGTCCATCTAATGCTTTGGTTCCAGTTAATATGGCTATGGAAGAGTGGTTTCAACCTTGTAATAAACCTCATTTAGCTACAAGTTGTCCAAATTCTTTTCTAAGCATAAGTCTTGTTGCACAACCTCAATCTAAGACATTGTTTATGCCTCAAATGGAGGCGGGTAGCAGATACTCAAGTTTAGAAGGCACCTAAATAGAACTTAGTCAGTTTTAGTGAGGATGATTTCATTGCAGTTACTACTAGGGCTCGGAAAAGGTTGCAGAGAGTAAAAATAGCAAAATAGGCCTGTTCTACCTCATCATCACGATAAAAGAAAAACTATAAGACCAAAACAAGATAATAGGACATTTGTTCCTAAAAAAATCAGGTGTTATATCTGGTCAAGAGCAGAAAAAATAGCTACAACCTGATCCAAGAAGATTATTTATACCTCATATATCAAAAGCAACTAAAAAGAAGAATCAATTTTTGCCAAATTCTATGATAAAATAGTAGAATCTATCATTAAAATTGTTGCTTCTTGTAACATTGTTGATATAATGAAAAAGATAATGTTAACATCTCAATGTGGGATGCTCTAAGTTTTCCATAACAAAAGATTTACTTTCTCATGAGCTTTCTAAGATGCTAATTTCTTCTAAAACAGCAGAAAAGGAAGTCCAGAAAGTAGACATGGTCCTTGGAACAATGGAACAAGACCGCATCAAAGAGGTTAAATGGATGGTTTAGAAATTCTTAAATGCTCATGACATCAAGAATCCACCACCATTTTATCTATCACTAATTATTGGAGAACATCTTGTTCATAATTGTATGGTGGATAGCGGTGCAAGTAGCACAGTTATGCCAAAAGCAATTACAGAAAAATTGGGTCTGCAGTATGAACCTACAGAAAAGAGTGTCCTATAGTTTGATGGAACAAAACTAATAGATTTGATGTCATTAGAAATATAGAGGTAACATTGCATGCTTTCCCAAATGTTTCCATTCTACGTAGGACATTACTGTTGTAGATTTACCTCCTTACTTTGCTATATGTTTATCAAGAGATTTCATAGCAAAAATAAGAGGTTGTCTCTCTTCAGATTGGTCTTTCTTGTTTTTCACTACTAATTATGGGACCAAGGATACTATCACTTCAGAACCATTGGCTATATTTCACATTGAGCCTCACACTTCTAATGTAGTAGTTTATTATGCACCTTAGACCAGAAATATTTTAATAATATAGTTCATGTTTCAGCATTAGATGGTGTTTCTAACTTTTTATGGATGAAAATACACATGAGGAACATGCTCGTGATCCTTTCAAAGAATTTGAAGAACATATGTTTGGTGTGTATTGCTTGCATGAAGAAAACACACCAATTCCTTTACTTGTCCAAAACAAAAAATGTAACGGAAGGGATTTGGAAGCTTCATTTTGATGGAGCTAAAAACAAGAAAGGACAAGGACGTGTTTGATGCTCACTTCCCAACAAATGAAAGGTATTTCTCATCTTTGAGTCTCCAATTTTCATGCACTTGCAATGTAGCTGAATACGAAGCATTAATTCATGGCTTACTTTGGGCCAGAAAGAGAGGTATTAGCATGTTATAGATTTTTGGTGATTCTGAGTTGGTTATCAATCAAGTAAGAAATTTTAATGTTTGTAAGAATCCATTAATGAAGTCTTATAGACATAGAGTTTCAAACTTAATGGAATATTTCGAGGCTATTAATATACAATCCATTCCTAGAATAGAAAATAAGTATGTAGATAGACTTGTAGCAATTGGTGCCAGTTTTGAAGTGTTGGAACAGATCTAGAAAATAGAAAAATTCAGCCTTGTATAAAGATAATTGTTAGGCCTTGGATACCTAAAAATGACTTGAATTGGCAGGTTTTTGAAAGTGATGATCAAATTTCTAGGTTTTTACAGCAAGAAGCCAAATTTTCTACAGCAAATCAAGATAAATTACAACACTTATATGGTGACCAGATTGTTCAATTAAAGACTAATAAATTTCCTCAAGGTCTGGTCACATTAGAAGACATATTTAGCAATGACGATCAGTTAAGGAAGGTCAAAAATAAGATGTCAACACATCTTGATAACCATGAAGAGATCTCAGTTGATGAAGGAAAAAAAAAATCTCGGAAAGGTATGTTCTTTAGTTGAAAAACATTCTTTTATTAATCTTTGCAAGGAATTTAAAGATTTTTTTGCTTGGAAATACCAAGACACTGAAAGGGTTTGATCCCATTTTAGCACAACATACTATTGAATTATAGCCAAATTCCAAGCCAGTCAAGTAAAAATAGAGGCCTGTAAATCCCAACAAAGAACCTCTAATGAGGAAAGAGTTATCTAAGTTGATCGAATCAGGTATTATATTTCCAGTTAAACATTCAATTTGGGTAGCCAAACTTGTTCTAATTCAGAAAAATAATGGAGAAATTAGATTATGTGTGGATTTCAAAGATCTTAATAAAGCTTCATTAAAAGATCACTACCCACTTCAAAATATGGATCATATTTTGGGAAGAGTTTTCTGTTCAAATAGACTATCTCTTCTAGATGGCTATAGTGATATAATCAGAATTTCATTCGATAAGAAAATAGGTACAAAAACCTTTCACCACTAAGTGGGGTACTTATGCTTACAAAAGAATACCTTTCGGCCTTTCAAACACTTTGGTGCAACATTTCAACGTGCAATGGATATGGCTTTTCGTAACTTGTTAAATAAATGCATCCTTGTTTATTTAGATGATGTTACTGTATTCTCAAAAAATTATGAAGAACATCTAATAAATCTAAGGTAGAGTTTTAAGTTATGTAGACAATTTGGAATATCTTTGAATCTGCTAAATTATATCTTTTCATTACATCAAGGTAAATTTCTTGGTCATATTTTTTCTAAACAAGGTTTGTCAATTGATCCTTTTAGGATCAAAGCCATATCACAACTATCATTACATCATCATAAGAAGGCATTACTAATTTTTTTGTAAAAAACAACTTTTTAGAAGATTTGTACCACATTTTACAGTATTGGTGAAACCATTGACAACTATGTTAAAGAAAGAGAAAACTTTCTCTTGGACCAATGAAGGGAGAGAAGGGTTTGAAGAAATTAAGGTAGCCATCTCTCAAGATCCTACTCTTACAAATCCAAATTTTGATAAAGATTTTTTAATGTATGCACTTGTAGGAGCTAAAACAATCTCATCCATATTAACTCAGGTTAATGATGAAAATGTTGAGAAGTCAATTGCTTTCTTTGGACAGAGCTTGCACGATTACAAAACAAGGTATGCATTGCTTGAAAAACAAGTACTTTCAGTAGTCAGAGGACTAAAGAATTTTAAGTACATGCTTTCAAAGAACAAAATTCATGTTCTTATTTCTTATCCAAGTGTGAAAGCTTTCTTGTTAAATAAAGAATTGAATGAGAAAAGAGGAGGCTTTGGATAACGAGGGTCATGGAAAATGATGTCGATATTCATGTTGGAAAGATAGTTCAAGGAAAAGGCTTGTGTGAACATCTAATTGCTAATATGGAAAAAAGAAGATCTGCGAACCTTAAGATTCAAAATAGCATGGTGAAATTATGTATCAACAATCATACATTATGGTTCAGCCTAAAAATCAATAACCTGAACTTGCTAAGGAAATCCAGGAATCACGATGGATGACTAATTTAGTTAACTATCTATAGCATGGCATCTATCTGGAAGTTATGGACAAGAATAAACAAAGGTATTTCAAATTACAAGTTGTACCCTATGTTTTCATTGATGGTGTATTATTCAAAAGGGATATAAATGAAATCTTGCTGCAATGTGATGACTATGATAAAATTCAGCAATTATTATCAGAATTCCACGAAGGACCTGTAGGAGCTCATTTCTCAAGATGTACCACAACCTTGAAAATTATGAAATCTTGTTACTATTGGCTCAAGTATATTTAAGGATTTTTTTGAATGTATTAGGAAGTGTAAGAAATGTGCTTTCTGTGTTGGAAAATAACATTTGGCTTTGCTTTCTTTACAACCTATTTCAGTTGATCAACCTTTTATGTAGAGGGGCCTTGATTTTATTAGCGTGATAAATCTTCCTTCGTCATAATGACATAAGTGGATTTGAATGCTATAGATTACTTTACATGTTGGACTGAAGCAGAAAACTTAAAAGATGTTAATGAAACTTTGATACTATCCTTTTATGAAGGTATAGTTTACATATTTAGTATCCCAAAATCTATCATATCGAGATAATGCTTTAGCATTTCTTGGTGTAAAAGTAATGGATTATGCTCTTAACCATGGAATTTATCTAAGTTTTTCATCTAATTATTACCCACAAGGAAATGGGTTAGCAGAAATACTAACAAGAATCTCATAATGATCATCGAAGAACACTCAAAGATAACTTGAGATAGCTTAGCATCTAATGTTTAATTTAACACTTTGGGTTGATAGAGTGCCTCGTAAAAGATCATTTGGTAACTCACCATACAAAATTGTTTATGGAAGAGAAGCAAGAATGCCTATTTAAGTTGAGTTACCCACATTAGATTTATTGCATCAAATGGAATCTGCTTGAAAATGAACCATTGAAGGTTCATTATGCGAACTAATGGAATTACAAGAGCTAACAATCAACCTCATTTTAAAATGGAAAAGATTGAAACAGATGAAGAAGACTTTTGATAAGAAATCCAAATTCAAAATCTTCAATGAAGTATATATTGTGTTAAAGTGGGATAATGATCATGTAAATCCAGGAAGACACACAAATTTTAATACAATCTCGAGTGGTCCTTACATGATTTCAACTTGTAAAGAAAATAATTCTTTTCAGATCTTGAGGTTGAATGGAGAGGTACTTCCCATTCTTATGAATGGCATGTTTCTCAAACATTGTTCTTGAAAAACCCTACATTGTCTATTTATAGTAGGATTTCACGTAACACACCAAAATACCAACACAAGGACAACACGGTGAAATACAGGGATAACTTTCTTTTTTTTTTTTGAGTTACTTGAAGATAATACGACTCTACACAAGTTCTCTAGGGAATACAATCAACTAAAGACATGCTTTCCACAACACGGACCCACATTGGTTACTGAGATAAAACATGAGGCACACACTAAGGACACACTGGTTCATCTAACTTAAGCGAGTCTTACAACAAGGTCTTCCCACAATGCAAGTTTCTTTAGATTCATGTTTTAGCTGTAAGTGTTTTTACATTCTTTACTTTTCGCAGAGGAATCATGATAGGAGAATCTGAAAGTCATGTCTCCTTTGAAGAATTTTCCCCTACCTTGATAATGTTAATATACAGTGTAAACCAATTATTGGATGGTAAGAGGTTGCTTCATTAACTTGATTAACTTGTTCATTGGTTAGGAGGCAGTTAGTTTATCAAGGCTCTTAACTTCATCAAACTGTTTTCAACGTTGTGCTTTTAAACATATATGTTTTACCCCCTTTAAGCGGTCATATTTTTATTTTATTTTATTTTTACAGTACATGACTGTCTAAGACTTGGGTTCATCATTAAGATCTTATTAGTGGTTAAAAAGGATTTCCTTGGGGCAAGAGACTAACCCGAATTATTAAAGGTTTCACTTGGGCTCCACTTGAAGAGATAGACATAAGTATACTATTTACATTTTCAACGGGTAAGATAGATCGAAGAGTTTCTTAGTCAAGTTCCTTCTTTTATTATAATCTTATTATCTTTCAAGAATTCAATCATTGATTTCACCTTAAGACCGTTCTAAGGATTCACCACAATAAGAGATTGTTGATTAGTTTACGTGGGATCACAAGGTATATTTGTTTCCCTTGTTTTCTTTTTGCTAGGTTCAAAACATAGTCCTCTACCAAACAACACATGACCAAAGGTAACCAAAGTGATGTAAGTTGATTCAAGTTTAGATAATTATAATTAGGTGTGACAATTCAAGGATAAATCATATTCTGAAAAGTGAAAATTCAACGAAGGATACACATGTCAAAACAAGTTCATTTAATCTTATTGACAATAATATTTCTCAAATTGACTTTCAAATGATAACAGCCTACATGAGAACAATACAAAATTATAACACAATGCCTTCTATATAGTCTTCACAATTTCCATACCAACGTTTTAAAGCAAGGAAAACATTCGTACAACAGCAGTTCCTAAGAAGGTGAAACCACTCTCTACACGTATATCTTTTTCTCTCTCTTTTTTTTTTTCTTTTCTACTCAAGAAATCCTCTGCACATTTGTTAGCACATGTCGATTAAGAACTCGAGCACGATAAAAGCTATAACATTAAGACAATATGTTGTTATCTAACTGTTTCAAGGAAGAAAAGCACCGTTGAAGAAGAAAACAATAATTCAAGAGTCTAAACAAGAGCAATTAAAGAGTGTCCAAAAGCATAAAATGTCTAAATAAAAGGGACGGCACTAACTCTATTTAATTATCATTTCTCATAGGAGCGGTTAATAAACATCATAGTGAATTTCACCCATATCACAATAATGACCGTCATTTTACAAGATAACATTTCAAACAAAAACAATTACGGGAAGAGAATTAATTTCAAACGTGATCTGTCCCTATTTGTTTAAGTTAGTTCACCAAGCCAAGGATTCACTATGCCACCGGAAGATCCCAAACAATCAATCGACATGAGAATATCTAAACCAACATGACTTATTAATATTAAGATGATGTGCCTATAACAGATTAATTTTATGTCGATGCAGAATAAATAAATTGGATGAGAAAAGGGATGAAATGCACAAATGACCTCGTATGGGTTACATCCTATCCTAAAATCCTTCTATTAAACTTTCTTCTAATCAAGAGAATGTCTTAAGAAAAAGGACAAACTTGGCAAGACCAAACATAACCATTATAAATCTTACAAGAGGGTTACTCAATCATTCACAAGAACACAACACAGGATACATAGCTTCCAAAGGATTTGTCGTCAACAACAAGTTGACTTAAACCTTTCTGGTCAACACATAACCATTCTACTACAATGACAGCAAGGAGGTCGTATCACAACGATCATCACAAAAACCAGTCAACCAATGAGTTTCCAAACACACCAACCTCTAAGTCACAGGAGAATGAAATTTAAACATCTTTACGGAGCAAAACGTAGAGTAATTTCTCACGCATAAAACCAACATCCCAATTTTAAGATTTGTAACTTCCTCACTAATGATCAAGTAGATCTCGTATCCTCCAACATGTGTGAAACAAAATCAAGGTACGAAAAAGAGTATTTCCTCTGACATTTTAAGCTATCTAAAAGAAATGTGAGTAACGTCTAAAGAAGGCATTCCATAGGATCAGCTACATTCCTCAAACATACAACAATCACCAAGGGAGAGAAGGTGGTTCCAAAGAAAACAATCTCCAAACGGTGAACATGAATTGATATCAAATTATGAAGATCAACCATGACGCTTGATGAATAAAAGTATTTCTTCGAGCGATTTAAAAAAAAAAACAAAAGCAACTAACCTAGTTGAGAGTAATATCAACTTGGCTCAATTCGATAGTCAGTCCAGCTAAGCACACACCAAGCCAACCGGGAAGGGTTACTAGAAACTAAAACAACTAAAAGAAAAGAATAGAGACAGGAAAAGCGTCATTCACCTATACACAATGCACTCGCAGTACTCAATCCCTAATTCGCAAATACCCGACATAACCCAGGACTACAGATCTCGAACCGAAACAAGAATAAGAAAAAAACAGAACTATAAGGTTGAGTCCAACAACAATGTTTGATAAAACATTCAAATCGTGAGACCAACATAAGGAACTAGGGGTGTTCATTACAGACCCCACCTCTTTTGTTTTATTAGACTTAAGAACAAAGTTCACCCAACTAATATTTATTAAAACCCGGAAAACAATATAAAAGGCTTTAACCAACGCAATCATTTCTAACGCCAAAACAAAATACAAATGAGCCAAGGAAAGTGAAAACCAAACGCATACCATCACACGAGACATTTATAAGAAGAGTAGAGTTATTTAATGATTCAATTAAATAACAACATAAGAATTAATGGTATAGAGAATATCGTGCTTTGATTAAGCTCCCGATCGATCACAAGATGGACGGGGCACAATAATAAAGAAACCCAACCAAATAAGCTTCTCTTCCTCGGCTGCTGAAAGGTCCAAACTCATTAACGGCCATGCTTGGCATAGGAAAGGGGTGATGAAAAATGCCTTCTTGGAATCCTCGGGAGCAACTCCGGGAAGATAGAAGCACTCTGTTCTCTTGTGTACATCAATGTACTCATCCGTTATGTCCACAATTTCTTCCTCGCAACATCTCTTCAAAAACATCTTCAAGTGATAATACCTATGACCTCCCCTTCTTCAATGCCATCCAAAGATCCTATTATCTCCATTTCTCAAGGAAAGATTTCACACACAAAGAAATCTTGAGTTGTTTAAGGAGTTCAATACAACTGATTTTACCTCTTGATATGAACAAAAGATGTATCCACATGATAATACTCGCAAAAGTGGCCAACAATGATGGATTTTGTTTTGTGATGCAAACGCAGTCCCCAGTCCCGTCCCCAACAAATCTGCAATATTAATGCACTCTCCTTTAGCGATCACATCTCCAATGTTTTCTCCTCGGGAAAAAGCTCTGTATATATGAGAGCGAGTCGATGTAGAAGTCACAGCAGAAATATTCTTAGCCAAATTAGCAGCACAGGCAAACGGTAAAAACAAATGAGGAGCTGCCACTGTAGCCAACTCCACAGCAGCACCAAAATCCATAAAGAGATCACTAGTAAACCGAAGCTGCTTCAGATCACAGTCAAACTTTTTACCCTGACGTGCAAAGAGCATCTTACCAATCCGTCCTGCCCCATCCTGATTAAATCAGACTCGTTGTGCCCAAGAACACAATCTAGCACCTTCCCAACAGGATAGGCAATGGGATAGCAATGATCATAAGCACGCGTACAAGCCAAACAAAGTTTGCACCAACAGCAAGGCCGTATCGTGCACATATTGCTTGTGGAGTAACCTCACCAAAGGCCAAGACAAAGGTAATAGAGAGAATCACAAAGCTGAACAGGGGTGAAAAATCTTATCCAAATATATTGGAAGAGCCTCCATTTTTTTTCTGTTTTCTAATCTGAAATAATGCACATAGTGGCTACAACCAGAAATACAAGCACAATATACATACGGCAGAATGGGCCCATTCGCACCACACAGATGCACAACACAAAAGAACACTACATTGAAAAACACAATACAGAATAAACGGGTCCAAAAATGTCCAGAACAGA
This sequence comes from Taxus wallichiana var. yunnanensis, assembly GCA_018340775.1. Lineage (NCBI taxonomy): Eukaryota > Viridiplantae > Streptophyta > Pinopsida > Cupressales > Taxaceae > Taxus > Taxus wallichiana. The sequence goes on from CM031242.1 coordinate 986,472,791, forward strand.
ATGGACAGAACACATAAAATGGTCATCCCATCAACACGTTGTCCTTGCAACACTCTCACTGTCACTTCGTCGATTTTGAGAACATATCTTGAAGGGGAAAAAAAAACCCGAATCTGAGATGCGGTCAGGCCGAACAGATAACAACATAGTGGACAACCTGCACGTTGCGTTAGCGCGCTCAAGACAAAGCTCTGCTACAGGCTGCAAGATTTTGCAACAACTGAACATGACTGAGGTCGCGTGCATCCAAAACATCAGGATCAACACCGACGGTGCCTTGGGATCGGCTCATGTGGCTGTTACACTTAACTCTCTCTAGAGGCCATTGATTTTCTGAGATAAGTTTTCTTCTCCACCTTGTAGCAGCTACCGCATATAGCCGCTTAATTCCTCACGGCACTTTCCTAGGAGAATTTCAGTTCTACGCTCCACGTTTGGTAGGCACAAAGCTAGGAGTGTAACTTGGTCCTTGTTTATTGCATTTGGTGAGACTGTGACAGCTACTGAGGGCGCCCCCTGCCAATCTGACCCGACTCTCACCCACCTGCCTTCAATTCTCTCAGAAAAACCATCCCATTCTTTCATTTGGTCAAGCAATTAAATACATTCACCAAACTACCGCCTTGTCAAAAAAACACGCGCCTCCCCACGCCCTCCACTCCATTTCCATTTTTAAATTTATTTGTTTCAAAATTTATTTTTTTACTTTCATTATTATTGTTATTTATTTCAGAGGGGTTCGAACTACAGGTTGTCTATCCAAAATCCCAATCGATGCCATTTACCCTTCCTTAAGCAAGCAGAACGTGGTCGACAATATCAGAAATACGGATTAATATTAATTTCTTTGTCGGTTGATAACTCACTACTAGCTTGGATGTCATGTAACTATTTTTATCTCCTATAATATCAGACATTATAGAAAATGTAACAACGAATTCCGCCAAATGGGCAAGTATAATTTGTGTCATGTCTAATGGAACCCTACCCGTCACACGAAAAATGTGACTCCGCTCAGACCTCACGCAAGGACAAACAAGACGCTGGTCAAATCTGCAGGCCGGGTGGTTGGGAGGAGGCCACGGTGGCAGTGGAGGCCGATGCCCACGGGGCATTACATTCTCCTCCCCTTAAGAAAGCATCGTCCTCGATGCGACATTACACATAGGAAAGGAAAATATTTGCAACCAAGGACAGGTAGAGGAGACATTACACCCTAGGGTTTAAAATTTAGCTGATTAAAGCACGGCCACAGGGTAGCCTTAGGAACATTTGGTAGAAATTTTAACTTTAAATGTTCTGTGAAGATTGGCAGTTCTTTCTTGTTTGTTATTTTCATTAGTCTCTTTCCGTTAACATTATTCTTAGTTTAATTCCTTTTAAAATTTCATCATTGAAGAGTTTTGGTTTATTCTTTATTGTGGGTGCCCAACATGAACTGCTAACACAACACCCTATCAGGTTCACAAGACACTACAGATTCACAAGTACACAAGTATATACTTCAAGATTGTATTACACCACAAAAGGTTACACAATTACGGAATAGAATAGGCACACTCCCCATAACATAGGTACTCATCACACATCAATGACTGACATACCAAATACTCAAACAAAAGAGTACTACAATCCACCAGACATTTCCTCAATTTGCATCAATGAAAGACTCACATAACAACAAACCATGCTACAGGTACATAGTGTCCACAAGGGAATCAATGACATGTCCACAACATCACAACACATAACCATCTGACATGAGTAACACATACATCAAAAGACCACTACCAAACATCACAATAACTCAACATATATCCTGAAACATCAACCATACAGACAAATATCATAAGCCTCCCTCAAACTCTTATGCCTCCCTCAAGTCTCTTATGCCTCCCTCAAACTCTTATGCCTCCCTCAAATCTCTTATGCCTCCCTCAAACTCTTATGCCTCCCTCAAACTCTTATGCCTCCCTCAAGCTCTTATGCCTCCCTCAAACTCTTATGCCTCCCTCAAGGAGGTCGGTTGTCTCTCTGTGCCCAAGGCACATCGAGTTCGAACACTCCTAACCCAAGTGACATAATAACGCGTGGTTCAACAACCCGCTAGTTATATGTACCCCTTGGGGCGTACCCCCATACAACGAAGCGGGTCCATAGGTCCAACCAATCCATGGTGCATCCCATGACCCTATTCCACACATCACGACATTAGAACCAGCACAACAATCCAATCAAAGTGCCAAGTGGCAAAGTACAAGCCTTGGGCAAGGCGGTAAAAATTCCAAATTTAAAAGAAGACCCCAAATCAAGCTAAAATAAATGGCCAAATAGCCAAAGTTAGTATCGAAATCCCCATGTTAGTGCCACAAACCAAGGAAATGCCCAAAATTGTAAAGCATTGCAATCAAGAAAAGATGCTGGTCCTTGTAAAATAAAGTAAAAAGCTCAATTTACGAATAAAATCAACTTATAATAATGTCACATTACGATAACTGTGTGGCCTTATCTGGCCACCAAAGGGGTACTCAACGAGTTGCTGGCACTCGGAACATCGAGCCTCAGCTCGTAAAATATATATATCAATCCCGCCACCCTTCGACAAGGCTAAACATAGTCATAGATACACTAAGGTTGCATACATACAACCACATAGGGAGAGAGGAAAGAGTCACATGTAATCTACTAAACCGAGTTTTGACTCGAGTTATTGACCCATGGTACACCATTCCTCACTCTCAACATACACTTCTACCGATCTCCCTCAGGGTCGGTTAGTGTAAGGCTCACAACATAACATGTAACTACATTACTAACACCATGGTGGTACACACATAGCTACCATAACGTCTCACGTATGGTAGGTATACGGGTAGATCACAATCATACATTCACAGGGCGCAATACATCACTTTACCACATTCTGCACCCAAAGTGCAATCACCATACGATAGGGTTCATACACTCACCGTATGACCCAAAATCACAACATGAAGCATTACCTATTTGCACAGACATACATACGATGAACATAGTACATCACAACATAACATACATTGCAACATAACAAGGTGGTACACACGTTTCTTTAGAACATGGTAAAAACATCATGATACAACTCGTTTCTTTTAACATCAACTAGTCATACAACACATTGATACACCCACATATCACAATATGCCACAATGCTCCAACACTACGTCATCCACATTAGAATTCTTTTCACACATCACAACAATAATTCACACGTGAATTCTTCCTAGAATCCACAAGAAGGAGAGAGAATACTCTCATCCCCAACACATCAACATGATGACAAATACGCACTGAGTGACATACACATCACGTGCGTTCACAATATCACAATTACGACAATAATCACATCATGCTTAAAGCACATTACTCTTCCAATATAAATCATCATCATGCAACATCATCATCATCATGCAGTATCATCATGTAACACCACCACCACCATGCAACATCACCATACAACACCAATCCGGCCCATAGGTTCGAGAGCATGAACCTATGCTCTGATACCAAAGTGTAACACACCAAAAATACCAACACAAGGACAACACAGTGAAATACAGGATAACTTTTTTTTTTTTTTTTTGACTTACTTGAAGATAATACGACACTACACAAGTTCTCTAGGGAATACAATCAACTAAAGACATGCTTTCCACAACACGGACCCACATTGGTTACAGACAAACATGAGGCACACACTAAGGACACACTGGTTCATCTAACTTAAGCAGTCTTACAACAAGGTCTTCCCACAGCAGGTTTCTTTAGATTCATGTTTTAGCTGTAAGTGTTTCTACATTCTTTACTTTTCGCAGAGAAATCATGATAGGAGAATCTGAAAGTCATGTCTCCTTTGAAGAATTTTCCCCTACCTTGATAATGTTAATATACAGTGTAAACCAATTATTGGATGGTAAGAGGTTGCTTCATTAACTTGATTAACTTGTTCATTGGTTAGGAGGCAGTTAGTTTATCAAGGCTCTTAACTTCATCAAATCAAGTTTTTCAACGTTGTGCTTTTAAACATATATGTTTTACCCCCTTTAAGCGGTCATATTTTTATTTTATTTTATTTTTACAGTACATGACTGTCTAAGACTTGGGTTCATCATTAAGATCTTATTAGTGGTTAAAAAGGATTTCCTTGGGGCAAGAGACTAACCCGAATTATTAAAGGTTTCACTTGGGCTCCACTTGAAGAGATAGACATAAGTATACTATTTACATTTTCAACGGGTAAGATAGATCGAAGAGTTTCTTAGTCAAGTTCCTTCTTTTTATTATAATCTTATTATCTTTCAAGAATTCAATCATTGATTTCACCTTAAGACCGTTCTAAGGATTCACCACAATAAGAGATTGTTGATTAGTTTACGTGGGATCACAAGGTATATTTGTTTCCCTTGTTTTCTTTTTTGCTAGGTTCAAAACATAGTCCTCTACCAAACAACACATGACCAAAGGTAACCAAAGTGATGTAAGTTGATTCAAGTTTAGATAATTATAATTAGGTGTGACAATTCAAGGATAAATCATATTCTGAAAAGTGAAAATTCAACGAAGGATACACATGTCAAAACAAGTTCATTTAATCTTATTGACAATAATATTTCTCAAATTGACTTTCAAATGATAACAGCCTACATGAGAACAATACAAAATTATAACACAATGCCTTCTATATAGTCTTCACAATTTCCATACCAACGTTTTAAAGCAAGGAAAACATTCGTACAACAGCAGTTCCTAAGAAGGCTGGAAACCACTCTCTACACGTATATCTTTTTCTCTCTCTTTTTTTTTCTTTTCTACTCAAGAAATCCTCCTGCACATTTGTTAGCACATGTCAGTTCGCAAGAACTGAGCACGATAAAAGCTATAACATTAAGACAATATGTTGTTATCTAACTGTTTCAAGGAAGAAAAGCACCGTTGAAGAAGAAAACAATAATTCAAGAGTCTAAACAAGAGCAATTAAAGAGCTGTCCAAAAGCATAAAATGTCTAAATAAAAGGGACGGCACTAACTCTATTTAATTATCATTTTCTCATAGGAGCAGTTAATAAACATCATAGTGAATTTCACCCATATCACAATAATGACCGTCATTTTACAAGATAACATTTCGAAACAAAAACAATTACAGGAAGAGAATTAATTTCAAACGTGATCTGTCCCTATTTGTTTAAGTTAGTTCACCAAGCCAAGGATTCACTATGCCACTGGAAGATCCCAAACAATCAATCGACATGAGAATATCTAAACCAACATGACTTATTAATATTAAGATGATGTGCCTATAACAGTTAATTTTATGTCAGTACAAAATAAATAAATTGGACAGAAAAGGGATGAAACGCACAAATGACCTCGTATGGGTTACATCCTATCCTAACAATCCTTCTATTAAACTTTCTTCTAATCAAGAGAATGTCTTAAGAAAAAGGACAAACTTGGCAAGACCAAACATAACCATTATAAATCTTACAAGAGGGTTACTCAATCATTCACAAGAACACAACACAGGATACATAGCTTCCAAAGGATCTGTCGTCAACAACAAGTTGACTTAAACCTTTCTGGTCAACACATAACCATTCTACTACAATGACAGCAAGGAGGTCGTATCACAACGATCATCACAAAAAACCAGTCAACCAATGAGTTTCCAAACACACCAACCTCTAAGTCACAGGAGAATGAAATTTAAACATCTTTACGGAGCAAAACGTAGAGTAATTTCTCACGCATAAAACCAGCATCCCAATTTTAAGATTTGTAACTTCCTCACTAATGATCAAGTAGATCTCGTATCCTCCAACATGTGTGAAACAAAATCAAGGTACGAAAAAGAGTATTTCCTCTGACATTTTAAGCTATCTAAAAGAAATGTGAGTAACGTCTAAAGAAGGCATTCCATAGGATCAGCTACATTCCTCAAACATACAACAGTCACCAAGGGAGAGAAGGTGGTTCCAAAGAAAACAATCTCCAAACGGTGAACATGAATTGATATCAAATTATGAAGATCAACCATGACGCTTGACGAATAAAAGTATTTCTTCGAGCGATTTAAAAAAAAAAAAAAAGCAACTAACCTAGTTGAGAGTAATATCAACTTGGCTCATTTCGATAGTCACCAACTAAGCACACACCAAGCCAACCGGAAGGGTTACTAGAAACTAAAACAACTAAAAGAAAAGAATAGAGACAGGAAAAGCGTCATTCACCTATACACAATGCACTCGCAGTACTCAATCCCTAATTCGCAAATACCCGACATAACCCAGGACTACAGATCTCGAACCGAAACAAGAATAAGAACAAAACAGGAACTATAAGGTTGAGTCCAACAACAATGTTTGATAAAACATTCAAATCGTGAGACCAACATAAGGAACTAGGGGGTGTTCATTACAGGACCCCCACCTCTTTTGTTTTATTAGACTTAAGAACAAAGTTCACCCAACTAATATTTATTAAAACCCGGAAAACAATATAAAAGGCTTCAACCAACGCAATCATTTCTAACGCCAAAACAAAATACAAATGAGCCAGGAAAGTGAAAACCAAACAGCATACCATCACACGAGACATTTATAAGAAGAGTAGAGTTATTTAATGATTCAATTAAATAACAGCATAAGAATTAATGGTATAGAGAATATCGTGCTTGATTAAGCTCCCGCAGTCGATCACAAGATGGACGGGGCCTGCAACAGCAACCCAACCAGTGCAGCTTCTCTTCCTCAGCCTGCTGAAGGTCCAAACTCTGTTAACGGCCATGCTTGGCATAGGAAAGGGGGTGATGAAACATGCCTTCTTGGAATCCTCGGGAGCAACTCCGGGAAGATAGAAGCACTCTGTTCTCTTGTGTACATCAATGTACTCATCTGTTTCGTCCACAATTTCTTCCTGCAACAGCTCTTCAAAAACATCTTCAAGTGATAATACCTATGACCTCCCCTTCTTCAATGCCATCCAGCATCCTATTATCTCCATTTCTCAAGGAAAGATTCCACAGCTGCAGCAAATCTTGAGTTGTTTAAGGAGTTCAATACAACTGATTTTACCTCTTGATATGAACAAAAGATGTATCCACATGATAATACTGCAAAAGTGGCCAACAATGATGGATTTTGTTTTGTGATGCAAACGCAGAGTCCCATCCCCAACAAATCTGCAATATTGCTAATGCACTCTCCTTTAGCAGTCACATCTCCAATGTTTTCTCCTCGGGAAAAAGCTCTGTATATATGAGAGCGAGTCGATGTAGAAGTCACAGCTGGAAATATTCTTAGCCAAATTAGCAGCACAGGCAAATGGTAAAAACAAATGAGGAGCTGCCACTGTAGCCAACTCCACAGCAGCACCAAAATCCATAAAGAGATCACTAGTAAACCGAAGCTGCTTGAGATCACAAGTCAAACTTTTTACCCTGACGTGCAAAGAGCATCTTACCAATCCGTCCTGCCCCATCCTTGATTAAATCAGACTCGTTGTGCCCAAGAACACAATCTAGCACCTTCCCAACAGGATAGGCAATGGGATAGCAATGATCATAAGCACGCGTACAAGCCAAACAAAGTTTGCACCAACAGCAAGGCCGTATCGTGCACATATTGCTTGTGGAGTAACCTCACCAAAGGCCAAGACAAAGGTAACAGAGAGAATCACAGCAACAACAGGGTGAAAAATCTTATCCAAATATATTGGAAGAGCCTCCATTTTTTTTTCGTTTTCTAATCTGAAATAATGCACACAGTGGCTACAACCAGAAATACAAGCACAATATACATACGGCAGAACGGGCCCATTCACACCACACAGATGCACAACACAAAAGAACACTACATTGAAAAACACAATACAGAATAAACGGGTCCAAAAATGTCCAGAACAGAATGGACAGAACACATAAAATGGTCATCCCGTCAACACGTTGTCCTTGCAACACTCTCACTGTCACTTCGTCGATTTTGAGAACATATCTTGAAGGGGAAAAAAAAACCTGAATCTGAGGATGCAGTCGAACTGAACAGATAACAACATAGTGGACAACCTGCACGTTGGAAGCGCTCAAGACAGCTTCTGCTACAGCTGCAAGATTTTGCAACAACTGAACATGACTGAGGTCGCGTGCATCCAAAACATCAGGATCAACACCGACGGTGCCTTGGGATCGGCCTGTGGCAGCTGTCGCACTTAACTCTCTCTAGAGGCCACTGATTTTCTGAGATAAGTTTTCTTCTCCACCCTGTAGCTGCCGCATATAGCCAGTTAACTCCTCACGGCACTTTCCTAGGAGAATTTCAGTTCTACGCTCCACGTTTGGTAGGCACAGGCTAGGAGTGTACTGGTCCTTGTTTATTGCATTTGGTGAGACTGTGACAGCTACTGAGGGCGCCCCCTGCCAATCTGACCCGACTCTCACCCACCTGCCTTCAATTCTCTCAGAAAAACCGTCCCATTCTTTCATTTGGTCAAGCAATTAAATACATTCACCAAACTACTGCGCCTTGTCAAGAAAACACGCGCCTTCCCACGCCCTCCACTCCGTTTCCATTTTTAAATTTATTTGTTTCAAAATTTTTACTTTCATTATTATTGTTATTTATTTCAGAGGGGTTCGAACTACAGATTGTCTATCCAAAATCCCAATCGATGCCATTTACCCTTCCTTAAGCAAGCAGAACGTGGTCGACAATATCAGAAATACGGATTAATATTAATTTCTTTGTCGGTTGATAACTCACTACATAACTATTTTTATCTCCTATAATATCGCATTATAGAAAATGTATGTCATGTCACTATGGAACCCTTTGAAAAATGTGACTCTCGAACCTATAATAATCTGCGTAGCCGGTGGTTGGGAGGAGTCATTAGGCCGATAGAAAATTTCCCTTCACTAAGTGTAGTTCCTACACATTGCAATATTTTTAATTCAATAAGTGATTCATTCTGTTTACGTGATCCTTTCCTAGCTAGTTTAGTTAATTTTGGGGGTTAGACCTTTGGAAGGTATATTTTGGTTATTTTTAGACTCCATTCCCAATCATGTTTACAAGCTAGTAGGTAGCTTTTCCCCACGATCGTAAGAAATGTTGACAATTTTACACTTGTGCAATAACAAATCACATAGGCTACAATTTCATGCTATCTTCAACAAAAGAACACAAAGCCATGAAGGGCAGGTTGTGTTTTTACTCGGATGAAGACACTAAATTACGAATAGATAAAGTGTTAGGTTTTGAAGCAACAATCCGGATTACAAATTACAGAAATCGAGTTCATTGCTTGATGTTATGGGCATTCTTCAATTATCTTTCAAGACATTCAATTATATTATTGGGTTATTTAAATCATCATACAATCCATATCGAGAAAGTAGAAATGTACACATAAATACACAATTCAATGTTTTTATCATAAAGAATTTCAAAATGTTCCCACACAAGTTGTGGGATGTAACTAGAAAGTAAAGTATAACTACTGAAATAACAGTACATATGCATGAAAGATAAAGTAAAGGAGTATGAGTGAACCCAACATTTCCTTGGAGGTTTCTCTTTCAGTTGATGCATCTTCATCTTCATCTTTGTTCCCTCTCCATCTTCACTACTGAAAGCACTTGCACTGAAAATAGAAAAGAGAGAACTATCGCTTATGAGCTCAGGGTTAATCCATATTCCTATACTATCCTAATTCATGCACATCGATCTCTTAATAACAGGATACATAAATTACTTGGAGATCAAATAGTATACATGATTGACTCACTTAGAAAGAAGGGGAGAGAAGAAAAGAAAAACCATGGACATAAGAGAGGCCAAAATCCTAAATATTTTTGAGTGTTTTCTCAAGTGTGCAAGTACATGTTGCAGCCAAGAATAAATAAATCATGTCTTACATTCCTCACTATGGATAAATATTGTAGAGTTCAATAACTTCTATCCTATGGTACATGAAGCAGATGAGTCATAAGTACATGATGGAATGAAGGAAGAATGTAACTCAAAGTTCAGCAGTAATTCTAGGGATAAAAGAAGTTACTGTCATTACTAGAAAGAGGGCTATTTTTCCACAATGTTACCCACAAAATATTCAATTTGTGGAAAAAATGTAGATTAGCAACATTAAATGGATGGTTTTTATAATATACAATGTAGGTTTTTCACAATTTCATAAAAGTAAAATCTAATTTGTGGAATATTCATAATCCTATAAATTTATTGTAGAAAATTCACAATTTCACTATATTTGAAGAAAAAAATCTCAAACTATAATTAAAGAATACACTAAATAAAATGTACATTGCAATTCCTTATTTCCACATCATTCTAAACTTCAAATAAAAAATATTAAAAATTATACCACTAAAACTATGATTATGTATTGTCTAAAAAATACAAAATATAGACAAAAAATGTATCATAATTATAATATTTTGAACCAATTTTTATCAAAAATAAATAATCACATAATTTTTAAGATTTAATTTTATTATTAAAAAAATTTAAATCTATTAAAACTTAAGTTTTGTATTATTCCCAACTCACTCTAATTGTTGACAATCTACATTTAAAAAATTAAAACTCTTATTGTGGATAATGTACATTAATAAAAGAAATAGTGATAATAATGAGAGATGCAAAAATAAGAAAATCATAAATAATCTACACAACCCCAAATTTAATTATTATTTATGTGGATAATCTACATAATATTACAAATATTATTTGTGAATAATTTACACTACTACAAATACCGTTAGATTGTCAAATATATGTAGAGGCTCCATGGAACGTAAATTGTGAAAAAATCACATTGGTGGTATAGCTCACTTACATAATTGCAGATAATATAATTATAAATAAATAATAATTAGATCAAGATAATTTCATTATAATTATATATTATTTTTGTTGGAAAATTACATTACCATAATAATGTTTGTGGATAATCCACAATATTTTGAAATAAATATTTACTATGGGAAACCATTATCACTGTTAATATTAATATTCTTATATTTGAATTATCTTGTAAAAAAATTATTATAAAAATTATTCAAGCACAACTCCAAGATTACTATTTACCTTACGTATAAAGAAAATGTCTATTTTTATGAATATCAACTATAGTTAAAAATATATAATTTTTAGTACATTGTAGAAACAATTAAGTTAACCTAAAAATGAAAATCAAAACAATTTATTAGTTTTTATTTAGAATATTCTTATAAATAAAATGTAAATAAATAAAAATATCTTTAAAATTAAATAAAATTATACACAAACAAAATTAGTCCATCTCGGATGAAATTATATAATTTATTTAAAATAATGATGGTGTAGAATAGCATTTTCCTATTATTACTATTGACATTGATATCACATCTCTATATATAACTTACATTTTAAAGGAAAGAAATCATATAAATCTGAAAATGAATATATTTATAAGATCTTGAAAATAATGATTTTATACTTTAATAAACTTTGATATATATTAACCATGTAGATTCATGTAAAATGTAAACTCTCCTATTGTTCCATTATTTCCTACATTTGTGTATCATAATAGTAAAACATTACATTTTATCATAACATTTAAAACACATAATATATCTAGTACATTTGAAATCACATTAAATTAAAAATTATGATAATTTAATAGTTGTTAGGATCATGATACAAGAAAATATTTTTACACTATGTATTTCTTAACAGAAGTCAACTGCTATAAAAATTACATATTGTAGTAAATTATTGTATAAAAAGGTATTTTCATGAAAAATACAACTTTAATAAATGCCTACACCTTTATAAATCATTTTTAATTCATCTTGAACCATCTCTTGAACTTGTTCTGTATTGATTTCCAATTCCCCTAAGTCCACAACTAAATTAATCATGACATCTTCTCCCTCATTTCCAATATCATCATTAACAAGATTATTAAATATCATTGTTGAATCTCGTCTACTTATGTTATCTACAATATCATCTTCTTCTATTCCTCCTCCCAGAAGTATATCATCATCTGATTGTCTTAATTCATGATATTCCTCTTGGGACTCTTGTGACTCAACATAATCTTCAATTTCAACCAGTGGTTCATATTCATTTTCATTGTTTGTTTCATCTTCATCACTATTAGTACCATTGTTAGAATCTAGGTTTACATCTGAAAATGATGGATGTCGTTGGCTCCTTGGATTGTGTTCGATGATGAATGACCAATTCATATCATTAGTATCTTTAATAAAAAAATCTGCTCACATTGACTGGGAATACATAAGGCTCATTTGTCTCCATAAAGCTTGATGTTTTGATAAGGGGAAAACCATTTCGATGCATTTTAAATGTTCTATGTGTTCCATCCTCAATCATTGGATACCACTTGACATGAAAGATAACCTTCTTGAAGGCCCTGAAATCAAGTTCAATAATGTCTTGCAATATTCCATAGTATTGTTTCCTTGCACACTCATTTGAACCATCCATCTCAAAGTATGCTGATATACCTCAATCAAAACTATGCCTTAGTTCATCAGTCTTCTCAATACGGAAATGTTTACCATATGCCCACATTGCTTTGTAATGTCTCACCTACAACATAAAAAATCCAGAATTTTAAATGCCATCTAGATTCTATACTTTAAAAATGTGAATAATATGATATTAAAAATGTAAAAACTATCAATGCTTTTAGTATAGACACATACTTTTCTCATATGTGTCCCAGTGGAAATTTCGAATTCTTCTCTAGAAACAATTGTAGGATCTTTATTATTTTGAAATATAATATTTTCTCTCAACCAACTCCAAGTACATTTATCTGGCCATGTATTTCTATGTTCAAGAGGTAACTTCCTTTTGTGAGTTGTATTCATAGATCCCACCCTCCTAGATAAATTTAAATAAGCATTTCTATCAGCTTCTTCCTTCTTTGTATTATAAGTATCAATCCACTTCTCCATGCATTTTGTGTGATGGGAAACAAAAACATGCATTCTCTCCCATTCATATGGATCTGTAACTCCAAAAAAGTGAAATTTAAATATATTTATTGAAATTATAAGTATACTAGTGATATAACTAAAAAAATTAAATGAAAAATTATTTACACACCTTGAATTGTTCTCAAATTTGACCTCATCTGAAGTACTTCACCGGTGAGCATATCTTGTTGACATTTACTCCAAAATATTGGTGTGTCTAAATGAAATTTTGGTAAATATTGTGTTACACGTACCATTGCTTTGAAAGTAGTATAACATGTTGCAATAGAGCCCTCAGGGCGAGCTCTTTGTCGTACAAAATGTTTTAGTACCTTCAATAAGCGCTCCACAAGCCACATAGACCTTGATGTAACAGGACCACAATATTCAATCTCTCTGACAAGATGTACTAGATAGTGAACTTGTGAATCAAAAAATGTTAGTGGAAGATGCTTCTGAATTGTACATAGTAGTATAGGTGCTTGCTTCTTCCAATAATCTATATCCTCCATCCTAATCTCTTTTGAAGTTAACCACCTAACATAAATCATAAGTAAGTATAATCAATAACAAGAATTATTTTTATGATAAATAAATTATTATTACAATTGTTTTAAAAAAAAATTTACCTCATATATGCCGATAGGTCAAATATTGCATGTCTAATATGTTTGTCAAAGCTATTTGGAATAATCACTGGTAGAATAACCTACAAAAAAAGTTGTTTTCAATTATATATCTAATATATTTTGAAGATATGAACTCATATATTGTAATATATGTATGCTACTTGTACAACTCACTTTAAGAAGGTTATGCCAATCATGTGTCTTCAGTCCTGTCAACTCTTCATCTTTTCCTCTTGTGAATGCATTCTTGAGTGTTGCAGCAAATCCTGTAGGGAATTTTATCTCCTTAATTGTAGATTTAACTTGTCTTTTCTCCTCATTTGTTAATCTCCAAGGACCGATAGAATATGAATCATCAATAGGATTTGGCCATAGATGAGGCATGACATTATTTTCTTGAAGATCTCTTCTCAATCGTAATCCATCAACTTTTTTTCCATTGATAAGATACCATAATGATTTTGACACATTGCATCCAATGTGCATGACATCAAGAAGGTGTGCAATCGGTAAATATCTATAGTAAGGAAGTTCATAAAAATTGAAAACCTCTTCATTCCTCGAGGGAGTTCACCTTGATAAATCATGTCATAAATAGTGAGATGTAATAAAATAAAAAATAGAATTACATTTATTACAAATCATATGTTTATGTTCTTACCTTCAGCATTATTGTATGAAGTATACCAATCATTTGGTGTCATACACTTTGGAATAGGTAATTTCATTGCCTTATTATTGAATTCTCCCCACTTCCGTACTCGATATCGATGATTTATGGGCAAGAATTGCCTATATTCATGGAAGATAACCTTTTTGAGGTGATTGGAATGCTTAGCTATTGTTTCACTTCCACATGATGGGCAACCAAATTTACCTTTTGTTTGAATACCTACAATTATGATTTTGAGAATATTTATGGTTAGAGGTAAATTTTTGAGATCCATGCTACTCTTATGACAATTAAAATATTTAAATATATAAACTTACCACAACAAACAGATAATCCTGGGGCATCATGAATCGTCCAACACATCATTCCTCGAAACAAAAAATCCCTTCTACCAATAGGCCTCGAAATATCATGCATTTGAAATCCTTTCCATAACTCTTTAAGTTCATCAATGACTGGTCGTAAGTATATATCCATATTTTTCACTTGATATTTTCCTGTAAGTGAATGAATTCCAAATATAATTATAAAAAAATATTATAAGATTAATTAAATCATGTAATGATGAAAATAAACTAAAAGGAAATATTTATTATATCTAAGGGTATAAGTTAATTCACCTGGAACTATTAAAGTCAACATTATTTGCTCCTTTTTTATGGCCATCCAAGGTGGGAGATTATTCACAACTGCAACAATTGGCCAAATGGAGTACATTGAGGACTGAATTGAGTATGGATTAAAACCATCCATCGCTATTGAAATCCTTGCATTTCGTGGCTCACTTGCAAAATCTGGCCATCGCTCATCTATTTCTTTCCATGCTTTCCCATCTGCTACAATACGCATTGTTCCATCTATGCTCTTATTGTATGAATGCCAATCCATGAGATTTCCAATATCTTTACATTGAAATACATGTTTGAGTTGTGGTATTAATGGGAAATGGTGAAGTACTTTACGAGGAACTTTAATAGATTTAACAACACCTTGATGCTCATATCGACTTTCACCACACACATGGCAATTTTCTTTATTTTCATTTTCTCGATAGAATAGCATACAATCATTAGGACAAGCATGATAAACTTTATAATCCATTCCCAAATCATTTAAAGAAATTTTCACTTCCCTATAGGAGTGTGGTAGTCGATTTCCTCTGGAAGTAGTTTATCAGCTAGAAACCTGAACCATACAAGTAATTCAATAAATAAAGAATATTTTATCATAAAAAAATTATATTGTGAATTGTATAATATGAAATAATTAAATGTACCTCAAAAGTGTTGTAAAGCTAGTATCTGACCATCCAAAATAGCCTTCAAATTTAGAAGTAATAAGATTGTCGCTAGCACTGAGATTCGTGCACCTTCATATAACTTTGTACTTGCAAGGGTTTTCATGTTAGATTCTTGATGAGTGAAAATTTCATGCATCATATCTTCAATCCCGGCTCCAAGATTCCCATTTCATCATCCATCATTTCATTTTGGTTCATTCTCTCCATATTTTCATTTGGTTCATTACAAGGAGCATCATAACTAGTACCCTGCAAAATAATTTCTATAAATAATTAATTATTAATAATTAAATGCAATGTAATTAGTATTAAATTGATGTAAATTACTTATGCGCATATACCATAGGTTTTTCTTGTATAGAACCATGTTTTTCTAAATGTTGAATCTCTATTCTACGCCTTTGTCATCTACACCCTCCACATTTTGGACATGTACAATACACAAACTCCTCATACCATTCAGAAGTGTAAGGTTCAGGAGCTACAAATCCTTCACTATCACTAGAGCTTATAGTCATTGAGAATCCTGCATTTTACTCAAAATTAATGTTAATTAACACATTTTTATATTAATAAATTGCAATATTTTGAAAATAGTTACAGAACCTAAAGTTCACATTAATAAACATAAAAATAAGAGATAATAAATAAAATAGATAACAATATTTCAAGAATTTCATAAATGAAAATGAAAATTTATGGTTATTTTTGTTTATATTCAACTTTATATCTATTAAAAAACAACAAGAAATAAAAGGCTAAATGAATAAGGTCTTTAGATTCATAGGATAAATTAGAAATTGAATGAGGATTTTAAAATTGTATGAACAATCACAAGATGTATTGAAGAGCAATATGTTATTTAGGGTAATAAGACATGTATTGAGAGGAAAAATATTTATGTTAGGATTATGGATATATAGATGAGGAAAGGGGAATATTGAGAAAACAAACATACTCCAAAACTAGTTAAATTTTTTATTATTAGGATGACCATTTTAAATATGAAATTTATTCCATTTTTGCATATGAATAATGGCATGCTACATGTTTTATATTGTTAAAAATAAATTTTACTAAACAATGCAATATTAATTTGTGGAACGATTGAGATTTTTCAGTCTTTTAGATGCATTCCAAGGTGCACAAAATAATTTTATCTAACATGTGATTATAGGGAATGAATTTGGACATAAGGATTTTTTTGAACCCTATGATAAATCAATCATTACGTTATTAGGGAGTCCACTTCCATTGTGATGTCACCACCATATGTGTAAAGAACATGACACGCTAGTGTGGGATTAATATTTTTCATTATTGAGAATGTTAGAGTTGTATAACCAATTCAAAGATGCATAAAAATGAGGATATATGGATGGGGGTACTATGACATGTATTTAGAGGAAATTGAATGGATTTTTATATTATGTAGCCACATAGAAGTAAATGGGAATGCCATGCAAGAGAACTTAGACCTCCAAAAACTAATAAAAATTCTTCTAGAAGGAGCGTGATTTTCATTTCAACATAATCCTATTAACATAAGGATCATGGTATATTGGAATATATATGTTTCTCATGAAAAAATATTTCCAACTAATATAGCATATTTTATCGAATTAATGAGAATTTTATATTCATAGGAGTGAATCCAAGATGCATTGAAGAGGTATTTCTAGATTGAGTTAGAGATCAGGCATGTATTTAGAAAAAAAAATCATTTAGACTATATAACAACATAGGATGATAGAAGAAAACAAAAGATTGAATATAATCATCACATAACCAATCAATCATTATTTAGTGTGATGATTGTATCATCTAGTATCACCAATAGTCACATACGAGATAAAGATATATTAAATTTTATTGGAAAATATTGAAAACTCATAAAAAACTATGAAATTAAATTTTTAATAAATAATTATTTTAAAAAACCCATAATAGAATTATAAAATAAAAGAATTTAGGTACGAAAAAAATTAAATTCTCAACATTATAAAAAATTTATATATATATATATATATATATATATATACTTTTATATATATATATATATATATATATATATACTTTTATATATATATATATATATATATATATATATATATATATATATATATATACTTTTATATATATATATATATATATATATATATATATATATATATAAAAAGTTATAATATTTAAAAGTATATTTTTAATTCAAAATACCAATGTGTTTTAATGTGTAATATTCATATTGGGCTCCAAAGATACTCTATTTCGGTGCCACATATACTCAATTTAAGGAAACCTAATATTTGGTGGAGATCACGTATTAATCCAAACTGAAGTTAGTTTTAGGTTTTCCAAAAAACTTGTTGAATTTTTCTAATGTTTTCATATTCCAATAAAAATAAAAAGTGATCCCTCCAAATCTATTTTTCCCATGGCGCAGATTTTTGGCTTTGTAAAAATGCAAATTTCTAATTTTCTCTAGAGTTTGAAATCAAAAATTCCTGTAGGATCGTATTTTTCTTGTTTAGAAACTTTTACAGCAGGAGCTATTCAACGCAAACACTTCTTCAACCTTTCTGGTATGGTCTGCAATGTTTTCTATTTCATTTTTTTTTAGAAAAAATAATGAATATTTAGGGTTTTATGTTTTTAGTAGATTTTAAGTGTTTATTCATTGCTGGTTTCATATTTTATATGTAACAAATATAACAGAAATGGAAAAAAGGCTATTAAGAATGAGTATTATTATTTTTGGTTGTGAAAAAATGGTTGATAAAATTTGTGAGAATTTTGAATTAGTTTAATGTAATTATTCAAATAAAAAATTTTTCTATACCAATATAATTTTGATTTAATAATAATATTTATTTTCTTTTGATCCAATTAAAAATATCATTCTTCTTCTCAACGAATGATTTTGAAATAAAAATATATCATCTTTATACATTAAGGTAAGTAGAGTTTAATTTTGTTTTAAGAATTTTATATATATAATTGTTTCTAATATAATTAAAATATAATTATATTTCTACTATGTATTTGAGGGTAATATCAAATAAGATGTGTATTTTTTATAATGGAGGGGATACATATGTCTAAATTATTTTAGCAATCATTTGATTATTTATATTTTCTCCAAAGTATTCATTTCAAATGGCAGTAAATCAGGTAATACTAAAAAATTATGAATTGTCATTAATACATGCTATATTTTTATATATTGATAGGCGTGATTTAATGTCTAATTTATTATATTCTTTTATCGGGACCAGACATTCATTGTTGATTTAGACTATGAGGAGAGGCTAATGCGTCTTAAGAGAAATAATTTGGAGCTACAAGAGAAGGAATTAGAACTTAAAGAGCGTGAGATGAGGATTAATTCCATGCAAAATGAATTCTCTTTACGTGCAATTTCAAAAATATTCCTACAAATGATGAATTTGATGGTATCCCAATATCCCCCAAAACTAATCTCCCTAATAGTACTATGACAAATTCCCTTCCTCTAGGTCCTCAACAAATCAATGGTAACTCAATTTCTGCTATGAATAATGGCCCTAGTAGTACATTGATAAATTCATCTCTCGTAAATCCTCAACAAAATGCTTGTAGTAGCATTCCTTCTCATGGTGAACAATCAAATGGTCAAAAAGAAAATCTTGTGTCAAATTTTGAGAGCATGCTTAAGGTGCGAGAAGTTACTTCCATAGGTCAAAGGGAAGCCACTCTAAAAGTAGACTATAAAGGTGAGGTACTTAAGATTAAGGGGGCTGGAACTGAATTCTATGCCATCCTAAATAGTCATATAGAGAAAATATTTGGGGATAGCTTGCATAAGACATGGCCAAAGCAACCCAAAGATAAGAAAGAGAAATTATTTTCCTTAATGGTTTCTACTTATGGGCATATTTTTGATAGGAAATGGTTGTATTCAGAGGCTAGAAAGCATCTACATGGAAAAAGAAACTATACAAAAAGGATTTTAAGAAAACAACCAAATCTTCCTAAAGATCCTTTAGTTTCACAACAATCATGGAGTAAATTGCGGAGGGAATGCAATGGAGTAAAAAATGGTAAGTATAAACACTTGAAGGATGTAACAAAAGCTAGACTAGAACAGAAAAAGGCTAGCCATAAGCTGGGACAAGGCGGTATCAAATCCTTGCGAGCTTCTATGGTAATATTTTTCTAAACTCAATTATATTTTCATATTATTATAGTATTCATAGAATTTTTCCAATCAATATAATATATTTTATCATTTCCTAATATTTTTCTTTGTAATTTATAGGTAGTCGAATTTGGAAGGCTCCCTACAGATGAGGAGATTCAATATGCTCTTATGTTTGGATATGAAAAGTTTAGAAATGACAAGTTAAGAGCAAGTGAGACTGTTGCAAGTGATATTCACACCAATTCCACAAAATCGGTAACACCGGACTTTCAAACTTTAACACCGTACCCTAAGAGTCATCTTTTTAGATTTTAAATTTTTTAGACTTTCTTAAGAGTGAATATGCCACTATTTTTAGCTGAAATTTGTTTTCCTTAAAAAATAAAAGGTAAACGAGTAATAATAATTTTTAATTGTAATGTGATATAATATTCTCCAAAAATGGAATTAATGATTCCGTGATGTTTTTCTATTCCATAGTTTTTAAACCTATTTTCCCATAAATGGGTACCTTTTCCTTTTTATTTTAGCTAAAATGTCTCACCATTTGACTACATATATCTTGTATTATTTAATTTGGTATAATAAACATACGGTCCCTAAAAAAATTAAAGCCATCCCTTTTGATAAAAGCATGCATAAACATGCATCTCCAAATTATAATTAACTTGTGTAATATTGCATTGTTTAATTTTATTGACGTGGAGATGGACAAATTAAAAAGAGATTCTGTACGCTGAGCTCAACTATAAAGACGTGGTATGTATGTTATTTACGGTCAGTTTAAATTTAAAATATTTCATTTGAACTTTAATAAAAACAACGATTTTAAAATAGGAATATGGCCGAATGCTGAATCTATTATGACAAAAATAAAGATAGTTAAAAGTTTAATTTTTAAAAAATTACAAAATTCTAAATTTATGGTTCTAATTCTGGAATGAAAAAACTTGAAATAGGATATCCATTTTATCTCCATATCCAGATGGAGATGGAAGGCAAGATACGGTGTAACAGCTGCATGCGAGCAATACTGAGACATCAATTAGTAGAGGATGGAATCGGTATTGCTATCTGATGGAAGCATTTGAGATTAGTAGAGGACGGAATCAGCATCGTTGTCTGATATTGCAGTGAAAATAAGTCGAGGAAAAACACGGAATGTTTGATAAACGCCTTGAAGAAGTGCAAATATGCCACAGTCTCAGGTTATGCACAAAATATATTTATTTAAAAGGCACTGGAAACATTTAATATGCAATTACAATGAAAGGTGTAAAGAAAAGCACCACATCCTTTTCCATCATATCCCCCTCCCTTTGCCAATAGGATCCGTGGAGTAGAGTCAGGTAGTCCAACAGCCATGGTAGATAAATTGGAAAATTTGGATGCACAGACAAGACACTCCAACACTCCACACCTATGCGAAAATGTGATTTTTTTTACGTATATCGTTATAGTTTTGTAAAGTGCCTCACACAGATTTGGTTTGTTTTTCTTTGTATTTTTGTCTCTTCTTACAATGATGTTTTGGGTTGGACGTTGGATTTGTGATAGTTGGACTGTGCCAAACCACAACAAGGAAGAAATCTAAACTTTATCCATGGATTGGTTTGCTAGGTGATTGACCCTACGATGGATGCGTGGAATTCGCCCTTGGCTGCTCTATTTTTCCTTAAAAGAAACTCCAAACTCTGACTGTAACGTGTTTAGTGAAACAATGTTTAATGTGTGGATTTATCTATTTGTTGCAGGTAAACACCATAGGAATATAGACTAAGAGAAATTAATTACTTATTTTTCTCAACAATTTTACTTGTGTGAGTGAGTTGTAAGTAATGTTACACTATGTCTCATTATGGCTCGCATGCAGCAGTATCCGTTGTTCCTAGGCAACGAATATACACAATCTGATCACTACATGATAATAATTCAAATTTATGATTCCCAATCTGATGCGTGGACAGATCCCATCTGTGTTACTCGTGTAGGTTGTAGAATTCTATTTTTCCGAATCTCAATGGAAAAAACTTCCATTCCATATGGAAAATCAGTTTCTTTGTTCCATGTGGGTGTTAACGAATGTAAGGGGAGAAAATTATTTGATGAAACCCAAGTGGGTTCAGATCGATATAGATTTACCTGATCTAATATATACTGTGGCAGTGAATAAGAGTGGACAGACATTGGTGGTTGGTGAAGATATTTACATAAACAATACACAGGGAAGAACAGTGAAAATAGTCAAAATTTCTTAGCTTCAGTTATATCCTACCAATCTTTCAGCTATAAATAGGGAAGAAGAGTGAAAATAGGAGGCGATGGACAGCACAAGGAAATGTTTAGGAGTGGAAAAGGAGGATTCCATTGCCCTAAACGAGCCCTACTGTAATAAAAATACCTAGCGAGCGAGAAAGTATTTGATACAGATTAGTGTTATTGATAAAACCATGAGAATTTTTAAAGTAAAACCTAAAACTATTCTTGCATGCGTCCGGAAAAAGTACCTATTTACTACTGAATATAGCCAAACGGTGAGCAATGTTTGCTTAAATTAAATAAAAAAGAAACCCATTTATCGAAGAATTTATAGAAAACTATGGCGTAGAAATAACGCACTGTGATCATTTCTATTGAAAGAAAATTCTAATTAAGGTTCTGATAAATCTTTTCGATTGGAGATCTGGGATTTGAGAGTATGTGGCCTATTTTATGGACAACTAAAATTAAAAATAAGTTGTATTTTACACATGTTGTATTTCATGTTAACTGTAGATTTGGCAGGTTATTTTAAATATGAAATATTTAGTGTTATTTTTTCCTGATGTTTTAGCTATTTTCTTCATTCTTTAAGAAATATATATGAGGCAATATGTAAATATACTAACTTGTGTTTTCATTATTAATGAAGGAATTTGAAGAAAGTGAAGGATCTGACTTACCTGATGGAATGGAGATTGAAGAACAAGAAAATCCTCTAGAATGCAACACTTCAACCAGCATTCATGTCCACTCAAGAGAATTCAACACTATAATCAACACTCGCTTCCTAGCAAGGAGAATGCAACACTTCAAAAAACACTCAAATCCAGTCAAGAGAATGCAACGCTACAATCAACACTCCTTACCACGCTCCTATCTAGCCAACCAACACTACAAATAGCACTTCTATCTAACCTGAATAAAAACTTCTACAAACAATCTAGTTATTTATAACCTATATGAAATATCCAGATTTCATATATTTATGAAATAAACATGCAAACTTCAAAAATATTTTTATTGCATACTTTTAAGAGATTTATCTCTTTGAAACTATTTTTTTATTAATAAATATTATTTTTAGATATTAGATTGATAAAAGTGCTTACGCATGTTTTAAGAAGAGAAACATCTCTTTTGGAAATAATTTTTTTATTGATAAACTACTGTTAAGTTTATTGCATGGTATTTTTCAAAAATTATATTTAAAACTTTTATCTCTAATTCTTATTGTTTAGGTATGGTTGTAAAAGAGTAGTCATTATTATTATTAAAAACTATTTTAAAATGACATCTTTACATGCAACGTGGTTGTATAATCATTATTAAATATTTAATTTATTTCAAAGTTATTATTTTAAATGTTTTATAATTTCATGTGTAAACATATATGTTAAATTCAACTAATTAATATTATAGATTTGAATAAAATAATTACAATAATATTCTATTATTTTATACATTTTATTATAATAATTAAAATAAATATTTTATTTAAATGAATATTAATAAGTAAAAATGTGAAATAAAAAATATAATATCTATGTTTTATTATGATAAAAATTTAAATTGTGAAATAATATAATAATTTTTAAAATTCTAATTTTGTAAAATAAAATTGTGAAAATAATTACAATTTAAAAATTGAGAATTTATCTACAATTAAGTTCTAATTATTGTGACACGTCATAATTTTATAATTGTGGATCTACAACAATATGTAATTTGTGAATATACACACAAAATGTTCAATTGTAGGTATGTAACAATATTAAAATTATGACAAATTCCACAATTGTATTATTGTGAATTTTTTACACTTATTTTCATTGTAGATATTTTCACAAATTTTGTCACGTTTTACGTTTCCACAAAATTATTGTAGGTGGAGTCCACAAAATTGGATTCACAATTTGAACTAAAATATCCACAACGAAAATGTGGAAAATTTGTGGATACTATACCCTTTGTCTTGTAGTGAGTAAAGAACAGAGGGAGGGACTTGTAGATAAAAGTACATGTCCCAAATTACAAAGGAAGAAGAAGAGTTAGGATCTAAAGGCTGAAGT